>BMAU01021139.1:0-322555 GCA_019973935.1 Trichonephila clavipes
GTTAACAAAGTTTTGACTGTCTCAGCCACTCCAGTTGAAATAGATAATATGTGAAAATTAGCATACAGAAATCTACTTCTTACATTTACAGACAAGATACCAACCTATTCAGTCAATATTTTATCACAATTTCAGAAAAATCCCAAGTACACCCACTGGATTGCCACTTCTGAAACTGTGCTTAGCTATCAGCTTCTAAAGACTACATGCTAAGATTGGGTAATTGGGTCTGATTTTGCTGCCAGCGAGATGACCCACTATCAATTGGTGGAATTCATCTGCTCGTTGACCCAGTCACCAGTTTTTTATGGAGTTCATTCAAGCAACGCTGTATCAATATCAACTATGGAAAGAGGCATGTCACACTCACTAGAGGCATTGTAAAAGTAATATGGATTAAGAATATTCTTCCAAAGTGTTCTCAAATTAGGGATTAGCTTTAAACTTGCACTGTGTACATTGTACTGTGACAACAGGTCTTAAGTGAAGAATAGCCATACTCGTTATATTGATGCTATATATCATTTTTAAGAGACTTGGTTTTTAACTGAAATTTTTTTTTAGTAGCAAGGAGAATCTAGCTGACATTTATACAAAGTCTCAACCTAAAAGAAGAATGAAAAGAAATTTTGTAATAAAATTTCTCTAGATATATAATAGTTATGTAAATACTCCTTCAATGTAAATTAATACATGTAAATGTTTTAAGTAATTTATATACATATATATATATTTCCAGATAGCATGCATGAAAGGGGGCCAATTGTTGGAAATTAATTTAATATTGTTAAAAAATAAATGCTAACACTTTTTTTCTTTAAAGATTTCTATTAAGCCTTATTTGTCCATTTATTAAATATTTTTAATAACTTTTATTCTCATGCTTGCTATATGGGGAAAATATGAGCCGGCTCCCATTTTGCATAAAACACCAATGAAACATATTATTTTTCATTTTGCATAAACTCATTTACATAAATGTTTATTTCTGCCACCAGGTGGCAACATGTATAAATAGAATATTCTTATGTTTACATTAGTCTAGTGTAGTGTCTGATGCAACTTCAAAGTGTTAGTTTTTAATTTCTATAGATAGAATATTTTCCTTTAAAATTTATTTTTAATGAATAAAATTATTCTTCAGAAGCCATTTTTTACTGGATTGAAGTACATTGAAATATATAATAGCATCCTCAAAGTGGCGCAACTAGCAGCACTTACCCTATGCACCTAATGCAAAAAATTTGAATCAAAGTCATCTTTCAGATGTATAAACATGCCTACCAAATTTCGTTGATATAGCACAACTCCTTCTTGGGGATGAGATATTTCCATCAGTGCATTTTACTAATGAAAGTTAAATGAAACAAAATGAGATTATGTGATAAGAAATATGTCTAGTTCAAACAAACTATTTCAAGCTAGTTTAATAAAGAGGCTATATATAAGAAAAAAGGAGCCTGGCTGAAATCCCTTGATAGGAATGAGGCAAAAAGACCCACAATACTGAAGGCAACTTCCCCTTTTGATACAGATGGACAAAAATGAAAACTTTTTTTAATGACCATGATTTGGAATTCCACCCTACAGAGAATAAAGGCTACTAGCAAATCATTGCAATCAGCTGAGTGTGAATTATTAAAAATGATCAAGAATCTACTGAAATTTGTTGAAAAATTATATTGAATATTTTTAGAAATGAATTTGGAAAACTGGAACAAAAGGAGCAATATATTTATCAAGATTCTAATTTGAAGAGGAAGCTGGAGAAGCTTGCGGGCAGCAAAAAAATTATTTTCGGTGAAGTAAAGAGAGTCGGTTTTGAATTTTGAAGAAGGAAAAATTGCATATTGAATTCAGTTCACACTCCTCCCCAAATTGGGTAGTTAAACTTTTAGTATGTCTATCAAAACTTTAGATGAGCTCTCTTATTATCACGAAACTCATGGGTAACAATCTTTCGCTGCCCTGTAGCCTTTCAATGGAAAAGATTCGAAGCCTCGATCTCTGATGTCTAGCTATTGCTAGTCTTTCCGCTGCCGGTGCTAATCCCGGACTCCAGCAGCCTTGCGCTGGAATCCAAGCCAGATCGCAGGTCTCCTTGATGCTTAGCAGCCTTTAACCTTTTCCACTTCTCGCCGAATCCTGCCTTAGCTATCATTATTGCAGTTGCCCCTCGGCCTCTTTCTTCGCCTTACCACTGTTCATTCTTCAAGAACAAACTCGTCTGGACTTATATCCTTTGCGGCAGCATACATCATAAATAAAGAAGGGTCTATAAGTGGACCTTTCACTTCGGCCCTGATAATTCTTTCATGGCATTTCTTCCCTTATACTAGCCGATACTCCTTTCCATACATGTGTAGGATCAGCTATCTTTTAAGTGAACGAAGAATGGACAGCCGTTGAAACAGGTGTCTCCTTTTTTATATTTCGCTGTGAAAGAAAAGCCCATTTAGTGTGACTATATATGCCTAGGGCTTCAAAAATGAACAGTGGGGCAACAAAATCGCGTAAGAGAGCTGTTTCGTCCTCAGGATGCGAGAAAATCTATAGTTCACTTTGAAGAAGAAAAAACCGTTTAGCGATTCCGTTCGTCTCTGGAAAAACTCACGTCTAACAGTCGATGCTACAAAGAGATACTTTTGAAAATATTTTTAACAATACAGATATCAAATGCATCAGGTGAGAGACCTTTTCAGTTTTAAAAAAGTGTTAAAAAGTTATCTCTGAAGTTCTATGAGAAGACAAATTGAACAGCATGGCAGTATTATATAGAACAAGATTTTTGGACAAAATAGATAAGACAAAAATAATTGATGAATTTACCCACAGAGACATCAGAAATAAAGTTGTTTTGTGAAATTGTAAGCTCTTTAGTTTGATTTATAATTTTTTTAAATACATTTAAGTTTTTTTTTCTTTTTGGAATGATTAACTATTTAATATTTATTTTGAAATTTCTGTTTTGTATTTCCTGGGAAACTTCATATGCTTGAAAGTTAAAGATTGGCCAATAATTGGGAAAGAATTCATCACAGTATGAACTGTTATGAGTCATTGGTAATTTTCTAGATTTAACTTGTTGAGGTTTTTTGGTTTTCAAAAATGGCCTAAAATAAGTTATTTGTTTTTGGATGTGTAACTGAAAGGTTAGAGTTTAAGTGAATTTGAATAGTTTGCATTTCTCATGTATCTTTTGGTTTTGTGAGCCTCCCAAAGTGCTGTTCAATTCGTTTTGTCTCCTTATACCACACTTCCTCATTCTTAGAACAAATTCAAAACAAACATAAATTACTCATATTTTCTTGACAAATGATTGCGCTTCACCTTTTTAAAACATGCTTGATTTCTGTTTTGCAACATGGTGCTGTATACTTTGTCTAACTAGGCATGATTGATAGTACAGTGTAATTCAGTCGCTCTGCATGTAACATCTCTACTCTACACAAAATGACATTGTTATACATGCAGCATGTTCATAACAGTACATAATGAACATCATGCAAATTGGTTTTTCGCTAATAATGCGTCTTTGACATTTGCCCTTCAGTACTTATCAGAGATGTACGAATAGAACAGAGTCAACCTCCATACTGTAAATTTTCTCTTTTAAATTGGTCAAAAATGAATATTTTTGGATAATTCCTAAAACTGCTGTATGTTTGCATGCAACTAGACAGGTTTTTTGCCTTTGAGACTTATCAGAAAAGTCATTGTGGCTCTTATTGAAAAAGTTTAGAAGCCTGGTTTAGATGACAGAAATCGTGTCATCTTCCCTCTTATAAATTAATAAGTGTTTAGCCAAATGTGTAATTGGACTAAATAAAATCAATTTACTATAAAAAAAAAAACTTGTCAAATTTGAACAATATTGTTTTACATACATGGTTTTACTGTGTTCTGTGTTAAGCATAAATATATAATTTTAAATATACTCTATTTGAGAGACAAAAACAACCTGAATACTGAGATTTAAAATAGTTGGTGAATTTGAGGAACAATAAATAGATGGATGCTTCTCTCTGTACTTATAAACATTCCAGACTATATATAATTACTTAAAACTTTCAGATCTTCAGGATTTTGGGAAGATGGCTTTTGACTATGGTTCATTTATGGAAATTATGCGGCCTTGGGCTCAAACTGTTATTTGTGGCCGTCACATTTAGGTGGTATTCAGTCGGTGTCATTGCTGTTGAAACACGAACTGTCGAAATCGATATTCCTGCTGATCCTGCTAATTTAGATTCTGAAGCAAAGGTAATTTTTATTCTTGTCATTTGGATGTTTTTGTTTGATTTTTTTCCTGTGGCTTTTTGTGGGTAGGATAGTAGATTTATAACAGATTGTATTCTGAACGACTCTATGGCGTGTGATTTTTTTAACATGCCCATCATACGACTTAAAGTGCTTGTTCTATAGTGTGAATTTAAATGAAGCTCATTGCATCACATAATGAAGAAGCCTTATGGCAGAATGTGGTGTTTTAACTTCCAAGTAATGCCGATTCCTCTGTAATAGGAGAAGTAATACTTTAGAGACTTTTGCTATATTTTTTTATCTTTTCTATTTTTAGAATATACTTGTCTCTGAGTCAGTTCCTTGTGTGTGAGAGAGAGACAGTGTCATCAAAATTAACGAATAATGATAGTAATAAAACGTAAATTATACTTAATGAAACATTATTGAGTAAGTTACTATGTTTGGCACAAAGGAATTTTGAAATTAAAAGAAACATGGAAACTGGTCAGTGATTAAAAAAGATAAATCGCTTCTTGTAAAAAACATTCTTTAATATGGTGTATGTTCACTTTGGATCGATATTCATGCCTTCCATATTGATTCCATAGGAGCTGAAAAGTGTACTTTTAATTTCCTAGATGATCAGAATTTAGTGCACTAGAATAAGTTTTCTCAAGGCATCCCATGCATGCTCAATCGGGTTCAAGTTGAGTGAATCAGGTGGAGAATCCATTCAAGTGATATCTTTTGTTTGCAAGTATTCTAACAGCACATAATGCTCGATGTAGCTGAGAATTGTCGGTTTTAACAAAACCTCTGGACCAACAGCATTCCGAAACAGTTTAACTTGGGGTTTTAATATCTCTTAAAGATATTTTCGAGTAGGAAAAGAACCTCTTTGAAAAATATACAGTTTGGTGTAGTCATTTTTTATGATTCCTTCTGGACCATTTAACTGCAGTCATGGAAATGGAATATTTCACATATTGGGAAGAACACAAGCTGCATGTTTTTCCTTTCTCTTGACCAAAGCATGTCTAGAATCAGGCTCAAACTATCTGTGGACTCTTCAATATACAATACTTGGGCCTACTTTTCTTGGCTCCATCGAGCATGACAACAGCATCAGTTTAAGCAGGTACCCTCTGGTAGCTGGAGTGAGTGGTACACAAACCGTTGTTTTTTCACATACAACCCAACCTTGTTAAACTTTCATGCAGCAGTAGAGCAGCTAATTTGAATTCCTGTTTTAACCTGAAGGTTTAAAATCAAATCTCTTGCAGTCGTTTTGCAACTTCTTCCCGACAACAAGGACGAAAAATGGTCTTTGAATGCAGTTATTGCTCTGGGTCGCTTAATCTCATTGTCTATCAACTTAAAAAGCTGCTCCAAACTCTTGGTATAGACGTTTGCCACAACTATGTGGCAGCATAGCCGCACAGTAAAGAAAACCTGAATAATGACCATATATGCCCTCCAAAATTCTTTATTAACCAGCAACGCTTCAGTAATTCAATTCATAATTCATTAAATACAACTTCCGAACATATTGTCAAAAACATCTGAGACATAATGGGTCATAAACTATACTTCTGAGCTGACAGTTACATGTTCTCATTGACTTAAACCCACTAGCAAAATTAAGAGAGAGTATCAACATATCGTAAATTAGATTGAGATATTAAAGAATCAAAGTTATAACGTCTCGTTTATATATCTATTGTACCGGAAGTTACCGCCTGCCCGACAGCTTGTGATCACGTGATCAATCATCATAGAAACACATGACCTTCACTCAATCAGGAACAATCGCTAAAGGACCATTCAGCGACTAGTATCTAAAATAGGATGAGACTATTTACCTTTTTGGTTAACAATAGACACAATATTCATATCTTGTGTGACATCTATTTGTATTCGACCCTTAGATTCTACTAATTATTCACATGCTCTCCTTTTTTGAAATTCTTTTAAATGATGCCTTTTAGCCATAACTGATGAATATACTGATCACTCTCAGAAACCACATTTACTTTAAACTGTAGATATCGAAATTCCAAAATGCATCCATTGTGCGTGCATATTACTGATGCTAACCTATGTGTGGAAGTGCAGTTTTGTGTTCAATTGTATATAAGTAGCATAACTAATTTCAACAGTGAGTGTATTTTTTCTCATTATTGTTTAAATTTGATGACTAGTGTATATATGTATGCCTCCATGTTTTCTGTATAGAAACTATTTCATTCTTAATTATTACTTTTTATTTCAAGCGTAGAAGTAAGTAATGTTGAGGTTTAACTCTGCCATAGATTTTCAAAAATAAATATTCCTTTGATTTCGATTATTATTTCTTTTTTAAATTTAAGCTTTAGATTTTAATGATATTTAAAGGTGGAGCAATTAGCATTTTCAATGATTTGCTTGTGGGAGGATAATTCTTTATTTCATGTCACCAAAAATACTATTTATTAAACATTAAAGAAATAAAAAATATATATATATTTCAATCAGGTGATATCTCAAGCTGGCCAAGTTTGGTTTCCAGATTCTGCCTATAAAACAGCTCAAGCTATAAATGATTTCAATATGGAAGAATTGCCCCTCATTATTTTTGCTAATTGGAGAGGATTTTCCGGAGGGATGAAAGGTGAGATATTTATATTAGTTTTAGTACCAAGTATTATGCCAAATTTAATATGATTTTAAAATGTTTCTAAACAATTGCAACGTTTCCTTTTACTTTGCTGATCCTAATATTTGAATTTGTATTATCTAAATTTTATTACTCAAGGCATATTTTAAGAGAAAATTTCTTCATTGTAAGGCAGGGGTGGCGAACCTTTATGGATCACTGCCATTTTTTCTAAAGAAGTGTTTTATGAGGTATAGATGTGCCATTAAACCATTTTGACTTGTGATTATTGGGAAAATAATACAAGTAAATACTAAACTCTTTATTTACTACGAAAAAATACCTCCTGCACTGTATTGTTGTAAATGTTTTAGTTATACATGTAATTCAAATTAACATTAGTGTGGCTTCCGTTGTTGCAAATTTGATGACTAATAACTTATATAAGGATTGCAAGATGTTACTTTTATTAGAATTCATGCTAAATTGGAGTCATCTGCCAAATAGTTTCTAAGCATTTAATTATTTTGGCTGTGGCTCACTTTTTTGACAAGAGGATTTGTGATTTGACTCAAAAGGCTATTTCACAGATGATGTTCTGCATACCGCTGTTTCAGAACATAAAACACACACCGCTTTGTCACCTTTGTTAATCATGCCATATTTCTAGATTCACCATTTGAAATTTCCTTTTACACTTACTATCTTACACTTTTTGTTCTTTTGTTGATTTAGTCATGTTATATATATAAATAACAGTTAGAAATCGTAAATAAAACACAAACAAACTTTAAAATATAGTTGCGTTGACAAAATTGACAATGCTAGGTGTAGACAAATTTTGCATTATATGCAACTATATTCCAAGACGTAACTAAGGCAATAACTAAGAGGTGATAACAAATGAGTGTGCTCCCCGCTGCCCTGCTACCAATCTTTTGCGTTTTTTCATAATGTTTCATAGTGTATTTTGGTATTTTGAAATAAAATGCAAACCATTTTGATTGCTGGTGTGCCCATAATATTGTGTCACGTACCATTGATGGCACATGTGCCGCTGGTTCGCCATCCCTGTTATAAAGTTTCTTTTCATTTAATACTTTCATCGTGGTAATGGTGCATCTTTGCCCCACCCTCTGTGCTAAAAGTTTTCTCTACTGGCTACAGCACTAAAATTGAAGCAAAAAACAAGTTCCTTTAAAACTTGTATATTTTACTTTAAAAAATAATAACTCTCACTATAATAATTTATTTCTGGATCTTGGAAGATGAGTTATCTCTTCCCTTGCGATGAAAGTGTTAAATGCTACTTACAAACCTCTCTTCGTGCTGCTGTATTATCTCATCTCTAATTGCTCCTTACAGGAGTAAAAAGAATTCAAATATTTTAAAGTCAGATGTTTATGCTTTGAATTCCTTTTAAAGTATATGTGTGAGGGAAGGAGAGAAGTGTCTCAGAATTATTTAGCACTAATTATAGTTAGATCATTACAAACAAGGTTCATGATCAGATCAGTTTATGTAAACAATTCGAATGACAAATACATCAATAAAAATTGTATATTGTTTGTAACTTTAAAATATTTGAAAGTATCTCAGAAAAGTATTTTTAAATATGTGCAGAATAAATTTGTAGTGAATGAATAAAAAGGCAGGAATGTTCACACATGCAATCTAGAAGAATTGGTGCAATTTTGAAGCTATTAATGTAATGTTTTTCGTTTTTGTATCTTTTTATTTTAAAAAATTTAGTGCAAAAGTTATAATTATAGATTTTGTTAAATTTTTAGTAGTTTTGTGAATAAACTAATAGTTCATGTACAAAAATTAGTGAAGTAATTTTATCATAACTCCTTTTAATGTTGACTGATGTGCATTCGTTTTAGTGGACCCAATTGCAGGGATGTGTGTCATAACTTTATTTCTTTCTTAATAACTTCTCCAATCAATACACAAATAATTAAATCTTGATTAACATAATATCTTGATTAATATATCATCTCTTGATTAAATACTACAATCAATTAGCGATCAAACAACAATGTCCGTCGTATCTCAAATCAATCCATTTAAACACAGTCCCTGAGGAAGACTATCTCTTCTTTCTTACACCCGACCACGCCTGCCGTTGGTCTTTCATCGAAGATTCGGCCCAAAATAATCCAGTGTTCTGCTTTCAAAACACAAGGTACTCTTTTTTTTTTCTCCTTGACCGTACCCTCCGTGGTCAAACAACCTTCTTCTCCAAAACACGTCAACTCTACCAAAGCAGCGTCAACATTCCACACTCTCTCGCCAACAGCAGTCTCAGACACTACAGGTCACTGCCAAGATTATGGTTAGTTGCAAATTAAGCATAAATCTGAAACCAAAACCTGACTGCTGTTGTGGACCCTTTCTTGAACTACCTAACTACATATATACAACAGTACAATTACTGGTAAATCACAAATATGGATTGCACTATACTAGAAACATATAAGTACACAAAAAAAATCAGTACATTCACATAAAAAATATTACCAAGAACTATCCTAAAAATATGTTAAACACTACAGAAAATACAGTTTACATACAAAGAAATACACAAATAAAAATTCACCAAACCTAAGTACTCTTAGTTTAAAAAAGAATTAAAATCCATGGTACAACCAATACTCTCTTAAATTTTCCTCTCTGTATTCAGATAGTAATTAAACAAGCTAAAATTATCTAACTATGAATATGAAGCTTCCCAAATAACATTCTCGGATTTATTCTAAGAGTTAAATGTTCTATTTCCTTCAATTAATTTTCTTGCAATTTAACATGATAGTTTAAAATATTAAATAGTATTGTTACGAATGTTGTGTATTTTATTCTTAAAATAGTGTAAGTAATTTATATTTGGATGTTTAATACATTAATATTTATTTCTGTTGTATTTTATGATAAAAATTTTAATATTTTCAAGCAATGCTGCCCGTTACATTTTAATGTCATTTCAATGGAATATTGGTGATACAACCAAGTTGTGGAATCATTTTTGGCGATTCCTTCAGCAGGTTTGTGACCATTTTTGGCAATTTGGCTACCTTATAGATGTTTCTGAAAATTCCTGGAGAAAATCTATTTAACTTCACAATCTGTGACATGCGGATATTTCAATAAAGAGCTAAAAGATAGCCTTGATGACTATAAATAGCAATTGCTCGCTGAAACTGACTCAGTATTGTTTTGGCTATTCAAGATATTACTAGAGAGTAGTTGCTTGTGAAACCTTTACAACACTGATATTTGTGTCAGAGCACTGTAGAAGGTGGGAAAATCTTCTGATACTTATTGTGCGAATTTCTTGGCTGTATCCTGTAATATTTAAGGATACAATAAATTTTCATTGCTCTTTAAGAACTGTATTACTCTTTTTAACTGATAGCATAAAAAACACAAACCCCGTTCTACGTAACAATATCTTAAAGATTATACTTGCTAAAAATACTTTACAAAACTGGATTTCTGTAAAATCACAGAATAATTTTAATAACTGTATGACTACTAGCATGATACAAGCTTGACAAACAAGTCACAATTCTCCCAGATCTTTGACCTTAGCATCATTCTCTTGAGTTCAGCGAATGGATTTTGCCATGGATCTGGAGATAGTTGAAAAAGACTGGCTGCACAACAAGCTACCAGATGGCTGTGGGAGGTTTCAGCCATACTTTGCAGGGAGGCTGCATTGGCTAGGAACCCATAGGAAGACATTAAATACTCCAAACAGCACAGTTGAGTTCATAAATTTTTTTCCTCGCCTCCTCCACCTCTATTGTGTCGCTATTGAGGAGCAAAGAATGAGGATCGCAGACTGATAATCCACAATGATAACAGCTCGTCTATAAGAGGCGAATTGGTCAGATGGCTAATTTGCTTGTCTCACAGTCTTTATCTTTATGTCAAAGTTTGTAGTGCCCAAGCCTGCTGCGAAAGAGCCTTCAAAAATGTTTTCACCTTATAAGCCAGACCCAGCTGAGCAGTCATCCTGGTGTCATCAGTATAAACATGGAGCCACATATCCTTTGGATATAAAATCATAATGGTTTCTCTCAAGAGCATAGGCACAAAGAGCATCAGTCATTCTCTTTGGCAAATCAATTGATGAATTAAAAGTTAGAAGGGTGAGGGTGCAAGGAAAACTCTCTAAGGCTAAGAGGTTGGCGAGAAGTATTCATCTTCATATTGTGCTTATCCAGTTTGTCTGCAGATCTCAAATAGAAAGAGTGTTAGGCTTTAAGTAGTCTTGGAGGGAGAATATATTGTTTCCATTCTGGAGTTGCAGTCTCATGTATTTTTCAAATTGTTTGAGTTGTTGCTTTTCTTTCCTAACCCCCAGGGGCTCAATGTAGTTGCACTAAATGGTGCTCTATAATTTGATGTATACAATTAGTTATGACCACCAGTAACCACTACTGCTTACATTTTCACCATTCTTTATTTCATTGTATGTTTTCAAACTTTCACTGTCTAAAATAAGTGAATATCAATTAACACTAGATCCAGCTTCTACAAAGGCTACGCAAATTACTCATGGGGGACTTCACATTCCCCACTATGGAATATTCCTTTTATTGCTAATTTCCTTTGTTGGCTATAGTGAATGATTTTTGTGAGTAATGATTAATTTTTTGTCTTTCAGATATGTATGATCAAATTTTGAAATTTGGAGCTATGATTGTGGATGCTTTGAGACAATATAACCAACCTATTCTTGTATACATTCCTCCTCATGCTGAACTTCGTGGTGGTGCTTGGGTTGTTGTAGACTCCAATATCAATGAAAAGTACATGGAAATGTATGCAGATCATGAGAGCAGGTAAAATTATTTTTCTAATCATTCATCAAGTGAATTTTGAGTTTGTTGGATTTTTCTCAATGTTTCATAAAATTTTATGTGTGCAATATAAATGTATATACATTTTATTTTAAAAAGACAAAAAGATTAAGGTTCAAAATTTTGACCAAACTGAAATTTTCAAAAATTTTATTAAATATTGAGTTAGTTATGTGCAAATTTTTGGAGCTGATTGATTGAAATTAGGATATTTAGATACCATCTCTGCATTGTCTTCATCCCTTTTCATGCTTTAAAACTTTGAAACTTTTCACCATGACCTCTTGCATACATTTAGTGCTATATAAATTCTAACAAAATCAATTTTTTATATTTAAATCATGAATAGATTTCTTTATAATGTATTAAGTCAGCTGATATCGCATGGTGTTGTGGTTAAACTTTTAAGAATTTGAAATGAAATGAAAATATTTTTAAATAATTAGTTGGACTTGTATTTCAAAACTATCATCTTTTAACAACCAGTGGATAATAAAATATTTGAATAATTTATTAAATATTGATTTAATTAGCATAATGAGATAATAGATCAACTATCATACGGAAATATTGATTACAGCCATTTTAACCTCTGTGCCATGCAATTTATAAGTGAAAGCTTTCTTTTATGTGTATTTAAAGTTTCATCATTGGATAGTTACTTAAAAAAGATACAAGAAGGTTTTTAAAATGAATTTTATTTTATTTCATACTTTGATAAATGAGAAAAATGATGAAAATACTCTATAACTTTGATTGCTTATTTATTAAAGATGATAGTAAAAATACAATACACTTCATGCTTAACTTACTGACATTTCATGATGCCATGCCTATCTTTATATCGTGAATGGTCAGCCAGAAAGGAAATTGCATATCTTAATGTAGAATGAGGATTATAAAAAATTGGATAGTGAATAAAATTTTCTTCTATTTAGTAAAGTTTTATGTATGTTTATGCATTATATCAGAGTGAATTGTTAACAAATACCATGTTTTCCATTGCATATTTTCCCACATACGTATTTTTTGTTTTATACAAATTTTGTTAGTCTTAATGACATTATGCCAACTTATATATTTAACAAGCTGTAAGCCAACCTAGTTCTCAGACCTAAGGGCAGTACAGCATTTGTGGGAATTACTCAAGTGAATAATCAGGGAGGACGTAATAACATCCAAGGAAATGCTTAAATCTGTCATAGTTGAAGAGTGGAACAAAATATCCACAGGTGAAACAACTTAGCTAGTTAAATCCCTGCCAAATATAGTGAGAGAGTTATAGAAAAAACAGACTAGCTTAAAATGTATTAACTTTTAGTTACAATCCATTATTGTAAAGGTTTTTTTCCAGTGTACGGAGACTTTTGACGCACATGATTTGTGTTGTTCTCAAGTTATAAATATTTGTATTATTTTGTTATATTCAGGTGATTGTTGCTTACACTATTTGAATTTACAACATTAGAGAAATCAATAAAAATATTATTGATTCAGAAAGAACTCATTTAATTAGCGATCTTTGCATGAATATGAAAGATGATCGCCTTTATGCAGACTTTCGGAGGCAAGTGTAAGTATAGACAGTAGTAAGTATCTCACGTCAAAAAGGATACTTAACATTTGAATATAATCTAATTTACTTACTCTTTGAACTCTTAAGATGTCTGTGGTCTACTTCACCGCAATTCTGTTATTAGTTTACAACCTCCGGTCATTATTATTTATCTCTATTTTATGATTAAGTCATTGATTAGCAATATTTGATCATCCAGAAATTACTCGTTGACTAACTCTCAGCTAGCTCTCAATTTACATCGTGTACCTAAAAGAACCATTCATTTGAATAAATCGAGTCTTCTTCGGGAGAAAGTTTTCAATAAGACAACAGTTAAAGATAAAAAAAATGGCTGACATTCCATGGTGTCCCTGAAACCTTTGATGAGTGTGATTTAAGAACTGTTTTTAGAGTGATGAGGTTGCATCTCCAGGCCTTCACATTCTCATTCAGGCTTGATAATTTGTATTCCTTTTACGTAATTTCCTGCTGGCATTCTTCAAGATTTTGTCAGCATTGTTTGATATTTTTAAGTCTTAGGAAATATCATCAGCACCACTAATTACATCAACGTAGAGTCGAATGTCAAGCATTTCAGTTACTGCTGGATATTGAGCAAGGTGTTTCTTGATATGTTTTATTGTTGCAGAGAGTAAGTATTGACTTGCATTCGCTATCACTCATCACATGTTTAAATCAATGAACTTGAAACTTGTAGGGCTCATGTTGCCACTCCTAATAAGTTTTGTATTTGCTGTTTGAACTCATTTATTATCTGCATTGTATCGTTTTCTTACTTGAAATCTGGCAACTAAGTGGTAGAGTTTTAGTTTTAATTAAAAATTCATGGAATTTGTCCGTTACGTTGTGTTAAGTTAATTTACATTATGTTTACGAAATAAGAAAGTATTTTAAATATATTTCATCTCGAAGATGTACGTATTACAACTATTCTGTCAAACTTCTTCATGTAAATAGCCTCATTATCAACTCTGTCTTGTGAATGTGAAATAAAACGTATTTGAAAACGAAAGAAGCGATCTGAGTCATAACATCTGGCGTCCGCGACAGGACAGAATACTGTAATTTAGCCAACCTGAAGTATCCAAATTTACGCACTGAATTATTACTTTTTAAAGGTAAAGTGATAAATTTATGAATTTATTTAATTTGTGATTGCTTCTGTGTTATTTATAAGAAGTTCTGTCTCGTTTTGAGTGTTTGAGATAAATTTAATATACGTTTAAAATAAGTAAAATGACTCGAAATTCAGACAAAAAGGAGAATGAGGCTGAAGTAAAAATTGAAGCTAATAAGGAGGTTAAGTTAAAAGCTGGGAGAACTAGTTTACCGTTGCGGCTAATTCTTTTGATGATATTCATCGTAGTATGAATAGGAAAAAGAACATTGACATTCAGTTCAGTAAAATTTACGAAAAAGCAGAACGTTTATTTAAAGTAGATCAAGAAATTAAGGAAATAATTAATTTGTCTGATGAAGAATATGATACAATGGACGTACAGGGACAGATTTACTGAAATAAGGGTTATATACGAGAAGAATTATAACAAACATGATGAAAGTAATTCTGAAATTTCAAGTGAGATTGCACCGGGTAATTTGTAACTCCCTAAATTAAGTTTAAAAGAGTATGATCTTATGCCTAGGTCATGGATTACATTTTGGGGTCAATTTTGCCGGGTTCATGAAGATAAAAACTTAAGAAAAGACAAGTTCCAATACCTACTTTATTCGTTAAAACCAAGAACTGAAGCACGTGATATTGCTGAAAGTTATCCTCCTTCTAAAGGCAATTTAAAAGTTATTGACCATTTAAAGTCTCGATTTGGAAGAAAAGATTTATTGAGTGAAGTTTATATTCAAGATTTATTAGCCTTGGTAAATAGTAAATCTTATATCAAGCTAACTGACTTGTATGATAAACTTGGTTTTTATTTAAGAGCTTTAGAAACATTAGGTGTAACAACATCTAATTATGCTGCTATGCTTTATCCTGTTGTAGAAACATGTCTACCAGTAGAGATTTTAAAAGCTTGCGATTGGTATAGATTCAATAGAGAAGTCAAAAAAGAGGATCCTGTCCTTAAAAAAAGAAAAGGTTCTAGAAAATCTGATGTCTTTCTTACATCACAAAGTAGAAGGTGAAGAACACCATGCTTTAGCAGAAACTGCATTTGGAAGTGGAATAAAACGGAAGGATTCTCATAAACAAGTACAGAAAGATAAACCTGCTGCTACTCTTTTTGCCAATACATCGGCAGGAAAATTTTGCTGTGTTTTCTGCGACCACTCTCATCCAAGTCAAGATTGTCAGAAACTATCGTCCGTGAATTATGAAGATAGAAAATCACAAGTTATGTGCAAGAGGTGCTGCCTAGTCTGCCTGAAACCTGGTCTTATGGCAAAGAAATGTCACAGTAATGTAAAATGTTTGTGAAAGAAGACATTATGCATTGCTTTACCCAGATTTACGAAAAGATATGAGCTCTTACTCAAAAGGCGAAGTAGCTGATGAAGAACAAAAATCTACAAAAGTCTTGCTGACAAATCTTCCATCAGAACGTGAAATATATTTGAAAACAATTAGTGTCAGGTTACGTCACAAGGGCAAAGAATTGTGTGTACGAGTGTTAATTGATGATGGATCTCATCGTTCCTATATAGAAAAGAGTTTAGCTGCCGAGTTGAATCTTTCACCTTCCGGAAAAGAAATATTATCTCAAGGACTCTTTGGTGGTGAAATTTCTGCTGCTGAACATGGTAGATTCACTGTCACTGTTGAAAGTTTAGATGGGAAATATTCTACTTCAGTGTCTCTTCTCGATCAACCGAAGATCTGCTCAACTTTACCTAGAATACGTGATGAAGATTTACTTACGGAGCTTGCTTCTCAAGGCATCAAGTCAACAGATGTTGGAAGAGATGCACCTCCCATAAGAATTCTTTTAGAGGCTGATGTGCTCTGAAGCATTCTAAATGGAAGAATAGAGATACTTACATCTGGAGTGTCAGCTGTAGAAACTGTATTCAGCTGGACAATTTTAGGATTAGGAAAAAAGAAGCAAGTAGTTAACATGGTAACATTGACTTTGCAAAATATGGAGTTTCCTAAAATCTGGGATTTAGAAGTTTTAGACATAAAGGATCCAGTAGAACAAAAAAATAAGACCCTTCTTGAAGAAGGAACTTTGATACATTGCAAGGAGACTATAAAAGTTGGAGAAGACCGACAGTATGAAGTATCTTTACGTTGGCTGGCTGGACACCCACCTGTATATGATATCTATGATGTAGCTGAAACTAGACTACATTCAGTAACAAAACGTCTTTTGAAAGAAAATATTTACGAAGTCTGTGATAATATTTTAAGACAACGGCAAAAGGAAGGTATAATAGAAGCTATACCGAAGACTGAAGTTTTGAAGCCAGACCATTATCTTCCTCATAGACCAGTCATCAAATCATCAAGTGCTACAACTAAAGTTCGCCCCATCTTTGATGCTTCTTTCAAATGTCCAGGGTATGCTTCTCTTAATGAATGTTTGAGTGTTGGGCCCAGTCTTTCGGAGCAGATTCCTCCACTTTTGTTAAGATTTCGTACAGGTGCCATAGGAGTTATAGCTGATATAAAACAAGCCTTCTTACAGTTGGCTGTCAAACCTGAAGACCGTGATTATTTGAGATTCTTGTGGTGGAATGCGGAAGATAAATCAAAATTAGAATTCTTTAGACATTGTCGAGTTGGTCTTTGGAGTGACATCAAGCCCCTTTTCTCTTAAATGCTAGTATTCGTCATTACCTTAATTCAGCTTAATTTCAACTTGAATCTCTTCAGCAGACTATCGAGAAACTTGAGAAATGTTTCTATGTGGATAATTTAACAATTAATGTGGAAAATCAAGAAGAATTGGTGAAGTTCAAGACACAAACAATGGAAATAATGACGGCAGCAACATTTGAATTAAGATGTTGGGCTCACGCAGGAGTTCAAGATCAAGAAAGTCAAAACATATTAGGCCTTAAATGGGATATGGAAACTGACGAGTTTTGTTGTGTTAGTCCTGAAACTGATATAGGATTCAATGAAAATATTTCCAAGTGAAAACTGCTTTCCATTGTTAACAGGATATATGACCCAATAGGATTTACCTCACCTGCTACACTTTTACCAAAGTTATTACTGCAAGAAGCCTGGCGAAACAAACTACAATGGTGGCAAAAAGTCCTGAACACACTCATTTTTTAGCGTAATTTTTATGTTTGACTTCATTTTTCGTTGTGAAATTATCACACTATCTTAAATATTGTTATTGATTTTCATGTATTTTTTTATGCTGATTTCAAATCTACTACTAGTTTCTTAATGACTAAAATATTTTTTGTAGTAAAGTTGCCTGAACACAATAATGTGAAATATGTGCAGAATAAAACAATATAGAATAACATAATATGCAAAGAAAAATAACACGAAAATTGACAAATACGGTATATTTAATAAGCATTTTGAAAATTACATTATTGTCATATGTTAGAAAATCAATATTTTATGGGTCAGCCGTTTGCTTTAATTACGGCTCTACATCTTTTTGGCATGGAATGCACCAATTTCAAAGGAAGATCTTTTGGGACAATATGGTTGAAGGAAAATATTAAAGCTTCAATTAATTCACGTTTGTTTGAAGGTTTTTTTCTTTGAAATTTCATAACCAATTTTAAACCATAAACTCTCTATCGGATTAAGGTCGGGAGACTGTCCTAGCCAGTTCATTCTATTCACAGTATGGTCTTCCAACCATTTCTGGACTACCTTTGCACGATGGCAAGGGGCGTTATCGTCCTGAAAAATCCATGACTGATTCCCCAAAAGGTCTCTCGCACTTGGTAGCAATTTATTTTGTAGTATTTAAATGTAATCCATGGCTTTCACTATTCCACTAATGATGTGAAGTCTTCCAACACCATGAGAAGACATGCAACCCCATACCATCACTTTTGTCGGGTACTTTACTGGGGGCTTCAGACACTAAGGGCTGAATTCCTCATGAATGCGTCGTCTTACATAGGCACTACTTTGGTTGCCAGAAATACAAAACTTACTCTCGTCACTAAATATTACCTTTTCCCAGTCTTTAATAGTCCATAATGAATATTCCCTTGCCCACCTCAATCGTCTCTTGCGTTGAAATTCAGTCAGTAATGGTTTTGGGCGCGCTTTACAGCCACGTAACCCGATTTCCAGCAGTCTTCCTCTAACAGTTCTTGGGCACACACTCACATTTGATGTCAAAGTCCATTGTTTCAAAATTTGCGAGGAATTAAGCTTTCTGTTTGAAAGCAATAACCTGTCTTCACGTAAAGATGTTTTTCGTGGTCGTGTCCTGATCACCCCCTGTCTGCAATAAAATTTGTTTCAGAAAATCTTTTCAAAGTTCTCACAACAGTAGAAAGGCCACATGGTACTTTAGCAGCAATTTGGCGCATAGAATAACCTTCCTTCAAATGTATTATTTTGTACTTTTTTTTTTATTCTCAGGCAGATATGAAAATTTAGCCATAATTCCAATATTTTCCACAAACGCACTTCAAATTGCTTTCAATACACTATTTTCCTCAAGCACACAACTGCATTCAATACAATAAACCACGTTTCACCTTTTTCTTTCAACCCTTTATCGCTACTGCTCTCTGATTGGTTGAAATAATGGAGCATTTCATTGGTGGAAAATACACTCATTCTTACAGTGACCTTATGCTTTCTTGTCAAGGTTTTTTCAACATATCAATGAAACTATTTACTTTAGATGAAATCTACAAACAGATTTGAAATCAGCATGAAAAAATACATTAAAATCAATAACAATATTTAAGATAGCGCGATAATTTCATAACGAAAAATGAAGTCAAACACAAAAATTATGCAAAAAAAATGAGTGTGCTCAGGACTTTTTGCCACCACTGTAGACTGGGATGAGGATTTGCCATCCGATTTGCAATTACGTTATCAACAATGGGCTGAACATTTGAATCTTAACGAAAAATGTAGAATCCCTCGTAGGATGTTGCATGGTTCTTTCAAACAGGTTACCTTACACATACTTACGTATGCTTCGGCTATAGGATATGCCTGCTGTGCCTTTTTACGATGTGTAGAAGAAGACGAAGTGAAAGTTCCATTAGTTTCAGCAAAGGCTAGAGTTGCTCCTCTTCAGAGACCAACAATTCCTCGACTAGAGCTTTTAGGAGCTACCATTGGAGCTAGAATTGCTTCAACTACATTAGAAACTCTGAATTTGACTTTAAAGACGTATTTTTGGACTGATTCCATGGCAGTATTAAGATGGATTACTAACTCGGAACCCTGGAATACATTTGTGGGAAATAGAGAGAGAAATACGAGAATTGACAAATGTAGAAGATTGGAGATTTGTCCCTAGAGATCTCAATCCAGCAGATCTGCCTTCCCATTCATGTGATTGGTCTCAACTTTTCCGGAGTCAATGGTGGGAGGGTCCAAAGTGGCTCTATGAAAGTCCAGAATGTTGGCCATACACTGAGATTACTCTTCCACAAGAAGCCCTGCTATAGAGACGAAAATCTGTTGCAGTGATCTTAACTATTGATACCAACGATAATTTTGGAAATAGATTTTTGTATTTTTCCAGCTACCCAAAAATTATACGCATGACAGCTTGGGTATTGAGATTTTGCCACAATCTCAAAGGAAATTCACACCAGTTGAGAAAGGAGCTAACATTTCAAGAAATTCAAATGGCCGAAGAAGCTGTAGTACGAATAATACAAACAGAATGGTCATCTGAATTGCAAGAAAGTATAGCAAAACCATTCAGTTTTACGAAGAAAATAAAATATTGAAGG
The DNA here is from genome assembly GCA_019973935.1 of Trichonephila clavipes. Lineage (NCBI taxonomy): Eukaryota > Metazoa > Arthropoda > Arachnida > Araneae > Nephilidae > Trichonephila > Trichonephila clavipes. The sequence goes on from BMAU01021139.1 coordinate 20,204, forward strand.
TTCAATCAAGACTTAAACTTGGAGAAGACGCTGAGGGCTTTGTTAGACCCACCGTTCTTTCAGATCATCCCATTGTTAGAAGACTCATAGAATATACTCATAAAACACTTCAGCATGCTGGAGTACAAACTACACTGTCTCATCTACGTGAAAGATTCTGAATTCCTCGGGGCTGAAGGATTGTTAGAGAAGTTTTGCATAAGTGTTTGACTTGCAAGAGATATTCTTCAAAACCTACATTTTCAACTACGTCAACGATTTCCAAGAGAGTATGTAGCCGAGCTCATACGAAATCTACAATTATCTTTAAAATGACATAATTTGTCACCTGGGGGTATTGTTCTTATTGGCTCAGACAATACAAAATGCTTAAATTGGCCTTTGGGACGAGTCATCGAACTATTTAAAGGCAAGGATTATTGAACGAGTAGTCAGATTACGTGTAGCAAATGGAGATATCATCCGTCCGATTCAACGAATCTACCCTCTGGAAATAGATTCTGCTGAATTTAACAAAAGTGTACCAGAGAATGTTGAAAGTGCTACAGAGACTATTGATGATGTTGATCACGAACACATTCCTCCAGAGGAGCAATCAGAGACACTTCGTATAGAACAATCACAGTCTGTGAAGAAAACAAGGTTTGGTCGACCTATTGTTCCTGTGAAACGATTGGACTTGTTAAGTGAAATTATGACTTTAATTTCAGTGTGCATTTGATAAGTATAATATCAATTTAAATTTGCTTAGAAGTAGAAATGTGTGTTATATTCATTAACTATTTAGATTTTTTAAGTATTCTAACTTTCATGTATATTTCATATAATTTCTTGTTCATTTTGTATTGCTTTGGCTACATTTGCTCACAATACGAAAGGTGGGAGGATGTTGCCACTCCGTTTTGTATTTCCTGTTTGAACTCATTTATTATCTGCATTGTATCGTTTCCTTACTTGAAATCTGGCAACTAAGTAGTAGAGTTTTAGTTTTAATTAAAAATTCACGGAATTTGTCCATTACGTTGTGTTAAGTTAATTTACATTATGTTTACGAAATAAGAAAGTATTTTAAGTGTATTTCATCTCGAAGATGTACATATTACAACTATTCTGTCAAACTTCTTCATGTAAATAGCCTCATTATCATCTCTGTCTTGTAAATGTGAAATAAAACGTATTTGAAAACGAAAGGAGCGATCTGAGTCATAACAGCTCAGTTTGATTTGAGCTGAATCCTGGAAACAGAAATCTAACTGCATCTCTTCACAAATTGAAATTTATAAGAATGCACCTTCTATATAGCAATTGCATTCAAGCAAAAGAAAATGTTTGGATTTAAATTCTCACCTGGCCATATACCGTCATTAAGAGCTTATTGTCCATCTTTGCAGGAACTTGCATCAAAAACAATGCGCTTCTTTGTAGTTAGGCTTTCTTGGCAAAAGACCGCTTGATGCAGTAAATAGAATACTGCTGTATCAGTTGGTTTTTCAGTCTGTAAAACCCTTTCGATTATTCCTTGTGACTCAGATTCTTTCAAAATTTCAGGATATTGAGTGAACTTAGTTGAGTCATGAATAAATCTTCTTGTTAAGGATTTGGCACGTTTTTCTGCAACGAAAAAATTGTCTTTTGCTTATCTTTTTTCCAGGGAAAACATTTATAACGGTCACTATTGCTATGTACTGAAGTTTTGAAATGTAGCATGGCTTAGTCTTGATCACAGTTAGATTAAGCTTTAATGCCTAGTGATTCTAGTTCCCAAAATTTTGTTAAACTGTTATCAACCTGATCTTGGAAGAAATTGCAGTAGTAAAAGTTTGATTTACCATTTTGAATGGAACGTTTAAAAAAATAACCCAGCACAGAATACAGCAATATTTTTGAATTACATTTTAATAATTCATAAAATATTTCACCTCCCAAGTAGAATGTCAATATGTTTGGGAATATTAAATTTTGCATCTGCGTAAACTTTATTCTTAGGCAAAGTTATTCTTGTTATATCCAATGATTCTGCAGGAACACATCCTGTTATTTCAGACACAAAGAGAAAGTTAAGTTTCCTTTTCAATGGTCCACTTTTGATCGAAATTTCAGCGTTCACGTTTTTTCTTACTCTTAACACAAGCACTGTTAACACCTGCAGTGGTTGCATTTATATTTTCTTTTAAATCCTAAAAATTCTGCTGCTTTCAAGCTACAGAGGCACTGTTGACTTCTGCAGTCTAAAATTGCTACAGCTGAAGCCTGCATCCTCCCTCTTTGAATTTGGCGGTCAAAAGTAAAATTGATCTGTCCGTAACTGCACAGTAAAGACACACTGCGGTTGAAGTATATGTTACAATAGCTGAATCGTTTGTAGGCAGAATGTGGCGAGTTTGGGGTCATAAATGTCCTAGATGGACTTTGTCTGGCGGGAATGGGGAAGTTCTCTTTGTTTTGGTTTGATTCTGATTCTAGTTGAGGTACACTTGCGTTTCAAAGAAGTGAATTATGGTTTGCATTGCACCTTTTACATTTTTTGTTTAGTTTTAAACAGGTGATGACCGAGGATTTTGAAATGTAATTAAGAGATTTTACTTTACTGTTTCTTTCTTGAATAGGTATGTCACATGAAATCTTTTACGCTTAAAAATCGGATGTGGTTCTGTTAAACAGAGCAATTTTTTTATCACTTTTTTACAACAAACGTTTTAATTTGGGAGGATTTTCATTCATCTGTTTCAAAGAAGAATTTCTCTGTCCGTTTTCTAAAGCTTGGCTTCTTTCTTCAATTAGAAAGTTTAAAAATTTATCCCGCTCAGCAAATCATTGGAATGCCATTCAGTTTCATATTGCTTACAAGATTCATCGTCTAGACAAGTGATTTCCAATGTGATCTATATACACCCTCAGGGGTCTATGATGACCTGCAAGGGGTCCATGTCAGCAAAAATATGATTTGGGGGTCTATGATAGTGGCTCTCATTAAACTAGATCGTGACTAATTTTAAAAGAAAATTTATAATCATGTGGGGAAACCAAATTTTACATATTTAACAGATTTATTTACTAAATTTCATGAAATTAATTTGAACATACAAGGGGACAGCATAAATTTTATTAAAACAAAAACCTTTTTAGCATTTTTTTCCAGAGTTAAATTAAAGAAGTATAATACTTGAGGTTCCGAATTTTCTCAATTTTCCACACACAATCTGTCAGGACGTTTTAACTTATATTCAACATTTAAATGCCTTTTATTCAGACTTTGAAACCAGGTTTGAAAATGTTTTGACTATGGTAATACTATATGCAATGAATTCATATTGTCACATTGAAAAAAAAAATGTTATATTACAAAAGGAATTGATCGTAATAAACACTAACAAAGATCTGAAAGTTTACAAACTGATGTCAGCAATTTTGACTTTAAAAAGTCAAACCTGTTATTTGTCCCAAATTATGGAATATCATGCGGAAGTTTTAGTTGCTTTTCCTAGTGAGAAGAACTTTCAAGTTGGGGTTGCTAATTTCCAAAACGAAAGAAAGGAAACTGGACACTACTAACAGACGAGATTTAAGGTTAAGTCTGACAAGATTTATACTAAATGTTGAAAATTTTGTTATTGTACATCTGATTCATCCCTCCCTTTAAAATCGTGTAATTATTTTATGTATTAATTAACTTTTAATTTAATTAACATGTGCTTTTAAATTTTAAACACTATACTTCATTACTGTTAAAAATTTAATTCTTTTTAAGTAGCAGTAGTACCAGCTATCAAAAAGGCATTTAAGTTTGTAAGTGACTTCCGCTTGAAGTAGCTTCCTCATCATCCTGCCTACCTAAAGATGTTGGAGGAAACAAAGCATGACCACAAACTTCCATAATAATTCTAATTTATTATTATTCGAGTGCTCTAATTAACTATGAGTGATATAAAGAAAGCAATAAACCCTGAGTGAATAAGCGCAAGTAAATAGATCAAAATTAACCTAATCAATCTCAACATATAAATCCCTTATCCACTAATTTAGTATAGTGGTAAAACTCCGTTCTTAACTCAAGATGCGTAAATCACTTAAATCTCACCTTAGTAGCACTGCAACGGATTCTCCACTCCTTCTGCCTTACAATTACCGAACTCTGACTTTATATACTCTAACTAATCTACATTTTAGGGTTTCTTCTTAAGAGGGATAGCTGTGAATTAAATGCGAATGCTAGCCCAAAGACTCCCCAAGAGGATTAGTATGAAGGTTGCGTTAAAACCTGTCACAAGTTGATAAATTTGTAAACATTGAATATTATTTAAGCAGGGGTCTATCCCAAGCCAAAAAACAGGACAAGGGGTTTATGAGACAAAAAAAGTTTTGGAACCTCTGGTCTAGACCAGTGCTCCGCAACCTTTTTATCACTGCGGACCGGTCAACGTTTGATAATTTTACCGCGGTCCCCTGAGGGTGCGACACGTTGATTGTTTATATTTTAGATTATTTTAATTTAACAATTTTAATTTAGTCACATTTAATTCTGCCTTCAGAATAAAATTTAGTTACACCAAAAATGAATAAAAGTGATTTAACATGGAATATAAAGTGATTTCCGGGGAAAGTTGCGCAAATCCAAGAGAAATGCCCCAATTTAAATAAAACGGCAATAGTTTAATGTTCTTTAGGCGGCCCAGCACCATTTGATCCACGGACCGGGGGTTGCGGATCACTGGTCTAGACTGCAAATACAAAAATTAACGGTGATTCAAACAAAAGAGTTAGGCACTAATTCTAATTGTTTTAAAGCTCTAAGATGACTGATTGGAGTCAGTTGAATTTCTAAGGTGAAATACAGATTCAAATTTTATTTTGTTAGGATTTAACAGTTCAGCAATGTAACTGTTTACGATTGATCTTTTGTTTTCATATCTTCGTTTTAAGGTGTGGAGTAAAGATGCATATGAATCATTAACTGATTTCAACTGTTTTGCATTGCCTTTGAGGGCAAAGATTGTAAATAATACAATTTTGGAGATTCCGATAAACAAGTATTATCATCAGTTAATGTTACAAACTAAGATTTAAATTGTAACCAATCAATATACTGTCTAGAAAATTCAGTTAAATTAATAGATAGTAGTTTTACCCAGCAAAATCATTGTTTACGGATAATCTCTAGAGGTATTGACACTGCCTTTAAATTTACTGCGACTTTCTCCATTTTATCCAAACTGTTTTTAAAATTGCAAAGCTCTTCGTTCTAAAGAACACTAACTTTTGTTTCATAACATGTGGATTTTCGTTTTTACCTGGTAAAGCGATGCAAGTTTATTCTTTAATTCCACTTGATTTATTGGTGAATCCACACTTTCTAAAGAGTTTTTAATCCGTGTGATTTGACCAAGCAAATGGGATTTTCTTCCGCTCAGCACGGTGAGCTTTAATAGTTGTTTTGGAGCCATTTGATCAATTTCGGTTCCAAGATTCTTACAATCACAAATATACCGAATGGTGTATTGATAGACTTTGAGTTATGGGAAACTTGCCTACTCAAATAAAAGGAGTGGACTGTAAAAATAAATGATTTATTGAGTGACGGTTGGTGCATCATGTTCCTTGGTTAACATCTACAGGAATACTGATACAAACTGTAAATGAAAGATGATTACTTGCACAATCTGTACAAGCTAGTCGTATGCATCAGATGGCTCATCTTTAGATTAGTACTTGTCACAATCCTGAGAAGCTCTAGTGATCTTTTCCCTTTCCCAAGGTGTTTACTGTCTTTAGTAAATACGGGTGTCACAAACCCTGGGGGTACCCTAGTGATCCTTCACTATTTTCGTCCCTTCTTGTCATTCAATTTCTCATTTCATTTTTTCCTGTTGAGAACACAGATTTATATTTTATAAATATACATGGATATAATTATTGAATAATTTGTTTTAGATTCTCATTATTCATCATTAATAACATATTTTTGCATTGTGTTTAATTGTTTCTTTGAATTTTTTCCCCTATTATTTAAATTTTCGTATTACTTGTATGTTTTTAACTAACACTGTTGGATTGCAAACCCACATGTTTGCTGTGTGTGGCCTCTCATAAGGAGAAAAATGGTGTCTTGGGGATACCTTTTGCATTCCCTTTGGCCCACACTTTGCTTATAGATGGGAGGCAGGAGTGAGCCTGCCCCTGCTATTCGGCTGGTGATGAATCTCTTCAGAGACATTGTGGTAGGGCTGGTGCTGCAGATAAGGGATGTTGGGTTTACCCATTGGATCCTCCTGTTGATGCTGTAGTGCTATATCATGGGTGTACTCCAGGTAAGCGCTGTGTCTGGGTTTTGCCAGATGACCAGCACACTGCCTTCCTTGGACTCTGTGGTGGGTGGAGGCTCGCCAGGATGAAGTCCAATTCACACCTATGGATCCAAGTCAGCTGTACCTGGGTAAAGGCCTCATTTTCACAAGATTTTTACTGATTTCCATCCCAAATTAAGAAATGTGTACCAAATCTCCTTTTGCTATTCAAAAAGCCCTTATTGGAAATGGTGGTGAACCAAAATCTGCAAAACGTGTTTATGATCCAGTGATCTACTAATTGAAACTTTATCTGCCTTACAAACTAAATCTTTTCTACTCGGAAAAACGTTCTTAAATTGTCCTGTAACGATTAGCTCGCACAAAACCCTGAATTCCTGCCATGGTGTCATTTCTGAACGTGATGTGTGAACCACCCCGAAGCAGAAATTCTCGATGAATTCTCTGATCAGGGTGTAGTTCAGGTCTGAAGAATAACAATAAAAAAGATTTAACAGTTGTTACAACAAAACATTTCATTCTAACTTTCAATAGCCTGAAACTTCCAACTACAATAAAAGCCAGATACCTGAACTGTAAAATCCATCCACATATACCGAATCCTTTGCGCTGCTTCAAGTGCCAGAGGTTCAGACACTCACAAATAGTCTGCCGTGGACAATTGACATACTCTAGGTGTGCATCTGTAGGACAAGCCTCCACGGATTGCAATCTGGAGCAGAAATGCTGGAATTGTTTGCAGCCTCATTCATCTAATTCAAAATTATGGCCCAAATGGAAAACTGAAAAACAATTGCAAGAAATTAAAACTAATAAAAATATATCTTACTTAGAAGCCAGGAGATTAATAACTTCACAGATATCTCAAACATATGCCCAGGCTGCTTAAACTTGAACAATATTCCACTACTACACAAACAGATGAAAAGAATACACAAATAATATGCCCACCTTTTAAGTTATACTTCAGCCGGTACCAAAAATTTCTTCCTCTATCTTTGCAGTTTCTACATCATCAACTGAAGCAAACCTCTTGAGGTCCACATTTTCAACAGCAGCTACAATGTCTGAGTCTCAAACACCTATTCCTATATCTATTGCCGTTCCTTTATCTACCAAAATTATATGTTTACCTCTATCGTATCATTTCCATCAGCCACTTCCAATAATCTATGTTCCTCAATTCCTTTATCCTTATTGAATGAAACATTTTGCCATTAACTAGTTCCAAATCCAATATTCAACCCTCCTCTGCATCTGCTACAAGTCAGGGTTTAAACCCAAATTCTAAACATACAAGAAAAAAAATAAAATAAAATCAACAAATATATCTAGAAGTTGATGAATAAGTCTTGCCGGAGTATTGGCAAAAAATAGTAGTGACATATACTTAAACACATTAACTCCAACACGTTACACAAACAGTAAGAACTAATTTTTATTTATAAAGCATAGATTGCTTAAACTTTTACTTTAAGCTCACTTTTTTCATTCATCTGTTTTAACGCTATCTGTTACTTTAAGATTTTGTCTTAGTGAGGGAAATCCCCACCACAAAATGCATTTGCTTTTATCATTAGAATACGATTTTTACACTTAATTTAATATTTTAACTTCTTCTGAAGCTCTCTTGTCAACTGCTTTTAGATGTTTTTTTGTCATGCATTTTTTTTAACAAATATTTGGTGCATTATAGCCAGATTTGACTATTGCGCCAAAAAAACCCACTTTCACTCACTCATGTGTGTCGGAACAAAATCTATCTGGTATGCTAGCATGACTTTTTTCACTTTCCTAGGATGAATAACATTGAACTAAGTATAGGTACTTTTTTTCCTTTTTTTAACTCTGTAAATTTAAGAATAAAATTATTTTATCTATATAATATGTTTGAGAAGTGTATCATGCTGTCCCTTGCTTGCTTTATCAATTTTAGTTGTTCTTTTCTTTCTTTTTTTTTCTATTTTATTATCATTGCATGCATAAAATAGTTTTTGAAATGCCTTTTTGAGAGAATATAGTTATAAATAACATGAATTGTTCAAATGGTCAAATGACTGCTTGTGGTAGAATAGCAAGCTATAAATTTTTTTCCTAAAATTAATTGAAACAGCTTGGAATATTGAGAAATAAGTTGTATGACACAATAAAAAAAGTCAATAAGTTGCTTGGTAGTATAGTAATGTTGTACACTAGAAATTCTAAAAATTTCAAAAATGATCATTTAACTGCACATGCTGAGTTTAGTTTGTTAAAATACAGGGTTGGTTTTTTTAAAACTGACTCAATTCTGACTTGATTTAACAACTGTAATGGCACAAAACTTGGTATTCTATCAACTTTGAACCTATCTATTTGGTGGTAGGAAAATTTTTTGTAAATATACACTGAAAAGCCAAAAAAAACTGGTACAGGCATGAGTAGGCAAATAAAGAGATATAAAACCAATCAGAATGCAAATAAAGAGATATAAAACCAATCAGAGTATCGCGCTGCAGTCGGCAAGGCCTATATAAGTCAACAAGTGTCTGGAACAGTTGTTGGATATGTTACTGCTGCTACAATGGCAGGTCATCAAAATTTAAGTGAGTTTGAACGTGGTGTTATAGTGAGCGAACGATAGATGGGACTTAGCATCTCCGAGATAGTGATGGAATTTGGATTTTCACTTACAACCATTTCACAAGTGTATCATACATATCAGGAATCCGGTAAAACCTCAAATCTGTGGCCAGAAAAAGATCATACGAGAACAGGACCAATGACGTCTGGGAATTAAGCATGACAGATGTGCAACCCTTCCGCAAATTGCTGCAGATTTTAATGCTGGACCATCAACACGTGTCACAGTGCAAATCATTTAACGAAACGTCATTGATACGGGCTTTTGTAGCCGAAGGCCCACTCGAGTACTCTTGTTGACTGCACAACACAAGGCTTTACGCCTCGCCTGGGCCCATCAACACTGACATTGGACTGTTGATGACTGCAAACACGTTGCCTAGTCTGACGAGTCTCGTTTCCAATTGAATTTGGTTGATGGACATGTACGGGTATGAAGACAACCTCATGGATCCTACTTGTCAACAGAGGACTGTTCAAGCTGTTGGTGTCTCTGTGATGGTATGGGGCATTTGCAGTTGGCATGATATGGGACCCCTGATAGGTCTAGATACGACTGACAGATGACAGGTACGTTAAGCATCCTGTCTGATCTGCACATCATGTCCATTGTGCACTCCAACGGACTTAGGGAATTTCAGCAGAACAATGCGACACCCCACACATCCAGAATTGCTACAGAGTGTCTCCCGGAGCACTCTTCTGAATTTAGACGCTTCCTGTGGCCACCAAAATCCCCAGACATGAACATTATTGAACATATCTTGGGTGCCTTGTAACATGCTGTTCAGAAGAGATTTCCACACCCTCTTACTCCTACTGATTTATGGACAGCCTTGCGGGATTCATGGTGTCAATTACCTCCAGCACTACTTAAGACATTAATCGAATCCATGCCACATCGTATTGCGGCACTTCTGCGTGCTCGTGGGGGCCCTACACAATATTAGGCAGGTGTATCAGGTTTTTTTTTTTGGCTCTTCAGCGTATAAATCAACACAGAAAAAGAAATATTTGTAATCATCCTATTTGCTGGAGTTACTTTTCAACTTTTATGTCTTTAAAATGCTGTTAGATTTAACATGTAATTTTATTTTGCTTACATCTTTGAAAATTAGAAAATTTAGAGTTATATCTTTAGTAAGAAGATTTTTTATACTTGTGTGTGTGTGCTTCTCATTATCTGTGTTTATTTTGTGTGTTAATTTCATCCTAAAATCTGTTTCTTGTATTTTTTTATACCATTTTGAAAAATGAGAAGATTTTATTTGTTTATATTGATGTTTTTCTTTACCCATTCTTCAAATTTTACATCTTTATGGAACACAAATTTTATGCTTAATAACTAGAAAAATAATTTAAATTTACCTGTCTCACGTAAACACTATGCCAAGTTTCATATAAATACTTCCTAAAGCTTATTGGTGTGTCAACTGTTTTTGAATAGGGGTGGTATTTTGGAACCTGAAGGTACTGTTGAAATTAGATTTCGAAAGAAGGATCTTCTAAAAACTATGCATAGGATTGATAATGTTTGTAAAGATATATTGAAGCAGCTGTCATCTACTGAAATCTCTTCCGGACAAAAAACACAGCTTGAGAAACAATTGCAACAAAGGGAGCTTTCTCTCCTTCCTATTTACCTTCAGGTTGCTTTAACTTTTGCTGATCTTCATGATACTCCACGTCATATGATGGATAAGGGAGCAATAAAAGTAAGTATTTGTATTTCAAGATACTCTACTGCTTTGTTCTAACTCTTGCGATTCCTTGCTATTGTGAACCACTTAACATTGTCCAAAACATATAACATTTCTCAAAAGTACTTAAGTTGCTGTAAATCAAAGGGTCTTATTTTTATTTATTTTTTTACCCTATTACAATGTACTTACTCAATTGACTACTTCAGTTATATTCAAAATTTTGAAAATGGCACATGAATTTTATTGTTAAAGTAAGTAATCCTCTGAGATGCTTCCATTGAGAAATTGTTCTTACAGATGTTATGATATCTTAAGATACTTATTTACATTGACAAAATTTATATCTTATTTACATTGACAAAATGGATAGAGCATTAAGCTAGTTTTGTGGCAAAAGCATCAATTATCTTCCAAACATAAGTATTGTCAATAGTTCTCGAAAACACATTTAAATTGTAACATTTTATGAAGCTTGTGTCAAAAAAGTTTTGTAATGAAGACTTTTTTATAATTTTTTTTTCTTGACGTGTTTGTGTTTTCCTTCAAAGCTTTCATATACTTTTAGTGGCTTCCTATAATTTGCCTGAAATACAATATAAAATGTGAATCTAATATATTTTCTCTTGTAAATGAAGCAGTCACTACCTCGTCCAAAAGTAAATTTTAAAAAAATATATTTTTCTCATACTTTGCATTTAAATAATAAATATTTTAAAACATCTGGGGAAGTGAACAGCACCATTACCTTTTGATATAAAGCTTTTTCTTTTGTGTGATATTAACAAGATTAAATTAAGACAGATTATTAAAAACATTAAGACCAATACCTTGTGAAATATTTACTTATTTCTTTATGCAAATTCGTAAACAAAAAAATATCCAAAATAGTGTTCCTGCTTTTGAAGAAAGAATAATAAGTAATTGAAATTGAACAGTTAATTTGAAGGAATATTTTTTGTGTGTAGTTTTCTTTTAAGTTGATCTCTTAAAGGCTTTTAATTTGAGACTTTTTAATTCGGTTTCAATTATATATAATATGAAGTTACATGAAAAGTTATATTAATGAGAAATACTTCTTTGGTAGAAGGAAGTTCTACATTTCTTGCCTCTACCCTTGTAAGCCATCAGTCTTCCAGATTAATCTGTCCTGAGTTGCATTTAATGAAATTAAATGTGTAAATATAAACATTAGTGTCACTCTAAGAATCGCATATATATATTGTTTCGTAGATCCGAGGGTTCGAGGATTTTATGCAAAAACAATCACAAAGAAAAAAAATAATCAGTTCTTTAAGAGCGATGCGAATATATTATCGAAAATCCAATCCTTTCAATACAGGATTCATCGGCAATATTCACAGGGTAAATATCCGAAGGTCTTCACACCTTCAACAGCAATCAAACACAATAACAGTGTTTAAAAATACATGTAAGTAAAGATTATTCACAAGAACCGCCGAGCTAATCGCTAGTCAAAACAATCCTCACTACTCGCTGGCTTAATCAAGACTCTTCGCCGTATCGGCGAGCATCGTTTTTATAGGCGCGATAGAAACTTCCAGAAATATAGCCGCTCGTGTCATTGAACGTGACACTAGTGGAGAGATCTACTACTTTCTAGAAGATTCCAGAGGGTTCCGAACTCGCCAATGACGCTAAATTGGCCGCCAAAAATGATGCCAACTTGGCTCTACCGCCAAGATTTCGCCAAGTTCTCATTGAATCGCCATTATATCGTAAGGGGCGGCACTGCTTGTGAATAGTACAATTTTAACATGAAATAAATATAACATAGAGTAATATAAATGCATTAAACACTCAAATACAAATTATTTACACTATTTACACAAAATTCGTAACAATATATATGTATGTATGTGTATATATATATATATATATATATATATATATATATATATATATATATATATATATATATATATATATATATATATAGCCAATCTTGAGTTTTGCAGGTTAATAATTCTTATACTTTAGTAGTTTTTCTTCTAAAAATAAACTACTTTTGTGTAACTTCTGGATTCACCTTTTAAGCATTTTAACATTCTCTTAAGAAACTTGAAAATAAATTATAAAATATTGCTATGATTGTATATTGTCTCTTTTATTAATTCTTAATTTTTTTATTTTTATTTTCAATATGAAATGTGTACTGTAGAATAGTTTTGAAAATAATGAAAGCATGTTAAATTTGTTATGACTTATTTATAATTTGGGTTTCATTGTCCTTTTAGGAAATCATTCCATGGGCTAAATCACGTGCATTACTTTATTGGCGTTGTCGCCGACTCTTGATTCAGAATCGTATCAAAGCTGATATACTTGCAGTTAAGCCTAGCCTTAGTGATGGAGAAGTCGACTCAATGCTTGAAAGATGGTTTGTTGAAGAACATGGTGCTGTTAATGTAAGTTCATTTTTCCACCTATTTATTTCTACATTGTGTGAGAGAGAAGAAGGGAGGGGAAAAAGAGAGATGTTCACAGTGCAAAATCACAAGGGCCCTAGTGAAAAAACTTTTATCCTTTCATCATACTTTGAATAAATATAGAGTGAGCATAATTAAAGATCCATAAATTTTCATCAAAATTAATAAAAATGAAAACGCCAGAGTTTTCACAGGACAAGGGACATGAGAATACGAGAAATTTCGTCTCACTTCTATTGCTCTTCTTAGGTGCAGAACTACCTAGAGAAGTTAAGATATAGTTAGCTGTGTTTTGCAGCTCTATCAGAGAACTGGGCATGGATCGTTTTGTTAACATGAAGCGTGGTGATGAGAGAAGAATTTTAATAGATTAAATTAAGATTCCGTATTGCACATGGTTGCCGAAAATAAAACGGGAAATATATATTTTTGCATTGTTGATTTGTAAAAGGGCAGAAAATAACAGATGTACCATGATTGAAACGTCTCATCCATATTAAGGGGCATGAACTTAAAATTTAGAAAAAAGAATTTTAAATAAATTAATACACCTTATGCTAGCCAAAATTTTGTAAAAAGAAAAAACGGAAATTTAAAGGAGTTAAAATCTTCCACACAATTGAAAATTTTGATGTTCAAAAGTTGAGAGAAAGATGTCACACGTTCTTTTTTCATATTTTTATTCAATTTTGGCTTTTTTTGATAATTGCAATTGATTTTAGCAGTTAAAGTTCATATTAGAACTAAGTATTATTTAATTTTAACGTTTATTGCTAAATATGTGAAGATGCATTGAGATTTAATTTGAGTATGAGTAAATACATTGGCCTCCAAAAGTTAAGGAACAAGTTTTTCGAAGCTCACCGTAAAAAAGACAGTAACAATAAAATCTATAGTTTATATAAATGATAATAAAAACGAACTTTATATAAATTTATGTAACAACAATAGCCGTTTGCCTTATTCATTAAGGTGGAGGACGGTCGGATGGATGGAAATGGCGTTGTCACAGGCAGATGCTACTAGGCGTCTTAATGTGTCTCGTAGTGTGGTCCACCATCTCTGGAATCGATATCAAACTGAAGCATCTGTGTCCAGAAGACATGTTCCAGGCCGACCATGAGCTACAACACCCGCATGTGACTGTTTTATCGCTCTTTTGGCCCAACGGAGAAGAAGGATTTCTGTGCCGCAACTTGTTGCAGACTACTCTGTAGCATGGGGGAGAAGAATACCCGCTAGTATAGTGCAAAGGCGTCTTCACAATTCAGGTTTCTATGCAAGGTGACCAGTTGTGTGTGTATCCCTCAACAGACGACAGAGAAGGGCCTGCTTATCTTGGGCAACAGAACACGCTTCCTGATCCAGACAGCGATAGGCTTCTGTACTCTTCACAGATGAGTCCAGATTCACACTGGAGAGATATTCAGGACGTCTGCTCATCTGGAGGGAATGAAACACTAGAAATCATAAATCCAACACTGTTGAAAGATACAGTTACCGAGGTAGTGGAATAATGGTTTGGGCAGGGATTTCACTCGGTGGTCAGACTGACCTGCATGTGTTCCATGGAGGAACTCTGACGGGCGTGAGATGTCGGGATGAGATCCTTGATCCATATGTCTGCTCGTTTGCCAGTGCAATTGGCAGTTACTTCATTCTGATGGATGAGAATGCACGGTCTTGGTGTGGAGCGAATGGATTGGCCAGCTTGATCTCCAGACTTAAATCTGATAAACATCTTTGGGACTATTTTGGTAGACAGGTTGTTATTTTAAGTCCTCCTCCAAGGTCTTTAGGCGAGCTGAAACAAAGCTTACTCCGTGTCTGGTCTTCGCTTCCCATTTCGGTAACCGACAACTTAATTGACAGTAGGGAAATTCGATGTCGCCATTGCATTCAAGCTAGGGGTGGGCATATCCCTTATTCAAACCCATTTTTGTTATGTTTCTATGACGTTTTCCTATATTAAACTGTGATTATTATTTTTTCCAAGAATGGACTTTTCCAGCAAGATTGCCTTTTTGTGTTGTAAATCATTTTTGAATTTTAGTTATGTAAACTTCTATCTTGCAGTCAATACATGACTGTTTTGTGCACATGTCATTCAAATTTGGTGTTTCAACATTCATTCTTTCGCAAATAAGGCGCAAAAGACTGGTTTTTCCGTAGCTTTTGGAAGCCAGTGTACTACAGATTGTATTTCTTTTTATTTTGAATAATTTGTGGTGAAACAAAGTGTTAAATTTTCAGCTCTGAATTGTTATTTTTATATTTGCTTAAATATTGAATGAAGAATCAGTTTTTGTGTTGTAAGATATTCTTTTGTTTTTAGCAATATTTATGGGATGATAATAAAACTGTTGTTGACTGGTTAACTATGCAATTAGACAGCACACTTGAACGATCACAAATCCTGGAAAATATTGATTGTCTTCGCCGTGATTCTGCACTTTCTCAAATTAGGGAGTATGTTTATTTATTATTTTTATATATAAAATGCTGCATGGTAAATTATTTTACTTTGTATTTTTAAGCTTTTCTTTATTTTAGTTATCCCTGTTTTCAAAATTTTGTATTGAAAACATTCAAAATAGTTATTAAATTCAAGGTTATGAGGTTCTAATCAAGTTTTAATTACTTAAGTGTCAAATGTTTATTTATTGATTTTTTTAAAAAATTATTTTTATTTTTAAATTAAGCAGTTTCATTTTATTGATTTGTTAAGTAATTAAACATATTCTTAGTTTTTCACAAAAGTACTGTATTTTTTTTTTACTTAAAATATTATGTCAATTCTAATCTGTAGAAAGTCGGGAAAAATTTGCCTATTTTTCCCTCTTGAATTTAAATGAATTCTCCCCATCTTAATAGTTTGATCCTTGTTAATGCATTTTCTATTCAAAAGTCAGATTACTTTTTGGATTCATTCATCATTTCTTCTGCTAATGTCTCTTAAGTTTTCGTTTTCAAATATCTGTTTAGAAGTATCTTTCGTGCATTTTACTAAACTTGTTGTGGTTTTGCGGTAGAATGCTCTAACTAATAACTACAAATAAATTCTGCCAAACTCAATCCATGACCAGCCAGATAGTTTTTAAGCTTTTAATGTCATTATATATATGTTACCGTTAAAGTGTGAAATTTGTTATTTCATAGAATAACTAGGTATTTCATGAAATAACTAGACAAGTCAGTTAAAGTATGCAATATTGAATTCTATGCTTTAACTAGGTATTCTATAGAATAACGATTACTTGATTGTTAAAGTATGAAATACAACACTATGAAATACGGTCAATGGTTTGAGTTTCTTAGGAGATATTCAAAAATCCTTGGAGAGATTGAAATGGGGGGGGAGAAAAAATAGGATTATTGCAATGTGAAATTATATGCTAAAAAGCTAATAGGGATATGGAATCAGGTATGTACGTAAGACCAAGGTGGTGTAGGATTTGGGAGCACTGTAGGACCGGGAAGCACTGAAGGGTCACATCCCAAGATTTCGGGATCTGAACATTAATTTAGTCGATCCCCCATACCTTCAAAAAGGTGGCACCACAGGATTAACATGGGAAAATAATATTTTAGTGCTAAAGCCCTCCCTAGGCCTACTAAATGATAGCTGAGTAGCTAGATGTGTAAATCTTGACAAGTGTAACCTGTGGTTCAAATCTCAGAGCCAAGACTCAAATACAAACCAAGATATTGCCAATTTAAATAAGTTTTTAAAATTTATAATAGTTTCAAACGATTAAATAAAGTAGAAAGAATGACCCTAAGAGCAGAGAAAGTAGTTGAAGTACACAGTGGGTGAAGAGGGATTGAATGAACCAGGTTTGAAGAGACGGAGAGACTCTGCTCTCGAGCTATTGACAGAAAAGCTGCCCAGAGGGAGATACACCTGGGGAGGTCACATCCCAGGGTTTCGGGATCTGAACATTAATTTAGTCGATCGCCCAAATATCAAAAAAGTCGCACCATAGGATTAAAATTGTGAAATTATATTTTAGTGTGTAAAGTAGGTTGTCATTAGTAAAGAAACTGTGAAGGGGGGCAGGCCAAATGTTACACATCAAAATAATTATAAAATAACTTTCAAATTGTTTATTTTTCACTTTGATGGTTCATTAGGTATTTCATAGGATAACTAGTTATTTCATAAAATAACTAGGTAAAGTATGAAATATTTTATGTATTATATACTTAAACTGACTTGTCTTGTTATTTCATGAAATACCTAGTTTTTCTATGAAATAACTGAATATACACTTTAACACTAACATGTACATATTTACAAAGTGCAGTGAGTTCTGTCTATTAATCCTACAACAAACACTAGTGAGCGAAGCAAAACATCAACATGGTTACATTAAAGCTAAGGCAGAACTGAGAATTGGATCCAAAACCCGCACATTTTGTATATACAGAGAGTGAGTGGGAGCACCATATATTGCGCTTTCTGCCACTCTCCCCACCAATGAACAGAATGTTCATCCACTAATTAGACATTGCAAATTAAATAATTCACTAACCTTAATATGAAACATACACACAGTAAACAAATTACTAATTATATTCACAATATAAATGAATCAACTACAAATTTCAACTAGTTATAACAAACATGAAATTGCTAAAAATATTTACATAATTCAATATTGAGTATAAAAAATATTAGCACAATTGTACTGTTATCAAATGATTTAGGAATATCAAATCAATAATTAATTTATAATCCTTGGAAAAGTATGAATAAATTTTCATTTCAACATACAATATAATTTTTTGTAATTCTTTTAACTAGTTTGTCGAGCTTTAGATATCCAAAATTTTCTTCTAATTTGTGTCAAGATTGCGGAAACACCTGGGTGAAATACGGTGATATGTTTGCCCATAACAAGCAATTCAGTAAATTTAGATTTCGCTGGTAAGAGAATTGACTCCTTTTCTTCCATCACCACATCCAAATCTACTTCTTCAAATCTAGTGGATATTCTTAAAATATGCTGGGAGTCTAAAATGGGAACTGAACTTCTAATTTTTGAATCATACCTTATTGGCTGTTGTTTTTTTAAAGCTGAAATTTCTGAAGAATAAAATTCACGTTATGTTTCCTTTATCCAATAAAGCTCAGCTTCTATCTCATTTGCATGAAGATAGCTATCCTTTATATTGTTGCATCTGCTGTTAGTCAAAAATCGTAAAATCCAGCCTGTTACTCTTAACACTATTCAAATTACTGTACTTTTTTAGGGCAAGCATGTGATTTTTTTGGTTCTAAAATGCACTGATTTTGAATTGTCTTTTCAGATTTAATTCTTAATTCCAAGTTTTTTTGTTTCGATGCCTCCAACTTCACTTTTTTTTTTAGTTGGCGGAGCCATTGTGGTCCATTCCACCAAGCATCACTCTTCTCTAAGTGTTTGATGAACAAACCTCTAGTAAGAAAGTCTGCAGGATTTTTTTTCCCCTGGGCATTCCAGTTTCCTGCTATTCTAATTGTTGGTGTCAGCTTGTTTTTGGATTTCCTCATATCTTTTCTTAACAAAGGGCTTAAATTTATCTGGCCGGCTCCAAACCCAACAGTAAACTATGGTAGAATCAGTCCAACAATAAATGACTGACTCTTACTTAAAAACCTTAGCAATCCTACAAGTCAATCTAACTGATAATAATGCTCCCAACCACTCGAGTCTAGGTAATGACTGCTTTTAATGTCAACACCCTACTTTTTGAAGTGACGAACTTGTTCCTATATTGCCATTCTTGCAAACTATCCGTAAATAAATTACGCAACCATACCCTCGTTTTGAACTATCTGAGAAATTGTGAAGGGCTAAACTTTCAACCTCATCCTTCATACAAATAATGCTTAGGAATGGGTTTAGATTTTAATTCTGGGATTTCACTACATAATTCAATCCATTTTGATTTTAAACTTCAAGGTAATTCTTCAACCCACTCTATACCTGAGGTCCAAATATCTTGAAGCAAAATTCTTATTCTTATGACAACAGGGCTTAGGAGTCCTGCTGGGTCAAATATTCATGTGATGGCGTGTAACACAAATCTTTTAGTACAATAATTTTTTGACAAGAATTCAACCAATTTTAATACATCAAAATAAAATCTATCCTCCTTATTATCCCAGCAAATTTCTAGAACCTTCAACAGAACAATTCCCTGATCCGAAAGACAATTAAATTCCTCAACAGGCACTTGATTTTCTATCCAGAATCTCTCTAATTCTTTACTATTTGTGTGCCATTTTGTAAGCGACATTCCTGCTTCCTTAAAAATATCTATACTTTCCAATGAAGTTTGTTATGCCTTATCTACATTTTCCTGACCACTTCAAACCAAAGTCATCTACATACAGAGAACTCTCTACTATTTTTGCAGTATCTGGAAATTTATCTTTATATCTTTTAAGATGGCGCCTAATAGTTGCAGCTAACGTTAAGGGACTTGATGTTAGACCAAATAAAAATCGGATTAACTGATAAACTTGTAGGTTTTTAGGGTCATTATCATTAAGATTCAATATCCAGAAAAATCGTGCTACATCTCTATCTAGCTCATGTAGCTCAATCTGAAGAAAAGCCTTAATATCTGCTGTACATGCTATGAGATTTTCTCTAAATTTTAAAATGAGTTCTAACAAATCAGGATGTAAGTTTACACCACTATTTAAGCAATCATTAAGTGATAATTGATTTTCTCCATGGCTAAAACTGTCAAATACAATACGAATTTCCGTAGCTGTTTAATCTAAACGCTTAACACAAGTATAGGAAAGATAAAAAGTGGGGTGAGATTCTTGTAATTTAGGGGATTCAATAATATTTTCGTTTGCATAATTATCTATTATTTTATTATAATCCTTAAAAAGCAATTTATCCCATTTAAACCTTTTACCTAACTTACTATGTCTATTTAAAGCCACTGACCTATTGTCATCCAACAAATTTTTCATTTCTTCTCTTCATTCTTGGAAACATTTGTCATCCAACAAATGTTTCCAAGGAAGCCCAACTTTCTAGGGATTACCATTGTATTCAATAGAAGACTTGAATGATTTCAAAATTTCATTTTCCGAAATGTCCTTTATATCCTCCTCCACTTCTATGCCTAAATTTTCTAAATGCTAAAATTAGTTTAACTGATCAGATATTGATCCCTTATTCACTACTACATTCACTGATGTTGTATCATTATCTTTATCCTCAGAAACAGAACCATGAATACCAGTGGCGCTTACAAGGGGGGGTCCGGCCCCCCAAGTCCTTGATATTTTTTCCAATTGATTATTATTCTAAGTATGTAGCACATAAAATTCAAGTATTTGTTATTAATTATTGATTTTATTAATTAATGCTAATTATTTATTCAATAATTAGTTTTGTTCCTGAAAATCAACAAAATCAAAAGGAACATAATACAAGAATAGTGAACTTTCGACCCCGACCCCCCTCCTTGAAAAATTCCTGTGTGCACTACTGATGAATACAGAACCCAAAAATTGTCTCGACAGCCATCAAAGATTAATCTAACATCACTGTCCTATTTTCGACAAATTTCCATTAATTATCTGAACCTACTAACAACCCTATTTCACAAGCACCCTTATCTAATGCCACAGGAACATCGGCTAATGCTAATCTTGAACTTTCAAACCTTTCTCTTGCTTCTTTTCCCAAGATACTAATATATACACTAGAGAAGCTGTTTTGTTTCCAATGCCTCAATTATTATTTCTTTATTGCTAATAAAACTTTTTACTTGTACTCTTTGGGATAAACATGTTTTGTGGGATTTTCAAATTGAAATGCATGGACTGTTATCATTTCTTGTTCAATAACAGGCTAATTTAATTATCTTGCTAATTTCGACTCTAAAAGTGTTCTTTGACTACCACCGTCGAAAATCATTCTTCTAATCAAACTACTCCCTTTTCCTGCCAATAAATTGGCCTGCTGCCGTCAGCAAATATACAGTAAATCCTCCATGTTACGAACCTCTATATTACAAATTTTTCTATGTAGTGAACTTTTTCCTTGAACCAAGAACATTTCACGATTTTCTTTGTAAAATAACCTCCCAATAGTGAAGTGCATTTTCTATATAACAATTTTTCTTCCTTGTGATTTTGTTTTTTCTCCCTTTTTTTAAGTATTTCTTGACATTTCTTCTCTCTTTTAACACATTTTATGGTGGTCATAAATCTTGGGGTGTTCATCATTCTGTGTGTTTCATCCATGAAATTCAACCTTTAACCTCCAATGTCCAGTTCACTGGAAGCATCTTCGATATTCCCTTTCACCCTCAGTAGAATTTTCTTGTGTCCTTGAACTAGTCTTCGTCCATTTGTAGTGTTGATAAGTTCTACTGGTAACTTCGTTTCTTGTGGCTCAAAAATGTCCAAATGTAAGTGCTTGAACATCAAAGGAAAAATTTAATTCTTCAGGAGGTGGATAAAGGCATCAAGAAACTTTCCTTGCAGTTTTTCTTTTTTTTTCTCTTTTGATTGGTAAGATATAAAAAATAAATATATATTAATTTACAAAAAAGGTGTGAATAATTACTTTTTCAATTCCTACTATTAATCTCACACTCTCTATATATTTATCTTGGTGGAATTTTCAATCGTTAATAAAATACATTTTAAAGTGCTCAATTGAGCTGAAACTTTATTTGGATGACAATGCAGTAATTTAATTATAATTAATAAAAATTAATTGATTAAAACTAATTATTCAAAGAACTACAAACACAGCCATGTGGGCATCATTTGTGGTGACTTGGCAACCATTTTGGCGACTTTGTCAAAACTTGAAAAGGTTTTTTTCTCACATTTTAAAGTGCTCATTTGAGCTGAAATTTTCTATAGACTATTGTTTTGGGTAAAAATACGATAATTTAATTTAAATTGATTGACTGAAACTAATCATTTAAAGAATTACTGATACAGCCACCTTGGTTTCATTTTTAGCGACTTGGGTCAAAACTTAACAAAGCCAACACCTTCTTTCCCTCCTAACTATATCTTGTTTGGAACTTAAACCTAGCTGACTTACTGCACTCGAGTGATCATTTCTTTTATGAAATATACATCAACTTTCATTTCCTGTTGCACCATCGATATTACTCACGGGTGATGACTAATTGATACCATATGCATTGCTTTTTTTTTTTTTTTTTTTTAATTTCTAATATAGCTACAGCGATAGTTTGGCTATTTGTCAAGAGCTCTGTTGTGGAATTATTTTCATGGTTGTAATTTAAATTTTCTCACCTATTTTTTCTTTCAGAATTAATTAGTTTTGCACACTCCTTACAAAGCAATTCTTTTCTCAAAAAGTCTTAATAAGGCCTGTAAAGACTAATTTTCATTGAGTTTTTGTCGTAAAATCGAGGGCTAAATTCAATGGTAATAATTTAATAATGATTGGTGTTAGAAGATTGGCATAGGTTTTTGTATTGACCAAAAGGGATTCTAAATTTATAATTTTAGTTTCTATTTTGCATCATGCATGATTCATAGAGCATTTAAATCATCTGAGGTTTTAATAGGTGTGATATTTAATAATGATCCTAGGTGGGCTTGAATTAATACATCGTTATTACTGTAGGGAGAGTTAATATTTCCAACGCTGAATCATAGTTTTCATCTTTTAGTTCTAAACCTTTTATCGCTGACAAGGCACTATCACCTACCAGACTTTTCAAATAAATAAGTTTTTCTACTTTTGATAAACTAATGTTCTTATGTATCGCATTTTCGAACTGTCCATAGAACTCGATTCGATGGAAGTGTCGATTCATTTCCATAAAATTTATTCAAGCTTAAACGAGGTAACTTAATGTGTAGCTGGGGTGAAATCTGAAATTGATTGCAGTTGAACAAAATTTGGGACATTTTGACTACCTAAACTTCGATCGTTTATTATTCTTTGAAGCATGCATCTATTTGTGATTAACTTTTCATAATACACTAATTAATATTCACTAATTTCTATTTCCATTTCAATGTCATTTACATCAATTAAATTAACTATCTGATCATCAAGGGTTTGCAAGTAATGCACACCACAAAGGTATTCCGAACAAGCACTAAATTCCACGATCTAATATTCCATTCCACAATTGCACTAAACAACTGATTCCAACTATATTCCAATTGCACTAAACACTATTTCTTCACAACACTGCTTCCCGGTTGATGCACCATATTTTGCGTATCTTACTAAACTGGGTGTAGTTTTGTGGTAAAATGCTCTTAACTAATTATTACTACAAATAAATTCTGCTAAACTCAATTCATACCCAGCCAGATAGTTTTTATGCTTTTAATGTCATTATATATACATATTTACAAAGTTCAGTGAGTTCTGCCTATTGGTCCTAAAATTCTCACACTCACTAGTGAGTGAAGCAAAACATCAACATGGTTACAGTAAAACTAAGGCAGAACTGAATTGGATCCGAAATTCACACATTTTATATATACAGAGAAAGTAGGAGCACCCTCTATTGCGTTTTTGCCACAGTATCTTTTTTTTAAAAAAAACTGTGTATGGAGTTCACACATTGATTTTAAAGCTGTTGATTTGGATGGTAATGGAACTTTTTGCCATTAATACTCTTCATGGTGTAGTTTTTAATGACTTCATGCTTTGCACCTAATTTAAAAACTACATTTATGAGTGTCAAATTAGTCTCAGAAATTACTTATTAAGAGTTAAATAAAAATTTACACCTGATTACATTTATTTCTATTGAAAGCTTTGTAATTATTTAAATATATATTCTTTGTTTAATTATTTCAATGTGCAGTAATAACATTTTCCCTTTCATTTAATTCTAGCCTACTGAAAACTCATCCTGACATTTCTATGGATTCTGTTATTCATATAATTCAAAATATGAATGCTCAGCAAAGAACTGATGTGCTTAATACCATACGTGCCTTTGATACTCAAATGACTTGTTCAGATTTACCTTTGGACTCAAATAGTGAACTAAATACATGATTTTTGAATATTTAGCTCAGTAATTTTCTACTATTGAAATATTTTATTCATATTATCGGACTTCGAGTAACTATTAAGATTGCATTTAATTATTATTTAAAATTTTATGTATGGAAAGTATTCATGCATATTGTATGAAATTATTTTTATGCTTTTTTAAAAAAAAATTGTTTTCTTGGTTAAATATAAATGTATAACAGTGCTTTTAAAAATCCTTTCATAGACCAATCGTATCATTATGAAAAATATAATGCAATACTCTTTCTTTTTGGCAAAGTATTTTCTTGCACCAAATTATACCAAGGCTCTTATTTTTTCCTTCATTTATGAAAATATGGCATGAAATTCTTAAACAGTATATGTCTACATTTTTTGCAAAAAGAAGGGGTTTCAATACATTTGGGAAGTTACAAAATTTCTCTAACATTTTTATATTATCAGAAAATGTTTCTTACAGTAAAGTACTTAATGCATTTGAATTAACTGTATATAATGTGAAAGTAAAAATTTATGTATATACTGTTAATTTTTTTAAAAATGTGCTGTGATAAGTCCTGCAGTTATAAAATTTAGTAAATGTTATATATAAAATGTGAACTGTTGTACTTTATTAAAAATATATATATTGGTATTTTATTTTGCTTAACATTTTTTAAATTCTTGCTAAATATTTGTTTTGATAGTGACATATATCATTTGTTTGCTATCTCCTAATTTTGAAGGGAAGGTGTAATCTGTATTGTTAATTTAAGATTGGAAGAGCATATTCATCTAAGTCAGTCACTGGGACCATCATGTGTTTTCTGAATTCAAGAATACATATTAATTTCTTTACGTATAGTTCTTGTGGTGTTTAAAAATGATTGTAATGAAAAGGTTTTTGTGAAATTAATATTTTGTGTATTAACAGCTGAAAAGTAGTATTTTCTAAGAATATTTAATTGAAGCTTCCTGAGATACACATTTATGAATAAATTAATCATATTCTATAAGGATCTTCCAGGGTATATAAAAGATTTTCCACCCTTTTTTTACCTTCAAAGCATTTAAAAGTTTCCTCTTCCGATTATTTTATATAAATATCTATTATGCTAATTCATTAAAATGCATCTGAAAAACATAGTGTGATCACTTTTCATTTTCAAGATGATTCAATTCTCATTAATTTTCACTGTTTTTTGAAATTCATGGATATTTATATTTCAAGTTTTAACTATACAAGATATTTATTTTATTAAAGAAGAATTTTTTTCCTTCTGATATTAATTTGAAAGAATAACTAATTTATAAAATAATCTGAAAAAAAATTCCTATAGCATTTCATAACTTTAGTAAATACAATAACAGCTATTCATTTTTTCTTTCAATCATAATTATGTCTATTATTTATGTATTGCCAAAAAGGAACCAAAGTGAAGTTCCTGGTGATTTCAATAAAAGTTCATGAAATCAAAAACAAAAATTTATAGTAATGATTCCTGAATAATCTTTCAATTTGATTATGAGAAGTATTTCAACCTATTCACTGCCTCATTACATATGATTTTAGTTTTAGCTATTAATATAATTAGAAACACTTTGTTTCTTATTTTGTATTTGCAAATAATTTCCAGATTACTATAAATAAGCCTTTGCTATAATTCTAGAATTTATAGAAACAAATATCTTAGAGTTTTGTTTGATGCAAAATCTCAATGAATAATTATAGCTTAAGAACATAAATTAATTAAATTGAAGCAAATTAGAGTAGGCTGTTTTCCTCCGCCCAAAACTGGAATTTTTCAAAAATTGATCTTTAAATAAGTCATTCCAAAATATCAAAAGCTTGGGTAAGTATTAAATAAGGAAACACTAATATATATAAAAAAAATTAGTTAAATGAAGAAGAGACTTATACAAATGTTTAAGAAAATATATTATGACAAATCATCACACACATGAAATGACTTACTTCCGGGGGATCAAATATAATGAAAAGCCTAAATTTTTATATGTAACGTATAATGCCTTTCAATTATATTGTCAGAGTGGTGATATGCACTGGAAAAATATTGACTGAACTGTATCATAAAATTTTAATCATGCTTCGTATATTTAGGATTTTATACATAAATGAAGGCTATGAAAAAAAATTAGTTTCCTTAAAGTAATCATTAAAAAAAACCAAAAAAAAACATTGTTACTTTGGGAAGTTTTGTATGTATAAGTGCTGTATTGTTTAAATGATTTCATCTGAAATTTTTTCCCCCTCAATGATTAGATCATATTTAGTTTTTATATAAACCAGTGCAAATGCAAATTTAGAGAGGCTTAATATTTTTTATAAACAAAAAATATTTTCTAGAATTTCATATTCCTTTAGATATACAGTTTACTATGAATAAAATATGTAAATGTGTGTTCGTGTATGTAATTAATGTTTACGTTATAATTATGTCTTTTTTTTCAAAATATACTTAATATTTTCTATCAAAGAAAATAGTATCTTTTTTTTCTGGTGCTTGCAATGAAATGTCTTATTAGTACTTGCGATCAATATCAATTTCTTTTGTTATTTTCTTCTTTTAAGTTTAAGGTTGCTTATTTTTTTAACTTTTGCACCCTGTGCTTTTATTTATTTGCAGTGGAATTTAGTAAAATTTTACATTAGCCATAACTTAGTCAATTAAGTTGCTGACCATCCAGAGACTATCCTTAGCTTTTAAATGAATGATATAGGCTAAACATTCTACAGAGTGTTTTTTTTCCAGGTATAGAAGTTTAAGTTGGCATTAATTTCCAAGATGGCGACCGATTTAATAGCTGTCAAGTGATTTATTCTCAGTTTGGTTTGGCAATTCATCATGAATAGACTCACGCCACATAGAGATTCGTCGAATGGGCCCAAAACGAGATTCCCGTTGTTCCCGATTTTCATAAGCGAATTTTGTTTAGCGATGAAGCGCACTTCTGGTTGAATGGCTACGTCAACAAACAAAACTGCCGCATTTGGAGTGAAGCTGATCCACAAGTGTGTGTCAAAACACCGTTACATCCAGAAAAACTGACTGTTTAGTGCGCTTTATGGGCTGGTAGAATCCTTCTTCAAAAACGATGAAGACCACACGTTACAGTCAATGGTGATCGGTATAAAGCCATTATTACTAACTTTTTCATTCCTGAATTGAACAATCATGATGTCCAGGAGCTGTGGTTCCAACAAGACGGCGCAACATGTCACACAGCTCGTGCCACAATCGATTTATTGAAAGACACGTTTGGTGACCGCCTAATTTCACGTTTTGTACCTGTGAATTGGCCTCCAAGATCTTGTGATTTAACACCGCTAGACTATTTTCTGTGGGGCTATGTAAAGTCATTGGTCTATGCGGATAAGCCACAAACGCTTGACCATTTGGAGGGCAACATTCGCCGTGTTATTGCCGATATACGGCCATAAACGTTGGAAAAAGTCATCGAAAATTGGACGTCCAGATTGGACTACATCCGAGCCAGCCGTGGCAGTCATATGCCAGAAATCATATTTAAAATGTAATGCCACAAGATTATCTTTCGAATAAAAAAAAATACATGTCAATCGAATAATACATCGTTGTTTTATTGCAATTTAAAGTTCTATACCTCTCAAAAAAACACCCTTTACATGTTTCGATTTTGACTTTTCTCCTACATTTTTTTTCTTATTTACTGTTTGATTTGTTACTTAAAAAACAATTCTGTTCAAAATGTTTTCTGTGAAATGAGTTATTATTGGTAAAATTTATCAAGATTCGTAGATTTTAGAGATTTTCCAAATCGTAAATTAATAAAAACATTACAATAACTGATAGCCAATAGCTGAATGTAAAGTAAAATTCATACTTGTTAAAAGTAAGAATGTAATTTATTTGATGTAAGAATTGAATATAAAACGTGTCATTAGCATTGCACTTTGAGACTGTATGGAGCCACTATTGGCAATGAACGTAATTTCAAACTTCAGTAGAGGATGATACCTCTCTAAACTTCCATGCCCTACAAGTGTAAGGACTCTTAAACATCAACAGATTTAACAGGCATCAGCCCCTCTGCATATCAGTCTTCAGTGGAAGTTCACAACCATAATTACTTGGTTACCACAGCAATGTAAAACATGTTACAGATTTACATGTTAAAGTAGCTGTTGCTACTGAACCCAAAAGCACAACTTTATATCACTTATGCAAATTTCTGTTACTTCATTTAATATATAACTTGGTGAAATATAGTTACAGTAAATAAACTCAGCCATATTTGCATGGATTTGAGCACTTGGTAAAAATAGCAACTTTATATGATGCAGAATTTTAGCTGGATGTATTTACTTAACACATTTCACGTCACCTGGCTTACCATAAGGTAACAATATTTTATATTTGCTGGAGGCATCTAAAAGTTGCTTGATTAGCATTTCGTGCTCAAAATTGTGCTGCATTTGCCACATTACAATTTGGTTGGTCATGGATTTGAATTGAATATTGTGCTGCATTCCTACAAATGGAGTGGCATATGCCTCTTTTTCCAAGAGCATGTTAAGGAGACATGGAATGATTTATAAAAAAATCTGATTTAAGTGTTTTAACAATTTTGTTTGTAACCTATGTAATACTAGATAAGAGTTTTTGTGCTCAAAATGCTACAAAAAGATAACCATTTAATTTTAAAATGCTACTCCTTTTACACAATAATTGAAGTATACACATGAAATTTAATTTACAAGTATGTCACAAAATATGTATAACAAAAGTTGGTATGAATTTTTTACTTACATGATTTTCATTTGTTTCATGCACTAATAACAATAAGTAGAAAAAATATCAAAGCATTTGGCATAATAGAAAAAAAGCCTTAGTACTTTAAATGAAGATAAATTAGATATTTTTCTTTTTGAAATACCGTAAAATTCGGCATATAACGCCCACTTTTAACACAAAAAATAAGATCGAAATTTATGGGTGTGCGTCATTCGCCGAATATAAAAATTAGAGCTTTAAAAATAGAAAGGGATGAGCATTAAAAAAAAGTCAAAAACTTCTACCCCCCACCCCCATACATAGAAAAAAATATTTCTTATTTAAAAGAAATGAAACACACACCTCGTGAACTTAAAGAGTTATAAATCTAGATGTGTACTATTTTTTCAAAAGCCTGAGATAATACTTCTAATAAATGATCTTAAAACATAAGAGCATTACATACATATATTTCAGGTTTCTTTTTAAAAAAAAAGGGGGTTGCACGTTATACAGCGAATATACCCTAAAATTAAAAAATACAGCCTGAAAGTGTAGGTGCATGTTATATGCCAGATTTAACGATAAGTCAGTGGAATATTCCACTTACAGATGTTATCTACAAAATATTTTATTATAATAAAAATACATATTTATTTATCTGCCCTATTAAAATTTGAGAAGAAACAAAAGTATGTATGTATCCATGTGAGGCTATTTTCACACGAACTGTTAAACGCACAGAAGAAACCAAAAAAAGGAGAAATAATCAGAACAGTCTGTTATGACTATTTAAATTCTGAAAGTAAGTTTTTGTTTGCTATTGGGAAGTGAATAAAAACAAGCATATATATAAAAGCTATGATATTCCTGATTTCTTTACATTGGAGCTTTCAAATTCATTAGTATGAAATTTAGAATCTTTCAGTACATAGAACTTAAAAGATATTTCGATAATATTTTTATTAAAAATTTTTTAATTCAAACTCAGTTTTTCAATACTTTTAATTTGCCATGCAAGTACAAAATGTTTTTTTCCCCTATAAAACAAAATTAATTCATAAATTTTTAGTTTCTTTATCTGCAGACATTAATTTGTGCATCAATTCCTTAGATTTATTTTAAACATGTGTGAAATACATTAATAAATTTATATACTAATGTTTTCCATTTTCGAAATGTTTAATAATAAGAATTGAAATACTCTTCATGTAGAATTGGAAGTTTTTAAATTTGATAAAATTAAGTTTGATGACTATTTCAATTAAATGTCAAATTAATATATGTCAGTTAAGTATTGCATCAGTGTATAAATAAGTTCACAGTAACAATTTCTCCAAGTAATTATATAGCTTTAAAATATATTTTGATATTCAAAATGTTCCATAAGAGAAATAATAAATGCATAAGCAAAAGGCATAACTACACTTACTGAAAAAATGATTCTCAATATAAATCTTCTCCAGAATTAACAACTGTATCAATATTGAAAACTAAATAGCATGCTTAAATGCTAGCAGCAAAAACTCAGATTTTTCCTTCATATACAAATGAAGCTTCCTCTAATTTTATTCTTCCCATATCAGAGGAAGTAGTAAACATAGAAATAAACAATGCAATATATGTAAATTAAGCTAAAAGTTACAATTTGAAAATAATTATTCAAAAGGGGAGGGGGAGTAGCCTTACTTTGTGTCTGTTATAGGGAAAGAAAAGATTCTAAAACATCACAAATTAGCTGTATGCTATTCTGAAAATGCACTTGCAAAATTAAAACTTTGGAATTCCACCTTTCCCAATAGCATTGATTTTGTATCGTATCTAATGTGCAAGTTGTATACAATATGGACTACATATCTTGTCACACCCATGAAATAAGCATCGATGGCATTGCTAATTAAATAGTAAACATCTACTTACATCAAATTCATCTTTAGATTAAGATGAATTTTTTGTGTTAAAGAGGATTCTTAAGAATATACTTATATTGGGAAAATTGCAATGGTTATAAAGCAAGGATCTTACTCTTCCAACTAATTCCGGAGCAATATCCTTACTTCCTCTACGCTTGTCTGAATTAGAGAAGCAATTACTCTCAATTATCTGTACCCTATTTAAGTAATAGCTCCTCGCCAACATTACTTTCAACAAAACACCTCGTCAAGTTTAGTCTGCGAGAGCATTTCCTGTTGACTAACTTCAATGTGAAGTTTTCACCAAATTTGTTTTCCTGGACAAGCTTCAGCAAAGTTTAAATTCAAAGATTAATAAACTTTTCTATATATAAAATTCTTATCACTCTCATAAAGTTTTCTTCATATTACAACCACGTTCAGAATTAAAATTGAACTCCACTCATGTCCATAAATTAAGAATAATTCAAAATCACACGGAAATCGAAATATTGAATAAAACTTTCACCTGTAGAATTATTACACCCATCTCTTCAAGAGTAATATGCATATTACAGAAAACCTCCACGTGACGCAGATAGTACGTCACAATGGCGAGAGGGGTATTTAAGTTTTGGTGACAAAGGAGTAAAAAATTACTCACATACGAACTGTAAGTCACTCAGTTACATAATCGAATAATTATGACGCACGTGGAATGCTATATGGTGGAAGTATCCGAGGAACTTGGAATTACAACGATACCAAAAGAAGCACAACATCCGACATGTCTCGTCAGCTATCTGCAGCCACGGGTACAAAAGTTTCAATGCAAACTGTTCAGATGTTTACAACATATTAGTCTATATCTGTGGTTCCCAAACGTTTTTGAAATATTTATTAATTAAATTAAAACTAATTAATGTTGCATAAAAAATTACATTTGTTAGAAAGAATGAATTTAATGCTTTTTAGCAATCTTTCAAAATTTGCCACCAACTATGTCAGGTTTAACCCTAAATCACCTCGTTTAATAGTCTTTTTATTTTTTTGCGTTTGACAACCGTGCTGAAATTCCTTTTCTTAAGGAAAAGCAATTCAAAATTTTATCGCCATGTTCCATAATGCGGGGAAAATACTAAGTCTTTTTAAAGTTGAAATTTCTGATTCCGTTTTTAAGCTGTACTTGAAGATTTTTATAAGAAAAGATCTTTTCCCCGATCAGTTCCTCTTGTAAATACGACATTTTTTTTTTTTAATTTAACCATATCGATTGAGTGCCTATTGTGATATCATGGTCAAAGCATTCTCAAAACCTGAATAGCGGGCATTTAAATAGTTCATGTAAGTTGAAACGTCATGTTCCTGGTAGATTGATTGCCTGCGACAAATTAGGAAAATTTACGACTTCCAATATTATATTCATTAAGCTTAATTCTGGCAAGAAACGCTGATGGTCTTTGGTTTAACCTTCTGGCTGCTCATCCCGCGATTTCCGTGGGCATGTGTTTTTCTTCCTTTATCGAGGAGCGCATCCCGTTTTTTCCCCGTTTAACCATTGAAATAAATTAGGTACAGTGTTTGACGTTTAATTTAACTTTTAGCCAAAAGATGTCGATAGTTGTCCACTAAATTGCGGCATTTGAAGGCCCGTGGTATTCCCTCAAACTTGACTTTTTGCCGCTTTTTTCTAATCAGAGATGGCTGCTAGAAAACGTTCGGCGATTGACAGCGTGTATATTCCTGATGACTTATCGGATTCTGAAAGCGATTTTGGTTTTGAAAGTGATAGTGATATAAATTTTTCGGACTGCTCCTCTTCTAGCGATGAATCTGATCATGATTCAATAAACTTGCAAAGTGTTAGGCAGTGGTGCAAAATCTATATGAAGAATATTCCTCCTTCTCCTGTTCCTTTTCGTGGAAATCCGGGAATAACTGTAAATATAGCTAACAACGCAAGTATATTGAATTATTTTGAACTTTTTTTTTGATGATTAAATATTACGAATGATAGTCCAAGAAACCAATAGATACGCAGAACAATATATCCATAAAACAGTTTGTAAAGAGGTATCACGCTGGAAAAAATGGACGGAAACAAATGTTGAAGAACTAAGACTATTTTTTGCAGTTTTGTTACTGCAAGGAGTCATAAAGAAGCCAGAATAGGAACATTATTGGTCTAAGCGTCAAACATTATCTACATCAATTTTTGCAAAAGTAATTGAAAGAAATAGGTTTTTATTGCTCATGAAGTTTCTTCATTTTACTAATAATGAGGAATTTGATAAAGGCCGACACCCATGGCCGAAATTGAATAAAATTTATGAACTAATGGAACATCTTCAACGCAAATTTCGAAAAGTATATATACCCGGGAAAAGTCTTAGTTTAGATGAAAGTTTGATGAAGTTCAAAGGCAGGCTCAAGTGGAAAATGTATATTGCAAAAAAAAAAGAGCAAGATTTGGGCTTGAAGTTTTTCGTTCTTTGTGAAGCAGAAAGTGGGTACATTTCAGATTTCCTCATATATACAGGTGAAGGAACAGTGTATAATTCAAAATACAGCCAATATCCAGTTTCCACCAAAATTGTTTTACACTTGATGGATCGATTCCTGGGAAAAGGCTATTGTGTCACTATTGATAATTTTTATATGTCTCCACAGCTTGCAGACATCTTAGTTACAGAAAGGACGGACACTTATGGGACAGTGAATAAAACTAGAAAAGACCTCCCTGTCAATTTTTCAAAAGAGAAAGTCCCCAAGGGGGAAATTGTTGCTTATCAAAGAGGTAAAGTCATGACCCTGAAGTGGCAGGACAAGAAGAGTGTCTGCTTTATGAGTACTTTTCACGATGCAAGCTCTTATTTGGTGGCATGCAAATCTAAAAAGACTGTTATGAAACCAGTTGTCGTTTGTGACTATAATAATACAATGGGTGGCGTCGACTTATGCGACCAAGAAATGTCCTAATACCCTACGCTCCGAAAACAACAAGGGAAGTATTATATCAAAATTTTCAGGCAGTTTTTAGATCAATCGTTGTGGAATGCCTATGTACTTTACAAAAAGCAAAACCCAACACATAATATAAATTTTGGAATTTCGATTGCGAATGGTTGAAAAAAGTATCCAAAAGTATTCTGATAGAGATAACTGCAGTGGTCCAGGAAGACCGAGTTCTACTCTGAACCCTTTGCGATTGACAGCTCGTCATTTTGCAAGCCACATACCACCTAACCCCATAAAAAGAGAGCCTCGAAGACAATGTGCTGTTTGCTGTTCAAGAAAAGATGCAAATGGGAAAAAAAATTCGCAAAGAAACGCGAATCTGGTGCAAAGATTGTGAAGTTGAACTTTGCCTTGAACCCTGTTTCGAACTCTATCATACTAAACTAAATTTCTAAGGTATCTTTTTTATCTGTGCTTTATATTTTCTGGAATTTTATACATTTTACTTTTTTACTATGCAATAAATAGAAAATAACTATAATTTTATTGAAATTTACTAAAAAAATTTTTTTTTTTTTTTTTTTTTGGCGATAACATCTGAAATTGGTTTTTCTGGCAACTTAGTTTCTCATGATAAAATTCTGTATAAAAAATCTTTTCTAGAAAGAAAAAATGCATTTTTCAATTCTTTAATATATATAGATTTAGAATATGCAAAAAAAAATTACACAATTTTTGAAGCGATTTCGGTCTACAAATTGAGCAGTCAGAGTGTTAATCCAATTTAGGCTGTCCCATTGTAAATTGCAAGTTAATCATATTAAATTTAGTAAGTAAGTATGTTTTCAAATGAGGAAAATCTAGTTTCCACATGATTAAATTTTTTTAAAAAAAATTTAATCGTTACCATTATAATACTTCCAAACAGGCACCAAACGTGCAAAAAATCCTTACAAATATAAGCCTTTTAAGAACAGTGTTCAGACGCATGTTAAGTTAATGATCAATGTTCTCATCATTTTTCTTTACACAATTGCGCAAATAACCACGTATTCAGTGCACTGCTTTTGATTCAGTTAACTGTTTTGATGACTAATTGAAGAGATTCATTGAATCTATCATTCAGATTCTTAAAACTAAATGGTCAGTGGATGACGCAGTGTATTGCTAATACAAACACTCTAACCCAGTGGCGCACACAAGGGGGAGGGCTCCGGACCCCCCAAAGCTCTTGATTTTTTTTCCGATTGATTATAATTCTATGTATATAGTACGTAAAATTTAATTATTTGTTATTAATGATTAATTTTATTAATTAATGCTAATTATTTATTCAATAATTAGTTTTTTACTGTGTTTTGTTCCCGAAAATCAAAAGGAGCATGATACAAGAATGGTGAACTTTCGACCCCGGACCCCCCTTGAAAAATTCCTGTGTGCCCTACTGCTCTAACCCATTGCTATTGTAGTAAACATATCAGTCAAAATACGGATAAGTGTTGGCACAAGGGGGAATAAAAATTTCGTATGATTATTTTCAGAAGTACTGAAGCTGTTAAATGTTTAGTTCAAATTTCAAGTAATTTTCGAAAAATCGTAAGAAAAGTTTTAGGGAATCCGATGTTTTAAATCACTTGTGTTCTAAAAGAATAAAGCGTGCATTTTTTCAGGACATAGGCTCGATTAATCACAACGACGAGAAAGAGATATAGAGGGATTTGAACATTCTGTCCCTGAAAACGCGTCAAAACTGACTCATTTTAGAAAAAAAAGCAAAATATCATTTTGTTTTTTTTAAAAAAAAACTATCCTGGACCCGAAATAAACAGTATATCCAACTCAAGATTTATTATTTTTTTTTTTTTCGAATTTAGGAATGGAAGAGAAAGGGAGACAGTTTTAAAAACAACAGAAATGTCGGAAATTTTTCCCTCTGCCATCTTTCATAGTCTCTGATGTTGACATTACAATCATTAATTTTAATGGTTTTGATTAATATTTTTTAACTAATTGTAATTTCAGAATTTAAATGGTCTTAACAGACTGTTCTGATTATTTCTCCTTTTTTTGGTTTCTTCTGTGCGTTTAACAGTTCGTGTGAAAATAGCCTCACATGGATACATACATACTTTTGTTTCTTCTCAAATTTTAATAGTGCAGATAAATAAATATGTATTTTTATTATAATAAAATATTTTGTAGATAACATCTGTAAGTGGAATACTCCATTCAATGAAAGTTAGAATTAAAGAAAAACCATGATCATAACATACCAAATTTATCGTGACATCATTCTGAAACAACATGCACGTTTGCTTAAGGGCGCCATAAACGTAGAATTTATTTTTATGAATGATAACGCCCGTCTTCACTGAGCAAACATTGAAACGAATCTGAGCATTCTCACCTGACTTGAATTGGATAGAGGATGTCTGGAACATGCTTGGCCGATCGGTCGCAGCCCGTCAACCAACTCCTTACCGGAACTTCGGTGTTTGCTAAGTAATCTTCCCCCAGATCATTTGATAGCATCTGCTCTGTAGCAAAACTCTACGTGTCAAGATTGACGTATGGAGGGTCCGTTCCACCTTAACTTGCCAGTGACAAATCACAGCCTCTGTTGTCTTACACCAGGGGAAGAGGTTGACAAGAAACAATGAAATTCAGAATATTTGGCGAGTGAAAATTTTAGTATTTTTTTCATTATTAATATATTTCTTTAATTCTAGAAGTTCATTTATTACATCCGCTGATAAAACAAAAAGTTCTGTAATATTTATAAAAATCTTAATCGCGTTTACTCCGTTAGCATTATTTTAAATTATATAATATAAATAATTATTTACAATACATGTAAATGCCGTTTTGGTATGCTATGATACAATAAAGCATAAAATGGAATTTTGAGACTCTTTTAAAAAATGTATCATTATTAAAAAATTTATTATCCTTTATAAAACTTAGAGTTTATATACCCCAAAAACTATCTCGATATACATTTCAAAAATTACGTTATTGACATAATATGCAAAATGAAATTCACAAATATATTCAGTTCACTAAGCATAACTTTTAAAGAAAAAGTGATCGATTTTAACTATTACTCAATATAATAATTATTATTTATTTTGAAATTTAGCTTTATATTTATTTTAAAAAAGTACATTAATAGTTGTCCCTTTAAGACAATTGATCTTCTGTTGGTTAATTTCATAAATCAATTTTTTTATATATATTTTTAACACTGCTCATGTAGAAGGCGTTTAAAACGAAAATGGAAGAAACAAAGGGAAAAATTTACATTGATACATTTTGATTATAATGATAAAGGGCTTTATATATATATATATAGCATATATATATCGTATATATATACATCATATATATATCATGCATATATCATACTAGCTGATATACCCGTTCTTCGCACGGGTGAACTGAAAAATTAAACAACACAGATTGAAGGATAAATAGGTTTTAAATGAGTTAATTTTACGTGAATTGCAAATTAAACAAAAAAAGCTTTTTGCGTAGCTCAGCTAAACAAAAAGAGAAATAAAACACCTTTGTTAAATTTTAAGTATGTAGATCTAATAGCTGATAAAAAGGATTTTTTTTATTTATAACTCCCCGTAACACTCTTGAGGGTCGGTTTTTGAAAATACCTTCCTAAGCTGATCTCTGCTCAGCAAAAGTAACACATTGTTAAAAGTTTTGTGTAAATAATTTATATCTGAAAGTATAATACATTAATATTACTTTCTGTAGTATTTATTTTATGTTAAAATTGTGTAATATTCGCAAGCAACGCCGTTTCTTAAATTATAATGACGATTCAATGAAAAACATAGTGAAATGTTAACGATAGAGTCAAGTTGGCAAATGCCTAGCTACTTTCATAACTCGAGCTTTGTAAGATGCGCCGTGTAGGGGAAGGGTGCACGTTAATACTTTATCCAACCGCATTATGATTTACTGCGGTTTTTTTTATACAATATTTTTTTTTGGATCACTTCATTTAAAGTTAAGGGATATACATAAACAAAATACTCCACTTTGAAAATTTTAATCCGTTAGAGCTAATAAATTAAAGATATTCCACTGTAAAATTAATTATATATACCGTTCACTTAAAATAAGTAGTCAAATTATTTTCTAAGGTCTTCATTAACATACAAAAACATAAGACACTTAAATTTTGACAAACTATTTTTTCCGCAAAAATACTCATCATGGAACCCGTGCTGCTACATATCTTGGAAGAGTGGATTTCAAAGAATATTCCTGCTAAGTATTGGTAGAATATTCCTTCTAAGTTGGTGTGGTGTGGTAGTTAGGAGAAGAGGGTGCCAGCTCAGGTGTCGTCCACGTCACTTGACCATGGTTCAAACTTACGTGATCCGTTTCCAAAAGCCCCCGTGTAGCTGAAAAGTGCAACATTAATATTCACTCACTCTCACAGTCCAAAAAATACAGTAAAGTAGTTATTGCGTTTTTAAGTATAAAAATAATTATACCTGCCTATTCAATTAAAATTATAGCGTTATAATTAACTACTAACCACAAACAAATTTTGAAAATTTGTCCAAATGATGCAGTGTGAAAGAGAAAGTTTATTTACTTTAAGTATTAGAACTGATAAAAGCATTTATTTGGAAAAAAGATCAATTTCTTACTACGAAATCTGCATAATAAAATCATAAAAAAAACATTAAAAAATAAAGAGAGATTTATAACAACCTCTCTCTTCAAAACTAAGTTTTATTCTGAAATAAAAAAAATAGGCATTATGCTGATCAGAGGAAATAATTAGAAGCGAGCACCTTGCGTAGCCAAAACAAAAAAGGTTTTTCACAAACAAAAGATAGATATATGCTGTGGTGGGCTTTTTTGCAGCGGACGCCAGAATTGCTTGTAGATGGCAGAATTTTTTCCTACTTACTTGACAAATATCGTTATATTTTGGACACTTCATACAATATCTTTATAAACTATAGTCTATGCTATAAATTATAGCCTATGTGCTATTCTGATGTATAAGCGCTATATATATATATTACTGCAAAGTTTCATTAAGATCCATTCAGTTGTTTTTGCGTGAAAGACCCACAAACATCCTCACAAACTTTCGCAATTATTTTATATATTAGATATATATATATATATATGTATCATATATATATATATATGATATATATATATCTAATATATATATATATATATATATATATATATATCTAATATATATATATATATATCTATCTAATATATATATATATATATATATATATATATATATATATCTAATATATATATATATATATATACTCATGTCCATAAATTAAGGATAATGAAGTTCAGGCAAAGAAAGAGACAGAAGCAAAACAAATTTGACTTATTTGTAGAGTCTATTTATTAAACAAAAGGTAAAGAGCAAAAAAGATGTTATAATAATTAATGACATGTTGATGTTGACATGTAGATGTTGACATAATTAATAAAAATTGCGATTTTTACTCCCTGGAGCAAATTTCAAAAAGAAC
Source organism: Trichonephila clavipes (assembly GCA_019973935.1). Classification (NCBI taxonomy): domain Eukaryota; kingdom Metazoa; phylum Arthropoda; class Arachnida; order Araneae; family Nephilidae; genus Trichonephila; species Trichonephila clavipes. The sequence goes on from BMAU01021139.1 coordinate 59,458, forward strand.
CTATTTACAAAAAACAGTATAACATGGTTAGTATGATGGTTAATAAGGAGTATGTCTCCCGGACGATGCAATACAGACCTTACAACGCCTAGGCATGCTTAGTATCAAATTATCAATCTGATCTTGGGGAATATTACACCACTCATCAAGCACAATGTCCTCCGAAGTTCCGGTAGACAGGTGGGAGGGGGTTGACGGGCTGCAATTCGTCGGCCAAGCATATCCAACACATGATCTATTGGATTCAAGTCCGGTGAGTATGCTGACCAAACCATACGGGTGATATCCTCCGATTGAAGGCATTCGTCCACAATGTTTGCACGGTGAAGACGGGCGTTGTCATCCATGAACAGAAATTCAGCACACATGGCGCCCCGAAACAAACGTACATGTTGTTCCAGAATGACATCCCGATAAATGTTGCCTGTCATCGTTACACTCTGAACATGCAGGTCAGTTCTGGAACCAAGAATAATTCCTCCCCAAACGAGCCATCCTGCACCACCGTAACGGCATCGTTCAATGGTGTTCTCTTAGTGGTAATGGGTACCTGGTGCTCTCCATATTAAAGTCCGGCGAGTATCAGACTGCAAACTAAACCTGGACTCGTCGGAAAACACACAAGACCACTGTTGTGGTGTCCACAAAGCATGCTCTTCACTCCAGGTTAATCGCAGGCGACAGTGAGTTGTGGTAAGTGGAACACATCTGACAGGCCTACGAGCATATAGACCAATGTGCCCTAAACGTCTGTACACGGTCTTTCTTGAAACAGTCGTACCGGTAGCTGAAGAGAGCTGACGAGACAGGTCTGATACTGTGCTCCGTCTGTTTCTTTTGGCAGTAACTGCCAAATATATATACCGGTCCTCATTCGGTGTTGTAACTCGGGGGCGACCTGTGCTGTAACATCTACTCACATAGCCATCATCTTGGAATCGTTGCCAAAGCCTGGAGATGACACTCTGGGCGATTCTAAGTTCCTCGGATACTTCCAGCTGGGTACGTCCACATTCCAGTCGTCCAATAATTCTACCACGTAAAAAATCTTCCAAATGCTTCCTTTGTGCCATAACTATGCGATTATTGCACTGAAAGGCTTTTAAAGCGCTTGTGAACAATTTTACTTCTTTCCCACCATTCCTTATATGCCCCTCTTTTACACTCTCGTTATTGTGACGTACTATTCGCGCCATTTGGCGGTTTCCTGTAATTTGCATATTCTTCTTCAAGATGTGTGTGATGATTCTACGGGTGAAATTTTTATTTTAGAGTTCAATTTCTGTGTGATTCTGAATTATCCTTAATTTATGGACATGAGTGTATATCATATATATGTATCATATATATATATATATAAAGGGTGTTTTTTTCAGAGGTATAGAACTTTAAATTGCAATAAAACAACGATGTATTATTCGATTGATGAATTTTTTATTCGAAAGATAATCTTGTGGCATTACATTTTAAATATGATTTCTGGCATATGACTGCCACGGCTGGCTCGGATGTAGTCCAATCTGGACGTCCAATTTTCGATGACTTTTTCCAACGTTTGTGGCCGTATATCGGCAATAACACGGCGAATGTTGCCTTCCAAATGGTCAAGCGTTTGTGGCTTATCCGCATAGACCAATGACTTTACATAGCCCCACAGAAAATAGTCTAGCGGTGTTAAATCACAAGATCTTGGAGGCCAATTCACAGGTACAAAACGTGAAATTAGGCCGTCACCAAACGTGTCTTTCAATAAATCGATTGTGGCACGAGCTGTGTGACATGTTGCGCCGTCTTGTTGGAACCACAGCTCCTGGACATCATGATTGTTCAATTCAGGAATGAATAAGTTAGTAATCATGGCTTTATACCGATCACCATTGACTGTAACGTTGTGATCTTCATCGATTTTGAAGAAGGATTCCACCAGCCCATAAAGCGCACCAAACAGTCAGTTTTTCTGGATGTAACGGTGTTTCGACATACACTTGTGGATTAGCTTCACTCCAAATGCGGCAGTTTTGTTTGTTGACGTAGCCATTTAACCATAAGTGCGCTTCATCGCTAAACAAAATTCGCTTATGACAACGGCAATCTCGTTTTGGGCCCATTCGACGAATCTACGCCTTGCTTGATCATATTTAAAATGTAATGCCACAAGATTTTCTTTCGAATAAAAAAAAATCATGTCAATCGAATAATACGTCGTTGTTTTATTGCAATTTAAAGTTCTATACCTCTAAAAAACACCCTATATATCATATATAGCTATATCATATATAGCTATATCATATATATATATATATATATATATATTTATATATATTAATATATATATAATATATATATATATATATATATATATATAATATATATATATATATATATATATATATATATATATATATATATATATATATATATATATATATATATATATATATATATATATATATATATATATATATATATATATATATATATATATATATATATTATATATATATATATATATATATATATATATAAGCTTTAGAAGCATTGTGTCTAAAAAAGCAAAAAAAACTCAGCTTTTGATTTTGGTAAAGAATTTTTTTTTTCTAATCCATTTTGATTCTAAACACATACGACTTGATACAAGTTTAATTTAGTACATTTATTTATTTCGCTGTTTCTTTTTCTCTTTGCACTTGACTTGGAGTGAACAGGCCAGGGAGAGCGTAAAATGTATTTATTTCTTGGCCAACTGCCTAAGCTAGTCTCCAAATGAAGTAATATTAAAAATCGCCTCTACAGTATGGTATTTATCCCACTTCAAATAGTTACACGAATAAGGTGATTTAAAATTACTTTTTTCATAAATATGGACAATGAGTGAGTGTTTATTAACGTCACACTGTAAAGAGACAGCGGCGACGAACTACATAATTTTTAGCCTCAGTCAAGTGACAAGGACGACACCTGATCTGGCATCCACTTCTCCAAATTACTTCACTATGTCACCGAAGAACTTAAAGCCTCTACAGATTTGTGACATGCAAATGCCCCTCTACACTGTGGGTCTTCAGCGGCACTACATTGATTATGAGAACATATATTAGCATTATAATATTTTTTGCATCGCATGATATTTTTTACAGATAATATGCACACAATAGTTCTGAATCGGTATCAGTAGAATCACTGTTCACAGATATAATTAAGTGTTGGCTTTCCACATTTCATAGGGCTGCGGTAGCCCAGTGGTCAAGGTATCGTTTCATGGCAGACATGTCATGAGCTCGAGCCCAGTACCAGAAAAGACCCGCCGTGTAGGGCAGCGATGCACGTTAAATCTGTCGAGAGGTGAAACGTCCTCCCGTTGGTGTGGTGTGGTAGTTAGGAGAGGGGATGCCAGCTCAGGTGTCGTCTACGTCACTTGACTATGGCTCAAAATTACGTGGTCCTTCGCCAAAAGCCCTCGTGTAGCTGAACAGTGCGACGTTAATATTCAATCAATCAATCGAAAACCGGTTTCTAGCCAAACATGAATTACATCCAGTGAATGTTTTAACTCTTCGTTCGCTTTTATTAAAGAATAAATGTTTTAAGATATGATTAACCCGTGAAATATATATATCCTTAGAATCATATTTTCCATAATATATGACATTTTTTACAAATATCTATGCGTTTGCTTTATTTTAAATTCCAAAACAGTCCAACTATTTTTTCAAGTGGATTGATACTTTTCCTACCTTCCCCAACGTTGCCAAGTTAAGATGGAACGTAGTATAGATGGGACATTGTGTCTCCAAAAAAAAGCACCGGATATACCTTACGCCTGTGGGATAACACGTGCCAACTGTCTTGGAGAATGTCTTTGAAGGTGCAACACCCCTTCTCTTTTCCCGACCTCTAGACGCTTGTTAGTCAAAATGCTTCATAGGAAGGAAGGAAGATGCGAGTTGTAGCCCTTTGTATTGAATCCTCTTGGCACACATGAGAGGCAGACAACATGAATAGAGAGTACAAAGACACATCCTCAGTGAAAACGTGACAATCTATCTGGTGGACATGAGTGGAGTGGTCCGGAGAGTCGGGTGCAAAAGTGTTATACCTTCCAATGAGAGGTAATCTCGATCTCCATCCATTGACCGAATTTTTCGCTCTTGAAATTTTGAACTCAACTTTCAATATCTGCGACCCAATTTTCAGTCATAATCCATACGATAACAATGAATTGAATTCGGTACAATACGACTTTAATTATAAACCGTACAAATTGTCAAAAGTATTAAATTTTGTATATGACAAGCCCTTGGGAGTCACTAATAAGTATTAATCTTGTTCCTAACTCAGTATTGATAAAAAAATTAATTATCAAATACATTGTGCAGTAATGATGCATTTATAAGTATATTATACCAGTATAAATAGGTATTTTATTTTTGCTAGGTCAGAATGTTCCTTTCAGTCAATTTGTAATTTTTTAAACCTTTTTATTTTCGCCCCAAGGAGGGCCTCCTGCCTTCTACGAAGAGTTTTGAATTTGTTCAAGACTCTTGGTTGACTAATGAACCTTGTGGACTGAGGGGAATTATGGATTTCCGGAGTCAGCGGCTGAAATAACTTTCAACAAGTTTTCCCTAGCGAAAGGCTGTACTTTTTAATATTCAATTTATCGTCCATTTATTGAAATAAAATGTCTTTCTGCAATTAGCTGTGTGACCTTTGATGCTACCATGTTACGGCATATACGGACTGTATTTCATGGAATAGGAAATATACAATTTATTAACCATCTCATGTACCCCAACCATATTGTATTAAGTTTCTGTAAAAGGGTTATTTTTTTACAATTGTTCCTGGGAGAAAAATCGTATTTTTTTATGAAAGGTATCATATACACACATACACTACCTTTTTGGCCTTTATCTTTTGTTTAATAGATGGACTTTGTGAATAAGTTACGTGAGCTTTGTGAACCTTTTTTTTTACCGGATCACCTTAATTTATGAACAAAGCTAATGATCCATAAAATCACTCTTCTCCCCAACATTAAGTCTGAATTTCCTCATAAAACATTTTTCTGACACGGAAACTTGGTTCTCTTCGGAACAAAGATCTTCCCTGTAACATTTTGTATAACCTTGATAACCCTCTTCACAAATGAAACACCTCGATATTCTTAATTGACACTAGTCTCAAAGTCCTAAATTCAATTTGTTAAAGATAAATTTGACCCTAATTGCCGAAAATTCTCAATTTTCCATGTGAAAATATCCATGTCCTCAATCCTGATTCAGAACATTTGAATAGAGACACCATCACTTATGAGTGATTCTGATCTTCAGTGTGCCTCACTTTTGCCTACAAACCGCTCAAAATTTTTACGATCATCTCAGTTGAAAACTCTTCCGAACAAAAGATTGCTTCATGTATTACCTTCGTAAAATATTCCTATAAAAGCAAATTAAGAACGCCAACGTAAAGCTCTTCTTGATACAATCCGCGATCATTTACTCAGTGAGACTCAAGAACCATTAAATCAAAGTCTGAAAAACTTTAAGCATCAAATTTATTACCATCAAGATAAAAAGTGAAATTCATAAACCTAAATATAATAATCTAACATTTAATCGTGCAAACATCTTAAGAAACAGTCATAATAATCTTTTGAATAAGCAGATAACGTGCATTTATATACTAAGGGAAGAACTGTGTCATAGGAGAAAAGAAATGTATACAAATCTTTATGTAAATTAGATGCTGCAAGTTTGAAGAAATAGTGTCTTACGATCTACTTATACATCTCTTGGCGAAAATTCCAGAAGAGATAGAAAATTGGGGGAAAAGTAGGTTGTGTGAAGATTTATTTACACTTCTCTAAGGGGAACTTCTAAATGTGTGTGTGTACTGTAAGGCCCCGTTTACATGGAACCCGGCATAATACCGGCAATTCCGAAATGCGGATGAAAGCCGGGATTATACCGGTATTTTTTTTCGACCCGTTTACATGAGAATCGGGTGCGTTTTCATAAGAATCTGGTGATTGGTTGATAGATTCACGTGATTGTAAAATGTAACCATGGAAACGACTAGAATTTTTAGCGCGATTATCATGAAGAGGACATGTGATTATGTTTTCGTTTTTTTACCGCCAAACATTTCTATGCTCTTGCACATTTAAACTATACCCACTAAAATTTCGTATTTGACTATACGTGGTTGCTCAATTGTAGTAAAAAAAGTCGACTGTCGGAAAAAAAATCTCTTTAATATCCCGGTAAAAATTCGAGTGTTTAGTAAAAATGGATAAGAACGACATTTGTTTTCAATACCAACCATTTAGAAACCGTCGCCACCAATTTATTTTAAATTAAATTATATAGAGAACATACATAAAAAGATAAAATATATTAGGTTAGCTTAAATTTTTTTTATTTGTTTTACACATCTTTAGAGTAGTTAAAAGAGATATTTCTGTATTTAATTATTTAAAGTAAGAACACAAAAATCTGATATGTTATCATACCTGTCATATTAAAACAAGTATATATATATATAATTTATACCACTTTCAAACATTAGAAATGAATCGAATATTATCGAATATAAAATTGTGTGCATACATTGAATATTAAATTCCTGTTCTCTTGTACATGATCAAAATAAAAAGTCATTGTTAAATCCATAATTCTTTTAGTTAAAAAAATTATTATTAAATATTTGTGTGGTATCTATTTATTATGTGAGGATTTCTTAACATATTTGTTTTCCAGAATTTGACTGATACAAATTTTTCTCACACAGATTTTCCCTTTTTTTACTATGGATAACAAATATGCATTTATTGGTACTTGCACAATTAAAATGTAAAATTCAATAATTTTGATAAATTTCATATATAAAGACTTTACACTTGTTATTGAAATATCAACATTGTGTGTTAAAAAAATCTGCAACCCCAGCTGAAATGTATTAAGCATAAGAATACTCTGGATTTTTTTACATAAGTATTAAAGTAAATGCTAATATATATTGATATTATCCTGCTAATAAATTTAAGACCTAAATAAATTTGTCGCATTGAGTTAGTTACAAATATTGACCCAAGAAGTGTACTTAAATCAGTTCTATGATATTTATGGGAAATTAGGATCATGAAACCAAATACGACTTTACATATAGACATTTTCTGTAGGATGTTTACTTTCTGAAAGCAATGGAAATATTCAGAATTTTTAATACAACCTTTTCAACTCTCTATTTACCTTAAATGAATAACTTGACATTGTGTTGTTTACAATAATCTATATTCATGAAGAATTCAGTAAAAAAGGTAATTTCAAAGAAATCTTTTCAAAAATAAGTGTTTCATCATCCAAAATCACTGATATTTTTGTGTAACATATGCTTACGGGACAAATTTGGGGTGTTTGTATTGTATATATATAATATCGACACATTTCTTAAAATAAAAAAACCGCCAAATGCTGCGATATACAGCCAATAGTAGAAACTGTCCCTGATCACGTTTGCACACAGTAACAATAATAGTGATGTAATTGTTTTTTTTTTTAAATTTGTTATGTCTTTTGCTTGGCGAAATTAGTCGGCTGTTTAATGCATGTTCCAAAATTTGTGGAATGGTACTAGTACTGATTTAGCATTTCTTAGAGAAACTTTGAAGTAATTTAATATTTTGCTCATGTGTAATTTGGGAAACTGAGAAGTTTCATCAAATTTAGGAATGCCCTGGTAAAAGAATCTTGCTTACAATTAGTACACATTGTGATTAATTTATTAATGATAAACTTTGGTAACTTATCGAATTAATAATGATTGTTATTAATTTTCAAACATTAAATTTTAGATTGAGAATTCAGAATTTTTTTTTTTTTTTTCTGATGTCGTTTCATCTTCCATTTTTAAAGTATTAATGTAATATATAAAATGATACTTCAGTTGCATATCAGTGATAACGAAATAACATGTAATGTATTTGTTTCTTTTATTCAACTTCTTTCTATAAGTGCATGATTTCAGTATTCTAATTTGTTCTATGTAAATTCTGAAAGTTGACTGTATAGAAGTGGATTTTATAATTCTGCCAGTTTGTAAGATCTGAAATTTCAAAATTCTTGTGATATTTCATTTAATCTAGACCCATACCATATACAATTTCTCAAAATACTATGTGTAGCTTACCTATATACAAATGTTATAGGTTTTTGCTTTCTAGTTTCTGGTATATTTCACACAGTTGGCTGACTAAAAGACTAGTTTTTGCCATTAATTTCTTTGAAAACAAGGGAAGACCATTTCAAATCTTACTTTTGTAAATTTATTGTATCCAAAAATGAAAAAAAAAAAGCATTAATTTGATTAAAATAGTTTTGATAGTATTGAAATTAGAGTAAATAAAATTTGCAGAAACTTTGAAGAAAAAAATGTTTTTATAATTTTTTGTTTACTATTAATTGCCTAATCACTAGGTGTTTAAAATTTAAGTTTTTATGTCATAAACCTAAAGTGAACATTTTAGAATTCTACATAATTTGACCTTTTTTATCTATGAAAACTTTGATTTAGGAGATGATAATGTTCTTTAATTTTTTTTGTTTCATTTTATTTGTTTGGGTTAATGACATTTAATACTTTTTCTAAATATTTTTAAAAATTAATACTTTTTGTTGTAAATAAATTGCAAAAAAAGCCATTCATAAGATTTTCAGAGAATTTTATTAGATGTTATCATCAATAAGATAAAAATTGAGATATAATAATTGTAAAAGATATTATGCATGTTGAATATTGGCAGATAGATCCTCGATTTGTCCTTATAGTTTAATGTTACTCTTTCAGAGAGTCTGTGTGTGTGATTTATATAGCAGATCATGGAATGCTTTATTTACTTATAGTGCATTCATGTAATGTTAAAATTAAGTGTCGATAAATGATGTATATTAAAATGAGTATGATTATTAAATAAAACTGTATATGAGAAATTTTCACAAAAACAATTTAATTTGTTCTACTTTATAATTTTATTAAAAAAGCCTATTTCTTTAAACATGTTTCTTAATTTATTCAAAAACATCCAATTAATTTATTTCAGAATGTTGGAGACAGACATTTTTAAAAAAATTCGAACCTTCTGAAGGGTATTAATTACGAAGGAAGTCTGTATAAAGCATATCAAATGTTAGTTTTTTTATAAGATTATTTCAGATACCCAAAACATTTCAATGATGTTAAAAGCAATTTTATTTCCATCTCAGAATTTCTAGTTGTTAAACCAAAACTTTCATATTAACCAACTTTAATTAAAAAGCTAAATTACTATTTTTGTTTGTAAAAAAGTGTGTATTTTCTTCGATGTGCAATGTTTTCATAAGAACTTGTTCATAGTATGTTTTATAATTGTGGGATTATTTAATCCTTCAAGGGAGAAAAAAAGTAGTACTTAGCCTACTTTTATAAAATAATTTTGTATGTATATGTGTATAAAGAAATCTCTTTTGGTAGAGTAAATCATGGTTTGCTTTAATAACAAAAATTAAATGGTTAAGTGAAAGTGGATCATAACTGAAGATTAAAAAAAGAAATTTTCTTTTAAGTTCTTATCCACATGAATTCAAGGGGATGTTAATATAAAACTGATCATTCTATTGGTTATATCAACTTTCACAGTAAAAAAAAAAAATTCAATACACCTTTAAGGAGTTATTTAGTTACAAGATATTACTAATTTTTTACTTCTTATATGGAAATACTCAATTAGATAAATCAAGAAAATAACAAAAAATGCAATTTTTTGTGTACATTCAAAAGAATTATATTGTAATATTTTTAAATCAATCTCAAAAAACTGTATTAAAATATATGTATCATCTTATTAAAATATTGGAAACATACATTCAGAACATACTAAATATAAATTTATGTACATCCTTCTCTCTCTCTCTCCCTGTACCTGAATGGAATATAATTTTTATTGAAAATGGGCACTTGTGTAAACTTCCGAATCCCGGACAGTTGTATCCAATTCGTTTTGGTCTCCCCAGATGTTTATGAGGGTTATTATTTATTCTGTTGTCTAACGCGAGCAATCCAAAACAGCAGCCATCTTGAATAAACGAATCTCTGGCGCAATGCATCATGGGAGAATTAGAAAACACTCTCCTTTTTACCCCCAAAGTTCCTAGTCGAAAGAGGGTATGAAAAATGTCCCTGCATTTCGACCCGGGATTTTGCCGGGTCGCCGTGTAAACGGGTACAAAGCGGATTCGTCCCGGTATTTTGCCGGCATTTTTCGTCCATGTAAACGTAGTATGTAAACGTAGGCCTAAGTATAATAACACTTCAGAACACAATGAAATCGCATTATTTAGATATGAAAGTTTTGCTAAGAACGTAAATTACTCTTGTAATTCAAGCTCGTAAAGTAGAAATGTAGGAAATCTGGAAATGTTTTAAATTACGAAAAATACGTGCAAGGTCTTTTCAAAAAGTATCCGACCTTTAGCCAGAAAAAATGTCTTAGTAACTTTGCAGGATTAGGATCTTAATCAACTTCAAAGAAAGAACTCACACACTTAACCCAGTCTGCCTTCCACGGTCAAAAACACTTCTATAAGGCTTTTTAGGAATGGTGTTCACCTCCGCTGTCGAATTTTTCATTATCTCATCTCAGAACAAAATTCTTTTAATGGCATTTTCATTTTCGGGAACAATGAGAAGTCGCAAGAAGCCAGATTCAACATTGATAGTGTCCAGTAGGTCCTGTGCAACTGAAAGACGAAATTTTTTTTGTTACATCAACAGAAGCTAGGGAACAAATTTCGCAGGTGCTCTCCGTATGATCAAACAAAATTGCATATGGAGAACCTGTACTGATATCATCTGGTTTAGCAGTCTCGTACGGTTAAACGACGATCTTTCGTGATCAGATTTTCCACTTTTTCGACAACAGCTGCATCTCGAGCGGTTTGTTGCCTGCTAGAACGTTGATCACTCTCTGCTAACGCGCACAGCCACTTTTGTGAATCGTTTCAATCTCTCTTTAATTTGTGTGACCCTCATAACATCGTCTCCAAACACTCACTGAATCTTACGAATTGTTTCACTTTGAAATTCACGAAGCTTTTGACAAAAAAGTTCGATGTATACCTCTTCTCAGGTTGTTCAGTAATCTTTAGAAAAATGAAAATCCGACGAACACACGTATAACAGAAACTCACCGGACTGCCTGCAGGAAACAACTGGTACACTGGAACGAAAGTGAAAAAATTAAGCATGTTCATTAAGCTGTCAAGACACCGTCTTAGAATTTCTACTGTACCCAGAAAACTTGAAGGTCGAATACTTTTTGAACAGGCCGTGTGTATATCCTTTCTTCCAGAATTTTTTCAACGCCATGTTTGGGAAGCCTTAGTAAAGTACCTGAAAATGGCGTTACATGTATGCATTATTTGTATAAAGTTATAAAAAAAATCGCTTCAGTAGAAAATCATGGCAAAAACTACCTAAATACTTATTTACAATGCTTTATTTTGCGAAAAAGAATATTTTGCTGCGTGAATAATGAGTTGAATTACTTCCTATTGCTGCTTTTTTCATGTATAAAAATAAGAGAGTGGCTATAGTAAAAACCATTTATTTACACCACCTGGTAATATACACTCAGGAACATTGAAAATATCGACCCAAGAAGGAAGCTAAGTACAATCGCGAAACTTTGCAAATAAGAACAGCGAAATGTCATATGCAAATGAACCAAGTTTTGTGCCAATGCGCATGCTCATACACGCCGAGGTGGCGCTACAATCAGGAAGAGGGTGCTATATAAGCCAGTGGAAATTCGAAGATTCATAAACGTGACGATTACCCGCCGATTGTAGGAAGACTTTGGTAAGCGAAACATGCCAGGCAAACGCGTGCTAGAAGACATTTCTAACAGTTAAGCGTTTGAGAGAGGCCTGATCATCGGGATGAAAACTGCAGGCTGGTATACACGCCGTGTTGCTGGTCAGGTGGATCGTTCGAAGTATGCCGTTAGAAATTGTTGGGAGCAGTGGACACGAGAAGGTACACACGCGCGTAAAACCGGGTCTGGAGCGACCAGGAAGACCACGAGGAGAGAGGATCGAAGGATCGTGCGGCAAGCACTTGTGGATCCCACAGTGACTCGTCCAACGATACGAGCAGAAGTAGGCGTAGCAATTGTTCCACAAACAATTTCCAGACACCTTGCAGAAGCAAATCTTAAATCCAAACGCCCTTTCCGTGCACTCCCTTAACACCGGAACATCGGCAACTGCGTCTACAGTGGTGCCAAGCCAGATCAATGTGGAATGTCACAGATTGGCAAAAGGTTGTGTTAAGTGATGAATTCCGGTTTGTTTTGGGGACAGATGATAACCACGTACGGTTGTGGAGGTGCCCTGGTGAGCGGTACAATTCCCCCTACACTGTTCTACGTCACACTGCCCGCACAGCTGGTGTAATTGTCTGGGGGGGCATAGCCTATGATAGCCGGTCCACTTTAATTGTGATGCGTGGAACCTTAACGGGCCAACGTTACGTTGATTATATTCTTCGACCCCATGTAGGACCTTTCCTAAATGGTTCCCCCAGGGGCAATTTTCCAGCAAGATAATGCTCGCCCGCATACAGCAAGAGTTGCTCAAGACTTCCTACGTCATTTTCCGACCCTTCCATGGCCAGCCCGCTCTTCCGATTTGTCCCCTGTAGAGCACGTGTGGGATCGGCTAAAACGGCAGATGCCATCGTGTCACTCTGTACATGATTTAGAGTTGGCTGTTCAAGATTTGTGGGCCCATCTGCCTCAGGACAACATAAGGTGTCTAATCAACTCATTGCCACACAGTGTGGTGGCATGTATTGTAGCTGGAGGTGTGGTCCAACGCTCTATTGAAGTTGCCCAGTATTTGTGTCGTTGCACACCCTGTATTTGTTTAATTGTCTTGTTTTTGAGATCAAGTGAATCTCTCATCTGTGTCATTATGTGTATTAAATTTCATTTCAATCCGATGCTTTCTTTTTGGGTCGCTATTTTCAATGTTCCTGGGTGTATTCTCATGATATCTCAAAAAATTAATTCTCGTTCCAAATTATTATTAGGAAGAGAATTGTAATGTTTTTTTTTCATTTTTCATCCAAGATAATTTAAAAAATGAAAGGCGATATCCTATTCAAATAGAAATTTTCTCTTCTTAATTTAGTATGACAACTAAGCTCTTATTAACCCTCTCGCTGCGACTCCCGCGATTTTCACGGGCAAAGTATACGTAGCAGAAGTAGCACTACGCCGCGCGAGGGTTAAAAATGATAAAAATCAAATTTACACAATGCGTTTATACATTTATAATTACATTATATAAATTCTATATAACACTAAGAGAGATAAAAAAAATTAAAAAATTATTATATTTAGTATATTCTCATCTTCAGAATAATAAATAAAATTAAATTTTATATCAATGACGGCTATAGATTTTTTTCTCTATTCTAATTTCTTCGTTAAATTAATATTCTATTGAAAAATATCTCACAAATAAGTTAAAATTTTGTTTGTCATTACATCCGTTGTGAGTCTATTAAATTCCTTTACGGATACTAAAAGTATGCAAATTCGTTAATCAAATCTAGAAAAGGATTTAACATAAAAGAATCTTAAGTATAATACGTATGAAAATTAATCTAAGAATGAATAATGTAATGAATACTTTTATTATTCAAGAAACTAAGATACACATATATTATTAATTCAACTTGGGAAAAATAGGGTGGGGGGGTGTAGCATGTTTCAGAATCATCACCATCAGATTGGCCTGGCTGATTCACCGCTCTACCCTCTCTGTAAATCCATACCAATGACTAGGGAGCATCTATCCGATTGCCCCGCTCTACTTCATGTTCTCTTGCAAGACAACTGTGTGGAGAGTTCTCCACCCTGCTAGAGCAATATCTGCTTTATATTGAACTGCAAGACGCCTTATGTCCGAGAGGACGTTGGCGGGCGTAACTTAAAAAAAAAAACTTGGAGAAAAAAAGCTGTTTTAAAACAACTTAACAATCATTCTTTGAGACATACAAGTATTTACTGCTAAAATACATTATATTTTTGTTTTGCACATTCTTTTTTTAAATTTTCATTTTCTATGCTTAAATTAAGATAACTAACGAAGAACCTTCTGAGAAAATTGATGTACACAAAAAAAGTCAGGCCAGGCAATTTTTAGTTTCTTTAGAGTATAAGAGAGAAGGAGTAGGAGAAAATAGTATATATCTCTAGATAGATCGGAACTTCAAAATATTTTTTTAAAAAATAATTTTTGTCTCGGAAATAAGTTGTACCTGAAATTGACACAGAATATTCATCATGGAAATACTCAGTTATACAATATGATTCTTTAAAAAGAAAATGTCATTTTGCTAAAAAAATGATCATTAGAATACCTTTTGTTGTAACTCTAGTTCAGCGGTACTGCAGTCGCTTGTTTTCAAGTGTATATAGTATTCCTGTCTGTCTTGTTTGTGTTGTAAATAAACGTTTGTCCCTCCATCCGACTGGTCGTATCATTGTAGTCGCCACAACATCTGACAGGTAAGAACTAATTTATTCCATTTTTAATGCACGAATTATGAATTTGAACATTATATTTTGAACTTGAATTTGAACATTATTTTGGCGCATGAAAGTTGGGAACCAACCTTTAGATAAAAATTGCGAACTGTTAGTGTAGTTTAAATCTTGCGAACAGTATTTGAATTTGAAAATTTAATTTATACGAAATGGATATCGAAGTTCTAAAAAAAATTCGAACACCTGTCAGAAGAGCGGCAACAGAATTATCGAACTCAACTAAAATTGAATTTGAGAAGGAAAATGCATCAAGCTATTTAATAGAAGAATTTTTAGCAAAATTAATTGATAAAGAAAAACAACGTGAGAATTTTGACAAAGATATCACGATTCTTACTAATATGGACGACTTAGAAAAGAAAATAGAAAAACAACAAGAATACCGAGATACAATAATCACTTGTAAAGTGCGTGCCAATAAAATATTAAACAAAAGAGAAACAGTCGAGAAACACACCTAATACAAGTTCTAGAAGCGAACAACAATTTTCAAGTTTAAAGCTCCCTCAACTACAAATTCCACAATTTGACGGTAATATTTTAAAATTTAGCGATTTCCTTACCCACAACTCGAAGCAGCAATTCACAATAACTCGAATTTAAGTGACGTTGAGAAATTTAGTTATTTAAAGTCTTACTTAACTCATGAAGCTGGAATAGCAATTAGATGTTTAACTTTAAGTGCAAATAACTATACAATCGCATTAAACATAATTAAAGAGCAATTTGGCAGAAAAAATTTAATTATCAATTCACACATATGTCCAAATTATTGCATTTAAATCCCGTGTGAAAATCATATGATATTTTGAGCTTGCGAAAACTGTATTCAGAATGTGAAATCCATATTCGAGGGTTACAAAACAGTGGTATGAACACTGAACACTTACAGCTCCTTATTTTATCCAAAAATTTTAAAATCTATTCCTCGAGATTTATCATTAGATTTTACCCAAAAGTCATATAGTCAAACGGTAAATATGATGATTATGTGGTGGTGGTGGGACTAATCCCCAACTGGTGTAGTGAAACTAGACCAGAACCATGAGTCCATACATCAGTAAAAAGTCTAAGAATAGCAGGGGGTGCAACAGCCTCCTCACAGGAAAACCCCAGACATTGCAGAATGTGCTGAGAAGAGAAAGGACTGATGTTACATTTGGGGCAAATTGGGAAGATTCTTTTGCCACCCTCAAAATTCATACACCTCAGGTGACCAGTCGAAAACCGTGAGAATGCCGTTTGATATGATCTGGAACCCTTGAATGATATGGTGGATCCATGGTGTCTTTGAAAGTACCATGGGTGTACAGGAGGGACTACCCAAGTTCTACATATTAATTCTTTAACCCTGGAGTAGATCTCAGTCGATGTGGGGTCAGTCGAGTCAGGACCATGTGGTCTTCCGGATCTACAGGATTGCTGGCAGCCACCTTCGCAAGGTCGTCCGCAACTTCGTTCCCGAGAAGTCCTACATGAGAAGGGACCCACTGTAGATGAATAGGGTGCCGATACGAAAGCTGTTGAAAAAGGTGAAGAATACTCCTGCTGGTGCTGTCGCTGATAGATGGACAATTCGATAAATGTTGGTTGGATGATTGGCTGTCTGCCAGTATCCAAATTTCAGAAAAAGCTAGATCTCTTATGTTGTTAATAAATGAAATACCACACATCATAGCTATTAGCTCCGTTCTAAAGACAGAAGCATGGTCAGCATTTCTTCTCTGAAATTTGATGACGTGCCATGTAGTTCAATTAAGACTCCACTGCTGGTAGTATTTGTCTCTCCCATACTGCCATCAGTATAGATTTTGGCTGCATCCAGTGGAATTCCATCAATCACCTCCAGAGTCAATTGCTTAAGAAGTTCGGGGTGGTCAGACATTTTATTGACATTGGGCATTAAATCATAATGGAACGTGACCCCTGGAGTCCAAGGACAGGGTTGATGAATGAAGTCAGGCAGTGGTGTTCCACATTAAAACTCAGGTTTTCTGTAAGTGCCTGGAAAAAGAGACTGTTTCGTTTCAACCTTTGATTATCTTTCCAATGTTTTAAGTATTGAGAGGTTCTATATTGATCACCATAACTGAGCAGTTTGTTGAAGTACTTGGTCAAACAGTAGTTTCTTCTCATATTTAGAGGCTGAAGGTCGCACTCATATAGAACTAAGTTATTAGGACAGCTGTTACGAAGGCCTACAATAATTCTAGCAGCACTCAGCTGCATTCTTTCAAGTTTTTTAAGGTTAGTATCTGAGGCAATAAAGAAAATGGCAGAACCAAACTCCAAAACAGGTCTAATTAAGGTAGTATAGGTAATTTTCAGAGTAGAGGCATCTGCCCCCAATCACGCCCAGAGATGTATTTTAATATATTAAGGCGTTTTTTACTTTTATTATCAAATCCTCTAAATGCCAATTGCAAAGAATCTCTTGGTCTAGAGTAAAACCTAGATATTTAGGATGTTTTACGTATAAGAGTTTTTAATCCTTTATAAAAACAGTTGGTTGATATTTATATAGATGTCTATTGGTGGTGAAAAAACTGGTCACAAACTTCGTGAGATTAAAGGATAATTTGTGGTTAGTTGCAAAGTCATTAACTCTGTTTAGGTACTGGGAAAGATTAGCCTCAATAGACGGTATGTCGTGACTCGAGTGCCAAAGGACAATATCATCTGCAAATAAACTAATGCTGCTATTCTCAGTAATCAATTTTTCCACTCCAGCCAAAAACATAGAGAAGAGCGTAGGACTGAGTACTGATCCTTGAGGAACTCCTTGGCTGAGTTTAAAGTCCTTGGAAAGAGTCTTATAATACTTAACACGAATAACTCTAGATTTCAAAAAATCGGATATCCATGGCAGAGCTTTCCTTTTTATTCCAAATATATCAAACATCTTAAGAATGAGCTTGCTTATCCAGGCCGTATCGAAAGCTTTAGATAAGTCTAAAAATGCTGCTGCCGTATGATTGGTCGGTTTTTTTAAATTTTGGGCATCTCTGGCACATTGACAAAAGTACAAAATCTGATCTTCTGTACTATGTCCTCTCCTAAATCCATATTGTTCCCATGGAAGCAGATTATTGCTGTCTAGAAAGTAGGTGAGGGTCTTCTTAGCATCATTCTTTCCATGATTATACATGGTATACTTGTCAAAGCAACCGGTTGATAACTCTCAGGGGATTGCCCGGTTTCCTAATTTGAATGATAGTGGCTCTTTTCCACTCGTGAGGCAGTCGGCCACTTTTCCAAGATTGATTAAATATATCCAGCAGACGTTGAGCGCCGCTCGGACCAAGATGAGTAATCATAACCCCGTGTATGTTATCTGGTCCCGGTGACTTCTTCGGATCGAGAGCATTTAAAACTAAGAGTAGTTCATGCATAGAGAAGTCGGCCAAGAAGACTAGATCACCAAGATCTGAGCTACGACACTTGTGTACAGCCAATTTTGCCTGCATTTCGGTATTTTTGTCAGCCTTGTTAAAAGTCACACCAAGATCTGAGCTACGACACTTGTGTACAGCCAATTTTGCCTGCCTTTCGGTATTTTTGTCAGCCTTCTTAAAAGTCAATCTACTCATTTTTTGATAATGGCTGCCTAGGATATTAGCAGTAGCTCTGTCATCATTTGGAGGGAAGACATTCGCAGTCAAAATGGTATTTCAAACCTCCACTTGAGGTCGGTCTCTACTCAGAGATTTGGCAATATATCATAACTTGGAGTGGTTAGTTCTAGCATTAATTTTACTGCAGATCTCGTGCCATGATGCTCGCTTTTTTGCTGCATACAGACGTTTAATTTATGCATTAGTTTTGTTAAACTGTACTGTTGCTGTTGGTATATTTGAAGTTTTGAAACAGTCTGTCCCTTTTATCAACTAGAGCTCGGAAACAAGAGTCATTGTGCATCTAGGTAACTTTAAAACTCTTGAAATTTTCTCTAGGGTTGCTTTTCTTTGTATTACGAATAACAGCTGCTTTGAAATTGAGCCAGTTTACGTTGAGTTGATGAGAAAGCGGGAGTGACGTAATGTCTTTTTCTGTAAGTTCAGAAAAAGCTGGCCAGTCAGCTTTACCGAAATTCCAAAATATTTCTCTTCTAATAATGCCCTTCCGGGGTTTTTCAGCTCAATTTTAATGGGAAGATGATCACTTCCTATGTTGTCCAAGACGGACCAGTGACAGAAAGGAAAAACATCCGCACTTGCAAGAGCAATATCAAAGGATTCGGCAGTATTGTAGCTGAAAGAGTGGTGTGTTGGTGAGCCATCATTGAGGAAGATGAGAGATCAGTCGTCAGCTGCATTAAGGAGGTCACAGCCTCTACTGTTATTTACAGAACATCCCCAGGAGGTATGCTTAGAATTGAGGTATCCAATGAAAATACTTGATACATTGGCTGTTGCTAAATGTAAGAAAGAGTCTGGCAAGCAACCCTGATTTGGAGGGTGATACATATTAAATATATTCAATTTATGTTTACCCCAGAAAATAGAGACACCCTGAATTTCTAGATTTGTGCTCGTCTGTGGTATAACGATATTTTGAAATTTTACATCTCTAATTAAGAGTACAAGACCACCGCCTCTCCGATTGGGTCTGTGCAAGCGATTTATGTGGAACTCTTTGATGTTCAATTTCATTTGTTCATGTAGCTTGGTTTCCTGGATTGCAATAATCTAGGCATTATGAGTATCAGCGAGTTACAGAAGCTGGTCCAGTTTTACCTTCATAGCATAGGCAGACAATCCATTCATATTGGCCTGAAGTATTCTTAGCGAATTTATTTTACTAAGTGTAACTTACTTTTCGCCCTCTGCCTAAACTCAGAACGCGCCCTTTGTTAACCTGCGCGATGCAGTGTGCAGAAGTAAGGTTCATGGTAAAGGGGGTAATTTGACAGCTTCTGTTAGTCCAAAAACCTGGAGCACCTTGACAATATGTTAACATCAGAGGTAGAAGACTGACTTCGGCTGACCAATCCCCGAAAGGAAACTAGAAATTATTATAACGAAAAACAGAATCATAAGCACAGTAAGTTTAATAAACATAAAGTAGATTCAACGTATGGAAAAAATAAAAATAGTTATAATGTCCCGACGACCTCCGCATTTGTTGCTAATGTAACTAAGTGTGTATTTTGTTTAGGAACTGATAGTAAAAATGACCATAGTTCCGATTCTTGTCCGAAATCAATCGAGGAAAGGAAATTATATCTTAGAAAAAATGGCATTTGTTATTTGTGTCTCACTCGAGGCCATATATTTCGGGCATGTATGAAGGCTGGGATTTGCAGCAGGTGCAAGAGTCATCACTCCGAACTGATATGCGATGCTTTTTTAAACCCCGCTAACCCAGAGTCATCCTCTAAGAGCGCAGGTGTTTGTGGTCCCTCTCCGCAATGTGACACCCCCGCGAAAACTATTTCCTGCTGTAATGTGAATACAACTCATAACGACGTACTTCTCGAGACGTGTAGAGCTTTGTTGGTAAACAAATAGGAGAAAAAAGAAATAAATCTCTTGTTAGATAACGCTTCCCAGAGATTTTTTTAAAAAAAAAAACAGTAGCCTCTGTGAAATGAAACTCCCCGTGAAACGCGAAGAAAATTTATTGGTTTACACATTCGGTTCGAGAACACCCATTCAAAAAAGTTCGAAGTTGTTGAAATCACCCTCTGTAATCTTAGTGACCCTGTAAACAAGATCAATATTGAAGCTCTCCTGACGGATGTCATTTCGGGAACTCCGTTCAGGATGTCGGCGAATAAACTAAAGAAATCGCTTAGCTGTAAAAATATCCCCATGTCTAACATAAACGAATCGAATGGAGACGAGATTTCATTGTTGGTAGGCGCGCAATATTTTTGGCAGATTCATTCCGGAATAAAGAAAAAATTAACAAAAAATTTGTTTGCGATAGATACCATTTTTGGGACAATAATCCAGGGTTGAATATTGCCCATGGATGTACATATAAAGAAAACATTTCGGTATTTAAAATAGAATGTTGTTCCCCAATTAAATGAAAATTTAACCCAATTTTGGAAATTAGAATCGATGGGAATTAGTGATACAGAAAAGAATATGCTAGGTAACGATAACGACTATATTTCGAGTTTTGAGAATAATTTAAAATTTAATAGCAGAATATATGAGACAAAATTATTTTGGGAAGACAAACCAAGCGATTTGAAAAATAATTGGCGAAGCGCAGATTCGATAATTTAAATCTAAAAATGAAAGAAAATAATTGGCTTTATATAATGAATACATAAATACTGTTAAAGATCAAATTAAAGAAAATATTGTTGAGGAATGTTCATCACATTTCGAAACTAATTCTTATTATATGCCTCATTCGGCTGTGGTTCGAAAAGACAAAGAAACGACGAAAGTTCGAATGTTTTTGATGCGTCCTCGAAAGGTAGGGACTGTAAATCTTTGAATGAGTGCCTTTATGCGGGTCCACCTTTGAATCCCCAAATAATAGATGTAATCTTGCGATTTCGCGAATATGAACATGCGTTTTGTAGTGATATTCAAGGGGCATTTTTAACGATTGGAATAGCTAAGGAAGATCGCGACTACTTAAGATTTTTTTGGTTTCCAAATGATGGAGATGCCAAATCGTACAAAATAATGGGAATGAATCGTGTACCGTTTGGGGTGACCTTGAGTCCTTTTGTACTTGCTGCGACGATTAAATTCCATATACGAAAATAGAAGGAAAATTATAGAGAAACCTATGAAATGTTGAATACCTCTTTATATGTTGACGATCTGCTCGCCGGTTCATCCGAATCCGTTAATAAAGCTTTCGATCTCTCAAAAAACGCGATTGAAATTCTTAAAGATGTTAATATGAATTTAAGAAAATTTAAAACTAATTCGAAGGAATTAAGAAAATTATGGAACGAAAACGGTATAGGTGATGTATGTGAATCGGGTGAGCGTTCTTTAAAGGTTTTAGGAATTATTTGGAATTGAAATAATGATACATTTAAATTAGATGCACAACCATTGCTTGAGTTAATTAAAAATTTAAAGAATTCGAAACGCTGTGTTCTAAAAACAGCAGAAAAAATCTTTGATCCGATAGGTTTTATTTCCCCGTTTGTGTTAATAATAAAATGCTTAATGCAAGAAATTTGGGAATACGGTCTCGGCTGGGATGAGCAATTGCCCACCGAGCTAAAGAACAAATGGGAGCCTTGGTGCTCTCAAGTTTGTCTTCTAAACGACTTAACATTGGAAAGAAAATATTTTCCATATCCTTTAGATAAGGGAAAGGATTTGCAATTGCACATATTTTGTGATGCAAGTCCCAGAGTATTTGAAGCAGGGGCGTATTTTCGTTATGCCACTGCGAATGACGATATTTACACGAGTTTTATAACCACTAAAAGCAGAGTTTCTCCTCTCAAAAAGTTAACCCTCCCACGATTGGAACTTTTGGGAGCAGTTTTAGCCTCGAGAATTTTGAAATATTTAACATCAAAATTTAAATTCCCTATTTCGAAATTTTTCCTTTGGAGTGATTCTTCTATTACTCGCTATTGGATTAACCCTCTGACTGGATGACCCGCTAATTGAATTTCACTTCGAAAGCGATCTACTTTTTTAAAGCTAGCTACTCCGAAAATGCTCCGATAAATTTCGCGAACTGCTTCAAAAATGAATGGCAGTTTAGTGCTTTCCCCTGTTAACGCCGCAGGAGGTCCCGATTGGTTTTGCAGGGAAGGATTTTATTGCTTTTCGGTCTCTGTGTTCTTCGAAACGGTAGGTTTCTTATTCACAGCTGTGGCCTAGGGCGAGGATTGTGAAATGGACATTTTCTACACTTCACGGCCAACAGAGAGTTCACCCAATTTATTGCAAATATATATTTCATATATTTGGAAAACTTGCTCAATTTCTGATCTAAAAACCAATTAGGTTTTAAGAAATTTTAATTTTCTGAGTTTTGATTTTAAATTCGGTTTCATTTTAAAGCATTTTTGCATTCCTAGATTGAATTAATTAAAAATATTTTTTAACACAATCCAATATTTCGTGTGAAACGGCAATTAACTACAATTTTAGTTTCTAAAATCATTTCTGTTTGCTCATGTTTTTAAGTTTTTGAGTTTTCTCACATTTACTTAATTAAGATTGATTTAAAGACCAATATATTTTTGATACATAGTTTATATAATTTAAAAGCTCTTTACTTTGTTTTCATTATTTTTTTTTCCTTTTGAAAAATGCCATGACCAAAATGTACGCAGGCTACTGTGATAAATAATACTTCAAAGGGATGGAATATGACTGAAAATGGTAAATCTAAAATGCAGCTTTTTCAGGTAATATTACAATTAGACTACAGAATACAAATGTTGCAGAATGAACTAAATATTTCCCTGATGTACCACAAACTACAATATAATAAATCTATTGTAGTACTACACTGCAGTATTTTAAAGTCATGCAACAAAAACTTAAAAACTTGCTTAACTGCCACGATGGGGAACTGAGAAAAAAATAGATATTGTTTACAAACTTGGTGATTTCTGGATTACGTTTGTATAACTACTAATTTCTATATAAATATTTTGCATTTAAAACTCTTGTGAATATATAAGGTTCTGATAAAAGTGAATAATTGATCAAATTAACAGTTGTTATCAATGTTATATATATATATATATATGTCTTAGAATATTTTGAATTAAAAAAGATATTTCAGTCAAACACTTATTTCAAGTAGAATTTTCATGTAGAGCATAAGTTGGATAGTAACAGATTGAAAAATTAAAGCTTTACAGGCAATGGAATTTTTTTATGCCATTACAAATTTTAAATATGTTTTTCTCAGATTTTTAATTTTGAAGATGAGAGTGTTTTCTAATCCCTAAGGCGTTTTTCCTGTTCAAGATAGAGTCTTGAAATATCTTGTAAATGTTCCCTTACATATGTTCTATAACAGTTCATATGGATTTAGGTCTGAGAGCTCTAGTTATTTTTTAAAAATATCTTAAAGTTAATATTTAAAAAAAAGTTGGGTTTTTTCCAGGTTTAGCCATAAAAATAATTATTAAAATTCAACAAAGAGATATATTTTAAATTTTATACTTTTTGTTTCCAATAATCTAAGAAATATTAATCACTTACAATAATTAAATATTTTTAATAATTTAACATTTTAGAAAAGTTTAAAAAATTTCAAAACTGTTCAATGCTTTAAAATTGGGAAATAATGGCTTGTCAAACTAACCTATTATTTTCAGAATCAATATAATAGTATAATTTGAATATAAAACAAAAATTAATTTTACTGTGACAAACTGTTTACGACTTCTACTCATATTGTAAAAAGGATGAAAGATAAATATATAACATAGTGGCAGTAAAAAACACATTCACAATATGTTAAAATCCTGTCCCGATACAAATTTCAATGCATTTTCCAAACTGTAGTGATGGGGGGCCGCCGGTCCCTAAGGATTGCAACTGTAATTTTTATATCTGCCCTGTTGTTGTTTACAAGAAAAGGAATTCTTTGAGCGCCTCTCACCCCACTGAAAAGGGTGACTCGTTCCCACGCCTGGAAGAAGGCAATGTACCCATAAATACATCATGGTTTGGGATGTTTTTTGGGAATTTCCCGGGTTTGGGGTAAGTCATTGACCGCGAGAGGATATCCCTCCGCTGACCCCAGACCAATCAGAAAAGCTGATTGAGTTTCGAAAAAGAATCCGCTCCAGAATACACAAGTAAACCGCCGCGAAATATAAGCGCATGCACGACGAATTGAGACACTCTCTGACACAATTTTTATCACCGATTTTGGTCTGACGACCCTATTTGACGAACACCGCGGTTGGAGACTCTCGAGATGTCCACACCATGATTCCTCTCTCTCAGATCCCTATTAGTTGACAGTTAAGTCATGTTCTGTTATGTATCTCTTTATAATTTAACGTAAATTCAATCTTATTGTTTTAAAATAAATTAATGATTAATTAGAAAATGGTTTTTATTTAGCGTACAGTTTATTTGTTTTTAAAAGATCTAATGTTTAAACGTAAACTATAGTGTGACGCCAACAGAAGAATAGAACCGGGTTTTATTTGAAATGGATCGAACGAAATAAATTAATCAAATTAACTTAAGTAAAACTGGCGTCGCATTATCAGCTAAAAACATTATATGTTTATTAGGACAGAAATTATTTATATTTAGATATATTTTTCCTTATTAAGTACATAATGAATAATGGCAAGATAATTTGTAAAATCCTGAAAGATTTTAATGAAGAAAAAAGCCAGACATAATTTTAGATAGTTAGAAATTTAATTATATAATACACAAATATGCATGTTTTAAAAGAAATAAGTTGGCTAAGAAAATGAAATTTACTAAAAATTTCTTGAATAAAGTAAATCAGATTTCATCCTCAAATACATATAATTGTAAGAAAAGGTTTTATTCAATTTACAATTAGTTACAAAAAACCTTTTATAAAAAATAATTTTAACAGGTATAAATAGCAAAAAATATCAAAGAAGTATGAGAAAGACACATACATGTCGTTTACAGAAATGTCACAGTGTGATATTTTTCGAAACACGGCACTGCACACAGTCCAACATTACAGTCTTTACATTGAAAACGAGTTTTTGATGTTTAACGACTAAATCGTAAATATAAGAGAAACAACAGTCAAATATCTCGAGTGCAGACGGCGCTCGCTGATATTTGAGTGAGAAAATTAAAGCAGCATAAAATGCGACCTCGTTTGAATTATATCTAATGTGCATATTTGGAACTGTTTAGCGTACTCGAATTAACACAAGTGCACACGTCAAGGGTTTACATTGCATTCTAAGTCAACACGGTGGCTACTGACGAGCGACTACGTAGTTTTGAACCGCGGTTAAGTGACGAGGACGATACCTGAGCTGATAACTCCCCTTCCAAACTTCCACATCACACCAACGTGAGGACTTTTGACGTCGACGTGTTTAACGTGCATCAGCTCCTCTTCAACGCTAAACTTTTGTGGTACCAGGGCTCGAACACTGGACACGAGTTCATAACCACGACCATTAGGCTACCGTGGCCGCACAAGAAAATAGCAAGTTTGAAAGAAATGTAATGGAGAAGTATATTTGAAGAAATAACTTCAAAACTTAACGAAAAACCAAAATATCAAAATTTATTTTAGGAATAATAGTGAATATAACTTCGTACACCTAAAACCACTTTACGCAGTGTATTTTGAAAGTGAACGTTTAATCTTTTAGAGAAACTTACTATAATTATGTCAAATTCCTTTCATTTTGCTCTAAGGGGATCCCCGAAACAACGTAATTTATTTGAAACACAAAATTACTTATGGTTGAATCTAATACAATTCCCTACAAAATGAATGAAAACCCTTTTTTATCATATAAATTGTGTTTGAATAGGAGATGGTTAGTTAATAAGAACATTTAAAACGTGTCGGCAATCTATGGACCTGTGGCACGTGGTACAATTCTTAGTGGCACTCAGCACTACTCTACAAATTTGTCAATTCTTGAGTGGATGGAAGTTGATAATAGACCTTATTTGACAAACATCTTCTGAGTTATGGACATTTATGGAACTACAAAATAATCTGAAAGATAATTCTAAGGATAAATTTACAGCTATTTTGTAAATAATTGAGTGTTATTGCTAGGGGATTTAATTGTTGAAAAAAGAAAATTGCATGTATACTCTGCTTTCCACTTATGTGATTCGGCATATCAAAGTAAAAAATCTTTCCTAATATGAAAAATATTTCGACTCCACAAAGAAATTGTTTAACAACTGAATGCTCAGAATCGTGTCATGCATTATACCCCTGGTTTTGCGATATGAAAGAAGAGTCGTGAAAGAGTTAATTCGCATTACAATTTTTATTTAACTATAATGAAGGGGATCATTTATATTTCACTTTGTCTATTTCTTATTTAAGTAAATATGTTGGAAACATACATTTTTAATTTTTTTTTATCTTTGTTGAAGAAATAGTAACATTTTATATTGTTTATTTTTATGTTAATAAATGTATTTTATTGATCCACATAATTAATATAAAATAAAACTGTCAATCTAAATTATTTACCTCTATTCTTTAAATCTGCAAATATTACCGTAAGAATCGAAGGATTTCAAAAATTTCCTACTATGTGCTACGCTGAATGATACTGTCAGATTGGTTTGGCACGTCTTAGCTACACAGTTGCCGCCCCTGATTTAAAATGTTGGGTAAGATAACCATTATATTTTTAAAATTTTATAAATATACAAAAGGAGAGTATTTTGGCAATACATGTTTTAAAAGAAGTAAAGTTTTCGAGAACGAAATATAAAATTGCGTTAAAATTATTGGTACTCTATCAACCGTACTTCTTATATATATATAAGAAGTACGGTCGATAGAGTACCGTAGTTACTGCCAACTCGTGACAATGAATTGGAAATTAAGTTCACAATTCATTGTTATTAAAATATATAAAATTTTACATGACTTATTTTTGTACTTGTTATTTGTATATTCCTTACTGAGAAAGCAACAAATGGGAGTTCATTACCTGCCAAAACTGCAGAGGTCTGGTTGTTTACTCCACAAGCTCCTACCTTATGCTTACTCTGCCCTACTAAGTAAAAATGCCGTCTTCTGCTCGTCAAGATCATGGAATTGCAGATATTGTTTTCCATATATTTTAAATATTAGTTTTCTAACTTCTACATCAGCCTTTTAATAGTCTACACTCCTGCAAAGAAGTTTGAATTCAAAACTATAAAAACTTATTATTCCCAACAATGTCATTTATACCTTTATTTTTTATAATCTATGAATGCGTTAAACTATTAATTTGTTATCGCGACTATTTAATATTAAATGCAAAAAAAACGAATAAGTTTCAGACTGAAACTTAAATTGAATTTTTCAAAAATTGTCATCGATATTCTCATAACTTTTACGTATTGTCATTTTAGCATATCACACATCTATCTTCTATGCAAAAATCTATTATAAGTTCATTAAATGTTTCAGCATATTTTTACTCATAACATGCAGTTTTCAACCACATTGTGAGGCCGCGGTAGCCTAATGGTCAAAGTAACGGACTCGTAGCTGACGTGTCATGAGTTCGACCCCAGCACCACTGAAGATCCGCCGTGTAAGGGAGCGATGCTCAAGCGTCATCCTCGTCACTTGACCATGGTTTAAAATTACGAGGTCCGTCGCCAAGTGAGTGAATATTAACGTCGCACTGTTCAGCTACACGAGGGCTTTTAGTGATGGACCTCGTAATTTTGAAAAATGGTCAAATGACGAGGGCGACACCTGAGCTGGCACCCCCTCTCCTAACTACCACACCACACCAACGAGAGGACATTTCAGCTCTCGATAGATTTAACGTGCATCGCTGCCCTACACGGCGGGTCTTTTGTGGCACTGGGCTCGAACTCGAGACATGCCAACCATGATTCGATACCTTGACCACCTGATACCCCGGCCACAGGACCGTCTGCAAAAGCCCTCAAGAAGTTGAAGAGAGAGAGAGAGTGCGACTTTAATATCCCCTCACTTAATTAAATTATATAAAATTTAAGGAATACTTGAAAAAATATTAGAAGTGGAATATATATATTAAAAAATTAATCATATGATAATTTTAAATATCCAAAGAATTATTAGTATTTATGGTAAATATATGTTTTTCAACTGAGTATGTGAGACACGCATAAATATCTTTTTTCGAAATTCCAATGCAGAATTTTAGTGGAGCTAATACAAAATTCCTAGTTTTGCATGGTTAAGATTATAAAAATGTCCAAATTTTTTAATAACCTTTTCTTCAGTCAACCACTAATGGAACATGAATGATGAGGGATTATGTATAAATATATATTTTTTTAACTTCAATTTAAAAAGGATCTTTATATTTATTTATATGCGCAAATGTTAACTCTAAATTTGTCCAGATGCTTTTAAATACTCTTTATTTGAAGATTCAAGTTAAAAATATAAACTTGAAATTAAAATTCTCTTTGAATGAAATTTATGTTCAGACATTCAAAATTCAAATAGAATTTGTTATCTGAACAATACAAAACAAGGGATTCTATGTAAGATGCCCTGAATATCTGGCTTTAAAATTATGAAAAACTAAAAGATTTAAATAGGGTTTTTTTTAACAATACATATAAATTTTTTGCAAATAATGTAATACAGAAGCTTAAAAATTATTCATGTTTAGAAGTGTCCGAAATTTTAAAAGATTTTAAATTTTGAAACTTTTTTTTATTTTTTTGTCACATAAAATAATCATTTTTAAAAAAAATCCCTGAAAGTATTGATTAAAGTAAGAAAAGTGAAACAGTAAATTATCCTCAATGTTTTAATATATAATTTGAATTTAAATACTACAGATATTTTTTTAAAACTTAGACATACATTATAAAAACTTAATTCCATTTGAGAATTTTAAGGTAAAGAAAAAAATGAGAATTCTCAAATCGTTGACTCGCTATTTGTGTACACTTTAGGTTGAAGATTTTACGATTGCCACAGGAACCGGTCTCCCCGTGACCATAAAAGTTTCCCCTCAATGCCCATTGTGTCTCCCCGACCGTCTCTAATTATCTTTCAAGATCGTAAACCTTTAAAGGGGGAAAAGAATTCGGAAAAATACCACCTTACCGGTTTTGAACACATTACTTGAAGGGGAAAAAATCTGTTTGGTTCATTTTTGGTGAGTCCCCGGCCTTAGGAAAAATTCAGTGTGGTCCGTTTTCGAAGCCTCTCTAGTAGGGTGGAAAAAGCCGTGGTGTCCAGGTGGAGGGTTAAGGGAAAAGCTTCAAATTACACGCAATTTGTTTCGAATACGCTAATAGAAATCCAATCAAATTCCGATCCGTCTGATAGGCATCATTGCAGTGGGAGAGAAAATCCAGCAGATTATGTTTCTCGTGGAGCGAATCTCGAGACAATTATTAACAGCCAATTTTGAATGCTTGTTCCTCAGGGGCTTTGCACGACGGAAAACAACTGGCCGAAAAACTTGAATTGTGACTTTTCTTCAACCGACCCATGTGAATCCGAAGAACAAGTGTTTACATTCGCATGTGAATTAAAATAGTCTCAGTAATTAATTTAAGCAAATTTAGCAGCCTGTAGAAATTATTGTGAGTTACTAGTTGGGTGCTTCGTTTTGTGCATAACATTCGCAATAGATTAAATAAACGATCCGACAAATTAACAACAGAAAAAATCGATGATGCCGAAAAATTTGGATTCAATTAGTACAGAGAGATGCTTTCGCCGAAGAAGTTAATTGTTTACGTGCAAGCAAATTACTACTCATAACTTCAGTAAGTTTAGAGTTTTATCCTTTCCTTGATACAGATGAACTGATACGTGTCGTTGGAAGACTGCAAAATTCTAAATTTTCTTATTTACAAAAATACCCTATCATTTTACCGGAACTCACGAAAAGGTTTTTTTCACGGTGGTATTTGTGCAACTCTACTAGAAATTAGAGAGCGATTCTGGCTCATTAAAGGGAGACAAACAGTGAAAAACATCTAAAAAAATGTGTGCTGTGTAAAAGATTCAGCTCGACTTCAGGTGTTCAAGTCACCGCACCGTTACCAGCTCTTCGTGTAGAGCAGTCAGCTCTCCATTTTCTATGGTTGGAATAGATTTTGGAGACCCTCTCAACACAAAAGACGAGAATAAACACTACATTGTTTTACTTATGTGTGCTGTTACAAGAGCTCTTCGCTTAGAGCTAGTGAACAACCTTACAACTGAAACGTTTCTTTTAGCACTTCGACGTTTTATTAGTTGTGGAATGTGTTCAAAAATCTTGACTGAAAACGCAAAAACTTTTAAAAGATCCGAACTTGAACAGAAAAACTTGTGGAAAGTCATGAGCTATCCTACATTGATAGCGTTCTACGCTTCCCATAAAATCTACTGGCAGTTTATCATCGAACGAGCACCTTGGTGGGGTGGCTTTTATGAAAGACTGGTTCGAACAGTAAAGCTTGCTTTATGAAAGACTGTGGGAAAACAGCTTTATTTCACGATGAGTTGGAGACTTTTGATTGAAATTGAAGGAGAGTGCTCAACTCTCGCCCTCTTACATATATTTTTCTGAATTTAATGAACCTGAACCTCTTACTCCATCTCATATGATTTTAGGACGTAGAGTGAATAGTCTACCACCTACCAGGCTTAATTTTAATTCTAACTTGTACAACAAGAAAATTCTAATTAAAAGGTTTAATTATCGCGAAAGATTACTAAATATGTTTTGGACAAAATGGTCAAAAGAATATATTTTCATGCTTAAATCTGCTCATTGTGTTAAACCTACAGGTGAAATTAAAGATTTAAAATTGATGATGCTGTACTAATTGATGATGAAAAATTTCCTAGACATTTCTGGAAACTAGGTAAAGTTGTTGATGTATTTCCTGGCAGGGACGGTAAAATAAGTTCTTGTAAGATAAAAACACAAAATTTTCAATTATTGAAAGACCTGTGCAATTGTTACATAACCTTGAACTTAATGAATGATTTTGTCGCGGACGTACTATCTAGGAATCCGGTGGACAATGCTGAAGGATCACAAATTTCGTATGCAGCTCTTAGAGCTTTAGCTTTGAACTCCAGGGAACAATTAATTCAAGAACAACGGGACGATCCTGAGTTAGGGCATATATATCGCTATTTGGAAAATCCGGAAGATGGTTCAGTTAATGCAACTGTATGCGAGGATTGATCCCATGATTTTAAGTTAATTGATGGTTTACACTTTTACGCGAAGTATTGTACAACTCTTGGGGAACACAGAATATACATTCCTCAATCTCTTCGCGAAGCAATAATGCAAGATTTTCACGATCTGCCATTAAGGAAAGAAAAAGATATATTTAAAATTACGTAATACGTGTTATTTTCCGTATATGAGAAAATGCATAATTCAGTATGTATCAACCTGTGACCGGTGTCAAAAATTTAATTATAAAAATGCGCTACCAGCTGGTCGATTAATTCCGATAGTATCTAATTACCCCAATGAAATCGTGACGTAGACATATTGATTAATCTTTGTAATTAGAAGGTTGATAATTGATTCAAGTGAATAAATATAATTTGTTATTGTAAAAATGCCTTCAGGTCGTTCTTTGCCTCAAATCAATCTAGGTGTCCAGGGTGGAATCCAGGGGATTCCCACAATTTCTTAGTTAAGTAGTTGTTTTGAATTTGTATCTGTTGAATTTGTATGTGAATCGACTTGTAATGTGTTTTTAATATTTTCTGTGTATTTTGAAATTGTAGCAGATTTTGAATGAACCCCCTGGTCATTCGGGGGGGTGTTGTACCTCTAGTTCAGCGGCACTGCAGTCGCTTGTTTTCAAGTGTATATAGTATTCTTGTCTGTCTTCTTTGTGTTGTAAATAAACGTTTGTCCCTTGTGACGAATCTGAACGGAACCTTTCACTAATCTTCTTAGGCGTCTTTTTGGGGAATATAAATTCGCGTTTATTTCCAATCAACTCTAAAAAGAGGAACGGGATATTCAAATTAGATAAGGTATTTAAGTCGAGCGTTGTGAGATAGCAAGAGAGATGATGGAAAGCTATTGAGCCAGCAACTTTAAACACATTACTAGAAGATTCAGGGAGATTAGATTCGTGAAGACATCGTGCTGCGAGACGTACCAGAAAGCTGATATAAGCCAGCGGTAAATATAATTTACGTACGCTTAAAATAAGCGTCAGTTTAAGTGACTTAGTTAAAGTTAATGAAAGTTAAGAATTCGAGAACGTGTATTTCTCGGATCTCCTATTTTGGTAGACCTTACTTGATCTTGAGCTTAGTTAGTAATTAATTGCACTATTCGTAATCTAATTTAATATAAAGGTAAATCCCTTTAAGTGACGTAACATAAAAAGTATTTTATGTTATTAGAGTTTTTTTGAGAAATTGAAAATAATAAATATCATTATTATTCAAAAATGGCTCTTTGTGGTACTTTGCCTCAAATTAATCTTGGTGTCCAAGGTGAGACCCAGAAGGGTCTCCATAGTGGTGCCCAACGTGCAAATCCCGAGTTCAGAGTCGGATCTAATTTTCGAATAATCCCTGAGCAGTATCCGAGGTTGAATTTTTGGAAAATATAGATAATAGCTTAACATATTACGCGATACCCACACAACTAGCTTGTGCTAGCTTTCGGGAAGCCTTTTATTACGATTTTAATAGGTCTTTCATTTTTGGGGGTAATTACGTAGAATCTGTATCCTAAGCTTTTCATGGTGTGTTTTACCGCTCTATTTTGCTCATCAGTGTTGGAGTAAAGTTTAATGTATTCGCCTGTAGTTTTAAGTCTTAAATGGGGAAAGTATTTTTTAATTGTATCGACTTGTTCTCGATACGTTTTAGTAATTTTCATCATTACTGGGGGTGGGAGTGCATTTGTCCCTTGTTTTTGTTTATCATTGGCGTTTACCGTGGGCTTTTTTAGATTAACAGTAGATGGCGCCACTTGGCCTGTAACTTGTTGTTTTAGTATAAGGTTTGTGTGTGGGAGCAAGGAAAATTGATTATCTAAGATAATATCATCGGAATCTTCAAGAGTAGTTTTCCTGGCAGTTTTACGTAGGGGAGGAAATTCAAAATCTTCCTCGTCTTTCCTTTTTAGTTGACAGTTTCTCCTTGTAGGAGAGGGAGGTGGAGTTGAATTCGGGGTATTTCTAGGGGAAATAAGATGAGAGCAGCCTGGATTGGTACATTGTGGGAGAGAGTCAAAATCACTCACCGCTTGTTGGAGAGTGCCTTGCACGTCCTGGAACTCATTCCAGGCGAGTTGGTAGAGAGCGTCCGATTCGTCATGTCCGTGGTCGGATCGTAGGAGTGAGACGGTTTTTTCCTTCTCGTTACAGATAATCTCCTTATGTAATTTTTCCTCGCAAGGGGTGGGAGCAGTACCGGATGAGGCAGTAGAGAGCGGTGTAAAGTCCGTTTGCTGTGCCTGAGCCAAGTCGTATCCGAGAGTAATCAATTTAGTGTAAAAAACTGTACTACACAACTAGCACTGAAAAGTGCTGTAGCCAGTTATGCGTGTGTAATAGTGGAGGTGAAACGTGCTTGATAAATTGGGGCGTAGAGAAGACGCATCCAATTTATGTGATAGAGGGAGATCTCTTGCGGGCCACTGTCTAGAGCGGCGACCAGTCAACCTCTATAGTCCGTGTCAGAATCCAGAATCGCTGTCGCTGTCGTCACTGGGAAATGGAACACGAAGTGTTCCTCCATCCCATATTGAATATTGTAGATGTGGCCTGATGTGGGTGGGCCTTGATTGGAGAGAGGGTCCTGATTGGTTCTTCGGAGGTGGCAGGGAGGCGTGGTTACAGGAACGGTTTTGGCGGCTCTCGGATTTGGAAAAAAGTTCACTGTGGTTGTTATGTGGATACGCCATTGTTGATGGATGATGTTGAGCAGGCACTCTATTGGTTGCACTGAAACGTTGGAACTAAGTAAGGGGGAGGATCTAGCTGGCTAGCCTGTGTGGGTAACAATTTAAAAAATTTAAGATAAAAAAGGAATGAAAATGAAAGAAAAAATTTAGCAAAATAAAAGTCGTCACTCGCCACATGGAGAGTGACTAAATTAATTGTTAGGGGGGTTATATGAGTCTAGGAGGATCCTCCTAGGTCTTTTAATGTCTGGCATTGGAATGTAATTATTAAGATTCTGCACATTGATATTATCAATGTTGGGAAGATTGTTGAAAAAAAGAAATAGCAAGTTTTTGAATGTAATTTTTAAGGGGAAGAACTTTAATGTCATTATATATATAGGAATTATTAGTGTAGCGATCTGCTTTAACGATATTGCGAATAATCGAGTTCTGAGCAACCTCGAGGATTTTTATATTTGAATCTGCAGCATAGCCCCACACAGGCGAACCATAAGTTAAAATTGGGCGCAAAACGTCAGTGTAGAGAAGTATCTTGTTATACATATTTAATTCAGAATTCCAGCCAATTAAGGGGTAAAGTGCTCTTAGAGCTTTCCGGAATTTATCGCGTTTATGAGTCAAATGTTGTTTCCAAGTGAGTTTTTTATCTAAAATGAGTCCTAGGTATTTTGTACTCTGAGACCATTGCAGTTGTGTGGAATAGAGCGTGGGTGGTGTTGGTTGAGTTTTCCTTCGGGTAAAAAGTACTGCTACAGTTTTGTCAACATTGATTTTAATTTTCCATTTATCAAAGAAATTTTGTAGATGGTATAGGTGATCATTAAGTGCCAAAGTAATTGTTTTATGGTTTTTGAAAGTTGCGAGTGTGACAGTGTCATCCGCATAGATATTAGTGCTAGTTTGAGGGTGAGTGGGCATATCATTTATATAGATGTTAAATAAGAGGGGGCCGAGTAAACTGCCCTGAGGGACTCCATAGTTGATTTTAAAGGTATTAGAAAGTGAGTCATTTACACGAACTTGAAAATTCCTGTTTACTAGATAGGAGTTAATCAGATGAGTGAGAGCTGGAGGAAAGTTATTTGTTATGAGTTTATAGATGAGTCCACTAACCCAGACCCTGTCAAAAGCCTTTTGGATGTCCAGAAAGACAGCTCCAGTGGACCTGCCCCTCTGGAATCCAGCAGTGATTTTTTCTGTGAGTCCGAGTAGTGGGTGATAGGTAGAAAGATTCCTGGTGAAGCCATATTGATTCGGATTGATGAAGTTAGTTTCATTAGTAAAGTTTTTGAGCCTATTTAATATTATATATTCAGTAATTTTACTAAGGATGCTAAGAAGGGAAATTGGTCGATAGCTAGTTGGATTATGAGCATTTTTATCAGGTTTTTTAATGGGGAAAACTATTGCATTTTTCCAATTATTTGGAAAATGTCTGAGTGAGAGAATCGTATTAATTAAATATGTGAGAATTAAAAGAGTTTTAGTATTAAAATTTTTAACCATTTTGTTAGTGATCAGATCTGATCCAGGGGCCTTATTGTTTTTAAGTCGTCGAATGTAGTTAGAAATTTCAACTGGATCAGTGGGGGAGAGGGAGGAGAGGGGGGATTGGTAAAGAATTTTTCAAGAGTATTAGTGATTTCCTTATCAATTGGATGACTTCCATCACCAGGTCTTTTATTTTCTGCAAAGTTATCTTTTAATGTTAGTGCGAGAATATTAGCCTTCTGATCGTCGCTATTAGCGACTCCAGAGGAACTAGAGAGAGAGGGAATATTAGTACTTTTTTTGCGGAAGAACTTTTGACACTGCCATAAGCTATTATCGCGAGTATTTAATGCTTCTAGTTTGTTTTGCCACATTTGTTGGTTATGTTTCTTAAGTTCTTTTTTGAGTTTCTCTTGGAGTCTGTAGTATTGTGTTTTGTGTGCAGGATTTAAAGTATTATGATAGAGTTTTTTCGCTCTATTCTTTTCGCGAACCAGTTCGTGGATGTGAATTGGAGTGTAAGGATGTTTCGTGTTCTCTATTGGTTGAGAGGCATGTTGGTGGGCGGAGCGAACGGCGGAGGTGAAAAGTTGAATTTTTTCTTCCAACACATCGGGGTTATTTATTCCTGCGTATTCTTCAAGGCGAATCGTAGAATTTAAATTATTTTTATAGGAAGACCAACAGGTGGTAATTGCCCTATGGTTGTCGTGATGAATCGGGGGAGTAAAAGAGAAATTTAAGAGAACGGGGTTATGGTCAGAAGAGAGTTCTGCTAACGAATTTACGGTGAAGGGGTAGTGAAAATTATTGATAATCGCGAAATCTAGGATGTTAGCAGATCTGTGACCAAACCTGGTTGGAGAGTCGGGATGAGCTATGGTTAGATCGTGGGTATCAACAAAAGCTTTTAATCTACAACCTCGGATAGAGTTGTTGGGACAATTCCACATGTTGTGTGACGCGTTGAAATCGCCAAAAATCACACAATTACTGTTGGCCTGTAAAAAATACTCGAGGTCTTGCGTAAAAAGTCTATCATCAGAAGTAGGGGGAATATAAACAGTGATGATAGCAATAGGATTTAAATTTTTAGGGGTGATAACAACAGTTGTGGCTTCGATGTGCTGGAGGTGGGTTGTGGGGACATTATAGTGATAGATATTTCTTTTAACAAGGATAAGAGTACCTCCTCTCGCTCGTCCTACTCCTATGAAGTCATTTCTGTAACAAATGTAGTTTGGGATGTTGAGTGTATGCGATGGTCTCAGATGTGTCTCTTGAAGTAGAATTAGATCTGGGGAGTACTTCTCTACAAAAATTTTGAACTCAGAGATTTTATTTAAAATGCCGTTTGCGTTCCAAGAACAAAGTTTCAAGCCAATCTGGGTGTGACTAATCATCATCATTGCTATGAAGAATAGCCTCTACTAGGGCGTACAATTTCTTCTCTTTGTTAGAGAGATTTCTTTTTGGATGGGGAGTATTAAAATCTAATGCTGTGATTTGCTGGGTTAAGATAGCAAGAGTATTCATAGTTTGCTGAAGTGTTTGAACTATAGCAAAAGTTGTGGGGAGTTTTCAATTAAGTTGTTGTTTTGTGGGGGGATCGGAATTTTAACGTTTCGATTGGCTTGAGTTTGCTGGGAAACTGCAGGAACTTCAATGCTTCGTGGTGCCATCTGTGGGGTGTTTTTGCTATTATTAGATGTCTGTTTGCTTGTAGCCTGGGCGTAAGTAAGATTAGGTCTTACTATACTTTCAACGACAGTTGTGTAATTATTTTTAACTGTTTTGCCTTTACGGGGCTTGGGGTATAGGGGGCATTTAGAGTAGTTGGCCATATGACCATATGTTTGACAATTAATGCAGTAAGTATTATCAACGTGTTGTATGGGGCATTCTTTAGTTTGGTGTGCCTGTCCGCATTTAATGCATCGAGGTGTCATGTGGCAGTTATCTGCTGTGTGATTGAATCTATTACATTTGTAACATTGAGTTACGCCAGTTCCTTCGTATCCTTCCACTCTTATTGAGAGGTAGCTTAGGTATTTTAAATCAAAAATTTTTGCGTTATTGATGTTTCGCGGGAGTGTGACCATAAAGATAGGAAGTTTCTGCTTGGTTATTCTGCCTGTGAGTTGGGATATTTTAGTTTCAAGGAATCCTTGTTCAAGTAGGTCGTTTTGAATATCTTCTATCTTGCTGTCGCGGGGTAGGCCTTTAATGACCACTTTAATAGGTCTATCGTGCTTTGGGGTGATGGCATGAAATTGGAAATTATTTTGTTTGACAAATTGAAGGAGTTTATGATATTGTTCTGAGTTATCAGAGTATAGTTTAATGAACTCACCGGAGAGTTTGCTTCTTATTTTGGGGAAAGCGGTGTTAATGATTTTCATTGTGTGTCTAATTGTTTCGGAGCAGAAAAGCATTACGGGTGGGGGGAGAAATTTTTTAATTTGACTTGTGTTGTCAGTCGTGTTGTTGTCCTGAGTGGTGTTTTGAGTGTTTGAAGTTCCTGCGGTTTCCTGGTCATTTAAGTTTAAGTTAGCGAAACTATTGCCGGTTTCCAAAGTAAAATTATCGTTGGTTATTAAATTCGGTCTTTTGATGGTTTGCCTCCTGGAAGGAGAGATGAATCCATCTTCGCTTTCCTTATGTTTATTACTATTATTGTTTTTAATAATAGGAAGAGCCGGTTTTTCATTAACAGTTTTAACTGGGGAAGTATGGGGAGTTCCGTGAACAGTGCAACCTGAGGTAGAGCAAGGAGGAAGAGTGCCATACTCACATTCTTAGCGGTGGAGTTCCTCCTGGTAGTACTTGTGTCGGTTGAAAAGTTCCGTCACTTCAGGGTCGTCGCAGGTCATGAAGGGAGCCAGAGAGTTCAGTGAGTCACGAGCTCCTATGGTTAACAGGGTGAACTTTTTTATCTCGTTTTGCACTTGGATCTGTCTCTCGCAGGGAGTGAAGAGATCTTCCGGTGTTCCAGGTCTAGAGGTCGGGAGGGGGATGTTTTGGCATTCCATGTCATTAATCTTGTCCGTGGCCATGTCAGAGGTCGTTTTATCAAAAGTCGGTAAGTCAGCGGCGAGAATGAATCTGATGGATGTCGCCCTATCCTTTAAGCTCTAATAAGAGCTATAGGACGACTGGCTCAATTGCCTCCAAAAGATCAAGTTGTTGCGAAAAATAGCGTGGAGCGAGGAAAAGTACGGAGCATAGAGAAGACACGACCGTACTCAATCGTAGCTCAGAGTCGACTTTTTTGGGTTTCTCAGAATCCAGAATCACTTTACGTTCGAGCTTATATATATCTCCTATAACTCCCCCCTTCACTCACCCAACTTATTCACTCATATATTACTAATAGAACTTTTACAGTACGTGTTAACGACTCTTATTCGGATTCCAAGAACACTTACGCTGGAGTGGTCCAAGGAAGTTTACTTGGACCAATTCTTTTTAACTTATACTTAAATGACATCCCATCCTGCTCTCTCACAAACATAAATATGTACGCAGAGGATACCGCTATCTCGGCCAGCTTCAAAACATCCAAAACAGTTATACTCGCTCCCAACAAACACCTAGCATTGTTAGAAAAAAATTTCGATAAATGGAAAATCAAAATTAGTGTTGAAAAGTCAGCTGCGGTTGCTTTCACATAAAAAAGAACACTACCACCACCACCCACAATGTACAATCAAATTATTCCATGGTCTCAATCTTGAACTCATTTTTGATAATAAACTCACCTGGAAAAAACACATCACTTATGCTCGCGATAAATTCCGGAAAGTAATGTTTAAAATATACCCCCTATTAAAACGGAATTCACACCTTGATTTAAATTATAAAGTGCTTCTCTACACAGCCGTTCTACGTCCAATCCTCTCTTACGGATGTCCTGTATGGGGTTATGCTGCTAAGACAAACATTAATATCTTGGATGTTGCTCAAAATACTTTAATCAGAATGATCGTCGTTGCCTGCAGATACATGAGAAACGACGAAATTCGCAATGCAATTAAAATTCCTTCATTTAAATCGCACATCCAAAAATTAGCTTAAAACCTTCTCTTTAATTCTCTGAAGAGTTCTGAAAATGTAAATATGCAAAATTTAGAAAACTATACTGCAAGAATCAAGAGGAAACGACCCAGGAGTATACTTCTGGACTCGTATAATCCTTCCTAGCACTTAATTTATTCTTAATCATCTATCTATATCACTCTTTTAATTTATAATCATGTTTGTCTAGCATTATTTTTAAATCTGTTCATCTCCTCTTACGGCCGAGCGCACGCCGTCCCTAAGTTAAAACTGCAGCAATACTGGGAGCGGTCAATGCTAGGGAGGGTGACCGCCTCGCGAACCACCCTACTGTTTCCTTTTCTACCTCATTAATTTTCGCCCCTACTGGACATCCGTCACTACACCACTCACACTCCCCACATGGGCAGCCATTTTTCCTGAGCCATTACCCTCACTTTTCAACAGCCAATAGGAAGACTCGCTCTTCCACACAGATTCCTCGCTGAAAACTTTCCGAGATGTCAAGGTATCCCACGTTAGTCTTAAGTGCGATCTTCCAAACGGAGAACCAGATCTCAAGGTACTAAAGGCCAGACTAAATGATTATCTTGAAAATAATAAGATCCTAATACCGGAGCAGCACGGGTTCCATCCTCGTCTCTCCACTACTCATCAACTACTCCGAGTGGTCGAGTATATTAAGGAAAGAAATAATAGGGGTCAATGCACAGCTGCAGTATTCCTAGACATTCAGAAAGCCTTCGATAGAGTATGGCACACTGGCCTACTCTTCAAACTAATTAACTATAATATTCCTACTCCCCTAATCCTTATCATAAAATCCTATATCAGTAATAGAACTTTCTCTGTTAAAATTAATCGTACCTTCTCTCAAACTAGACCTATTAGTGCCGGAATTGCCCAATGGTCAATTTTGGGCCCAGTTTTATTTAACCTATATGTTAATGATATTTTAAAAAGCACTAACACAATGCTCTGTATGTATGCAGATGATACAGCTATATTAAGTAGACACAAAAACCTCAACACTCTCGTTGAAAATATCAATGAACAAACTTAGCTCTCCTTGAGA
The DNA here is from genome assembly GCA_019973935.1 of Trichonephila clavipes. Lineage (NCBI taxonomy): Eukaryota > Metazoa > Arthropoda > Arachnida > Araneae > Nephilidae > Trichonephila > Trichonephila clavipes. The sequence continues at coordinate 100,267 of BMAU01021139.1, forward strand.
TCTGGTTCTCCGTTTGGAAGATCGCACTTATTACCTCAAAAACAAAGGCAGTATTTTTCTCGCAAAGAGTCCCCCTGAAATTACTCTCCAAAACCAAAGAATCCCCTGGTCTCACCACACCAAATATATCTTGGTGTCTACCTTGATAAAACTCTCACTTTCCAACAACACATCACACAAATTAGAACTAAGTTTAAAAATGTTACGCATAAATATTACTCCCTTATCTGTCGCAAGTCTAAATTAAGTTGACGTAATTAACTGCTTATCTACACTCTGATCTTAAAACCCCTCCTAACTTATGCCGCACTAGTCTGGGTCCATGCAGCAAGAACCAATATTAATTTACTTGAAAGCTCTCAGAATGTAATTATTAGACAGATTCTCGATGCCCATTGGTATATGAGAAATGTCGATCTTAGAAGAAACTTTAAAATCCCCACTATCAGACAGACTATCCGTAAAATCTCCACTAACTTCTTTAACACTGTAGATGGGCATGACTGCCCATCTATCCAAGATATTCCAAATTACTTCTCCCACTTCTCTGTTAGAAGACCAAGAGATGTCTTGGTCAACCCCGATTTCGATTAATTTTTATTTATATTTAATTCTTTTTTAATTTTCTAATTATTCTTTCTTCCACTGCGATCCAACTCTGTTGAATCGCAGAAGCACTCTGATTGGCTCCCACCTTCATGATACTACTTATACCATATTAGCTGAACTTTTGGCTCGGCCAATAGGAATGCTCCCTTTCATTCACTGTTCCATTTTCCATCTCACGAAAATTTTTTCCCGCACTTTCTGATCTTGGTTCTTCGCTGCAACCCGATTGGCCAGCTTTGCTCCGCCCACTTTGGGCTTTCATTTGTTCAGATTTTCTAGCTCTTAAAAGAGCTTTTGTTTTAATTTTAATGCATTATTCTATTAATTTTTAAAAGTAATTCTCAACTTTAATTTTTATATATAGTATTTTCTTTTTAAAATGGGCAATGGTAAATTTTTACAGTCACTTACATTCCAGGATAGGAGGTTGGAGTCCGGAAGGACTAAGCACTCCAACGAACGTGCAACGAACAAGATGTCAAGATCCATGCCTCGAAGCTCCGCCTACTGGCCTGCTGCCGCTCGTCCAATTGCAATGATCTACTACCAAACATGAAAACTCAACGATCAGCCATGTCATTAAAGAGACTTTTGCCAGATACGGGATTAAGGGTTCTTTGAACCCAGGTGCCCGAATAAATTCCCGCAGATTCTCATCTTTGGCAATGACTACGTACTGAAAATTGTAAACATCGCATACTCATTTTTGAACATGTTACTGGATCAAATTTGAGAATATAACAGCTAAATGAGTGTGTAATGCACTTATTTATGAGTATTTATGGGTCAGATATGAGTTTGTATGTTATTTATTTTCGATACTGTTGTATCCAATACGAATTTTTAACATAAAAATATAAATCAAATGAAATTTAAAGGGATCTAAATATGCGATACTTAAGTTGGTAAATTTCATTTTTTTCCATCTTATATATTATTTAATTTACATTTTATGAAGTTTTTACCACTTAACTTCGAAAATCTAAATTCCTTTTGCATTTATTGTGTAACAAAAAGGTACTTTAGTATCATCGCAAAAATTCCAACGTTCAAGATAATTCGCCATGTCTCGTACGCTTCGAATTAGCAACCATGTACTTAATTTTATATACTGTTGCCAATACCAACAAAAATTTTACTTTAAGAAAAAAAATATACATCAGATTTAAATCTTTCAAAATAACAAAAATAGATTCGATTAAATAGTTAAACAAATTCATAAGCATTTGAACTAAAGAGTGTTTTTCTTCCAGGTATAGAAGTTTAAGTTGGCATTACTTTCCAAGATGGCGACCGATTTAACAGCTGTCAAGTGATTTATTCTCAGTTTGGTTTGGCAATTCATCAAAACGATCATCAAGCAAGGCGTAGATTCGTCGAATAGGCCCAAAACGAGATTGCCGTTGCTCCTGATTTTCATAAGCGAATTTTGTTTAGCGATGAAGCGAACTTCTGGTTGAATGGCTACGTCAACAAACAAAACTGCCGCATTTGGAGTGAAGCTAATCCACAAGTGTATGTAGAAGCACCGTTACATCCAGAAAAACTGACTGTTTGGTGCGCTTTATGGGCTGGTGGAATCATTGGTTCGTACTTCTTCAAAACCCATGAAGGCCACAACGTTACAGTCAATGGTGATCGGTATAGAGCCATGATTACTAACTTTTTCATTCCTGAATTGAACAATCATGATGTCCAGGAGCTGTGGTTCCAACAAGACGGCGCAATATGTCACACAGCTCGTGCCACAATCGATTTATTGAAAGACACGTTTGGTGACCGCCTAATTTCACGTTTTGGACCTGTGAATTGGCCTCCAAGATCTTGTGATTTAACACCGCTAGACTATTTTCTGTGGGGTTATGTAAAGTCATTGGTCTATGCGGATAAGCCACAAACGCTTGACCATTTGGAAGACAACATTCGCCGTGTTATTGCCGATATACGGCCATAAATGTTGGAAAAAGTCATCGAAAATTGGACGTCCAGATTGGACTACATCCGAGCCAGCCGTGGCAGTCGTATGCCAGAAATCATATTTAAAATGTAATGCCACAAGATTATCTTTCGAATAAAAAAAATTCATGTCAATCGAATAATACATCGTTGTTTTATTGCAATTTAAAATTCTATACCTCTAAAAAAAACACCCTTTAGTTCCAGAAGCAATTTGGTTTATTAAAAGTTATATTTATGTGTGTTTTTAAAAGAATTATATTGTTTCTTTTTAAAATCCTATACAAACAGAAAATTAACTTTTATTTAAATTCAGTCTTTCAATAATAAGTTATTAGAAATATCTTGGAAACATTAGGATGAACAACAGATTTTATATAGTAAAAATTTCAAAACAAAGTAAGAAAGAAATAGTTCTTTACATATTATGTAACGAAGAAAAAGCCTTTTGACTAAAATAACACTCATTTGGCCCAGGTGTGTAAGTACTTTTTTAGGAATTGTTTTGTTTAAATAGAAACACATTAATCTAGATGGAAATATAGAAAAATCCATTGCAATACATATTACAAATTAAGCTATTTTTTTAATCATATCAACTGATTTTATACTCTCCTATCGCCAAAGAAAACAAATATTATAGTTTTTAAGTTAATGTTTTTTTAATCAAAAATTAAAATACTTAAAAATTTCAGTCCTTAGAATAATGTAAAGACAACTAAAACAGTAGAACCATAATCCAATATGCAGCATTTTATTTTCAATGCCTCTTTTTTTTCTCAATGATTCACTGTAAACAAGAAAAATAAAACAAACCCAAATCATATTTTTGAAATATTTATTCTGGAAATTGGATACATCTATATCATACATTCAAAAAATAAACAAGAATATAAGTGAGATTTTTGAAACAACATACCTTCATCTATAAGTTATTTTTTATAAACACTATACAATCGATACTATAGTCAACTCCATTGTTTTAATGTAATATATATTGAATTATTTGCTTACCAGTAGAAATGAAATTAATGCGCAAATTAAGAATAAATCATTCATCATCTAGAAACACGATAACAGGTTTAAAAAGTAGGATTTTCTAAATATTACACATGAAGGCATGTATTTTTTTGAAGTTCACATGTATAAAAACTACTGTTCAAAAATACCACACATTGGAACAATATATATATATCAGTACACTACACACCAAATATCTTTTAGGCATGGTTTTGAAATTGCTGCAAATAAGATTTTGGTATCCAATAGTTTTCAATCTAAGATGATGGTCTCGCAATAAAAACTCAACATGAAAATAGTTTAAAAGAATGGCTTATTCCTGACAAAAGAGGAGTTACATTATGAAGCAAAAATGTAAGTACTTTTTTGTAGAAAACCAATTAGAAAAATATGAGTGCCAGGATTTAAAAAAAAAAAACAGAACACAAGGTATTTAGAAATGCCAGGAAAAACTATGGAAATTGGAATGTGGGGAAAATGGAAAAATAATAACTGCATTTAAAAGCGTGGGGTGCGTGATATCAATTGTTATAATTTCTTAATAGTTCTATTCTGTAGTACAAAGTTAGTGTAAAAATGTAGTACAAGGGTCCCCCACCCTTTTACCACAATGACATTAATTTTCTCGTTAGTCATTTTGTTCTTAGTTTCAGTTCTAGGAGAGCCCACACCCTTGGCGACAAACAGAAAAAGCGCCAATCCAGGATGAGATGGCGGCAAGTAAATATAGCGGGACAAGGTGGATCGTAATGAAAATATATTTTAACAATACAAAAATTAATCAAACGTATTTAAGATGAAAAAAAAAAAACAGCACTTACTTTCTTACTGCTGATCTTTTCCGAGTGGTGGGTACAGCATGACAGCGGCTTTTAACAAAAAGCTTTGAAGGCCTCATCGTTAAGAGAATAATCGTGGGAGCGTGGCCATAAATATTCTGCGAGGTAATGGTCGAACATACCCATTTAAAATCTCCGTTCAAATCCATCCCAAACAGCACTCTTTCGTTCGAATAATCCCATTCGCTCCTTACATTTAGAGCATTCATAATTCAAAGCAATCAATCCTTCCTTCATACACCATTCAATCAATTTTTTCTTACATTTCGCATTCAACAAAGCACAAAATTCAAAGGTATATCCACTCACACACGTGCCATATTTCCAACCCGGGGCCCAACAACAAAATGACGCAATTCGATATGCCCGCTGACAAAATACAAAAATTCCAGAAATAGTTAGGTTTACCATACATAATGTATCAAAGTAGAATTACCAAGATGGTGCAATTATCGCCAACCAAAATAATTTGCTCCAAGGGTGTGGGCTCTCCTAGGACTGAACCAATTCTTATATTAAGATTTATTTTTTACTTTTTAGTACGATTAACAATAAAAGCATTTTTTTTAAAACTATGGTGTTTCATGTATGTCAGACTGAACAGATTTCAGTACTTACGTATTATCAAAACAATCGCCAACTCTATTAATAATTCGCTGAATTGACAACTCCAATTGGTACTTACGTCTTATTGACGACATTATATGAAATGAAGCACCTAGTTGCCAATTTTCAGTGTGTCATCGGGGTTGCCAACTTGGTGAGTTATTAATAGAGTTGGCAATTGATGCGATATTTCATAAGTACCCTCCAATTTCCTGTGTTGTACATGCTGAATTGGCAACCAGGTGCTTCGTTTCATATAACGTTGCCAATAGGTTGCAATAATATATAAGTAGGGGAAACCTGTGTACCTAGGGCCATATTTTTTCAATGCACAAAAACAGAGCCCCTGGCCTGTTTAAAAATGTGAAACTAATATGCACTCATCATTATACTAACTATCATCCAATTGTAAATATAAGAACTTAAAATATTAAATTCTGTGAAATAAAAGGTTTTAAAAAAATTCACAAATGGCCCTAGGTACAATGTCATTGTACGTAGGGCCTTTCCCTGAAAGTTAGGTTTCACTCTGTAATCAATAGAAAACAAACATACACACATGAATTTAACAAAAGAAACAATATCAGCTAATACATTGATTTATCATGTAACCATTTAAATTGCAATGTGCCAAATTATTAATGAATTGCACGTATTTTGTGTGATCCAACACTTAATTTTAAAAACTGGTTCCAAAAGTGAGCTGCATACATTGCCGTTCTGAAGCATCAACAGATTATGGTTTAGACAATTTGAACACAATATTTCTGTTGCCAATTTTATAAGTTTCTTCTTTATCACAAAGAAACTTATTTGAACGTGCAATATTCTTCAGAAATTTAACACTCTTGTGTTCTTTTTTAACATCTATTACTTCTGCCATATAAAAATGTTTAGTTTTTTGCCTTGTATTTTTGTTAAACAAAAGTCCCCCTTTTCAATACTATCCCTTACATCAGTTACTGTAGAATTTGCATCATCAGTGGAATGTGAGAATCTTCAATATCTGATAATTCTTATATTATCTGCATTAGGTTTTGATCACTTTATTCAGTCAGGATTTCTAGGTATCTAAAAAAGTTAGGAATTTATAATTGCTCATTAAGAGAAAAATTGATAAATTGAAAATTTAATTGAAATATCGTAAAAATCTGATTTATAATTATATTATTTTTATAACTATAAAAAATTGGGGGTTTTCTTGTTAATTAAATGAATTCTTATGTTTGTATAAACAAAATAATCCTGAAAAATAACAATAATGGTAGCTAACATATTTTTTTAAAAATCAAGCATGTTGAAAGTTTCAGAACAAAATATACACTCCTCCCATTTTAATAACATCCAATAATAATAAAAAAACTTGACTAAATCAAAATGGTTCAGATAATTAAGATCATTTTCCTCTTTTTATCATGAAAACTTTTTCAATAAAATAATAACATAAAGAATATTAATTGCAATTGTACCTCGGTACGAGGCAACTATGTGGCCCCAGGTACAGGACTAGGTAATTTTATACAAAATATCTTCTGGAGAAAATCCACATGGAGAGCGGATTTATTTAAAATCTTATTTAGTACTTTATGCTATAAACAAAATTATGTACAAGAAAAAAAATTCAAAGAAAATTTTTGACTTACTTTGTACAACAATAAAAAGAGATGAGCTACAGAACTTTACTTCGGACTATGTAAAAATGTTTTACATTTATAACTAACCACAGCTTTCTTTTGAAAAATTTCAAAATAAATGCCAAAGTAGGAATTGGTGTTCCGACTCACCCAACTGAGTAATAAAACTTAGAACTAAGTATTATTCAAATAAAATTAGGTGGCCCTAGGTAAACAGGTCTTCCTTAATCAGATTTCTTATGTTTTTTACTTGTATATAACATGCCTTCATACAAGAGTTTTTGTACCAAAGCTGTATTAATTTTTGGTACTTACATATTATCGCAACTTTATTGTCCATATTATATGAAATTAAATACGTGTTTGTGTCAATTAAGCATGTACAACACATGGAAGATCAGGGTCGCCAATTTGATGAAGTATTCTGAACGTTGGCATTGTTGCGATAATATGTAAGTACCTAAATTTTCTCTACCTTTTTTTAAGACCAGTTGATTTTCTCTGTTAAGCCTAACTCCATTTCAAAGTTCATGTAAAATCCTTGCTCTAATAAAATATTCCAAAAAAAAAAAATTTATGGTTTATAATCATTCCAAATTCCATAAGTTCTAGATCACACAGGCATGACCACGGGACTTAGAAAAGGGAAGATTTTCAGATGAAGAAATTCTCTTCACGGTTATGAGGAAGAATGAAATGTATAACAGCAAGTATGATTCCTCTACTGAAATCGATTCTAATTTAGAAGAGGGAGACACTGTTGGAAATAAATGCTTTATATAGAGAGAAACAAAAACATTTGGGAAGAACGTAATTTTACAGGAGACAACTGGTACACATCTTATCCACTTTCAGATGAACTTTTGAAGGAAAAAAAATATTGCTGATACAATAAGAGAAAATAAAAAAGAAATTCCAAATTTTTATTAAATTTAAAAAAACAAAGTTTACTCCTATATGTTTAGTTTTAATAAGATAAAGATTTTTAAAAAAAATTAAGATCCCGTGAAAACATCGCACTCACTCACGACTAGATTAAAGGAGTGTATACACAATGTACTGAATGCCCTTTTAAAAAGAATAGAAAAACTAAATTTAAAAGTGAAAAATGTAATAAACATAATGTATTTCCTACTTTTCTTTCTTTTTTTATACAAATTTTATGGTATAATCAGAACGTAAACATCCTTGGGGTGTGAGATACCCTGCGCAAGAACTTTAGGCCATTTTTTTCGCATGAGTGATGCAGGGTTATAAGATGAATTAGTACTTACATACATGGCAATAATTGTTGGCAATACCAATTTCGCATGTGTCATATGCGCTGAATTGCCAATCATATGCTTCATTTCATATAATGTCGCCAAAAGATTGTGATAATATGCAAGTACTGATAAATCCAATTTAAACAATGTCGATCAATTATTAATAAAACAAAATATTCGTTAAATATTAGTAATCAAGAACATTTAATATTTATATGTAATGTCTAAAAATAAAATGCATTCTTGAAATGTAGATTACATTCAATTTTACTAACTAATTTTGCTCATTCTTTAATTTCTGTTCAATAAATTTTGATTCTTTCAATATTCGAAAATGAGAGTGAAAGGAATCATAAAGTATATAGAAATTGTTGAAGCTCCTTTATAAATAATTTTTTATGAGAACTTTTAACACATTTTCCATAAATTTACTAATAAGCTAAAAAGGTTCTTTAACGTTTACAAGAAATTAGACTCCTAAAAATTATATTTTAAAAAAAATAAAAAACACTTTTATAGTTAATCGAACTAAAAAGGAAAAAAATAATTCTTAATATAAGAATAAAATGATTAGCGAGACAATGTCATTGTGATAAAAATGTGGGGTGCTCAATATCAATTGTTATAATTTCTTACTAGTTCTATTCTGAAATGCCGAGTTAGTGTAAAAATGTAGAACAAAAAAGCACCCCCCACGCTTTTACCACAATGACATTAATATATATTTTCTCGTTAATCATTTTATTCTTACATTATGAATTATTTTTTACTTTTTAGTTTAACTATAAAAGCGTGTTTTTTGGTTTTTTTAAACTATAATTTATTTTTGATTTTTTAGTTCGATCTACAATAAAAGCATGCTTTTTTAATTTTTTAAACTATCATTTATTTATTTCCATTTTCAAAGAAAGTGGGCAATTGTTTATATTATAATAAGAAATTACTGACATGAGTGTTTTTGCTTTAGGGTTGTAACTTGATCTTTTAGTCACCAAATCTGGAAATGGGAAATTGTTAATCGTCATGATCCTTATCAGGACAATGGAACAAAATTATTGTATTGTCATCAGTCCTTGAAAAGTGTGAAAAATTTCGAATTAATCAGACCTTTTCGAGCGGGTAAAAATATAGTTCAAAGATTCCGTTACATACAGGTGAAGCTTATAAAAGAGTCTATAAAGATTACTAATTGAAAACGAAAATTTATTTTGTAAACTTGCCTTTTTCAAACCATGCAAGGCATTTTAGAGTTTAATATGAAAGTAAAGCTAAAATATTATTAAGATGATCAAAACCATTCTCCTTTTATAGATCCTGTCCTTCCTCGAAAAGTGTCCTCCTTTTTTCAATATTTTAAAACAGATCTGTTAATCTCTGTATTCAGAGATGAACCAAACATGTTTCTAATATGTCGAGGAATAGTCTGAAACAAATATCACAGAAAATAACAGTTTTCAATGGTGTTTTTTGACTTTATCGCAAGTAAATTGGGCAGATATAGAAAACTGTGTTGATTTTTTTATCAAAAGAAATGCCTGATATTAAAATCATTGACAATGGTCAGTTTGCAGACTGAATGTATATTTAAATTATAATAAAATTGAAACAATTGGAAAATCAACATGCTGAAATTGATAAGATGGGTTGAAATACTTAACCATTTCAAAAATAAACACATCCCATAAGAAAATTTAGTAATTCTTTTTTTTAATTTACATTGTGCTGCCCTGGAACTAATGCACCAGTTGAGTCTTTTCAGTTCGTAATTTACGGACAAGTCAGAAATCAAGATTGAATGTTGATATTTTTTAGCTGCAGTACTTATAGTAAAGATGAAAAGTAATTTTTGCTCCAAAATTTCCGATAAATTATAAAATATATTGAGAAACGCAAAAATGCATTTTTGTTTGAATTAATAAAATGTTTCATATATTTACGTTGTAACTTTTTCTTAAATTTTTCGTTCTCCTTTTCATTTTAAAAATCTGGTCACCTTAAAATTATTCCAAAGTAACAAAATTATTTGCCTGAATAATTTAAACAAAATGACTTATTATGAATCAAGTAAATTATATTACATTTATAACACTAATCCGCCAAAATAAGGTGAATATTTATCCCATTAAATTATTTTTCGTTCAAAGGCAGTTAGTTACTTAAGAAATACAAATGAGAACATTTAACTCAAAAATCAAAGCAATCTTGTACCCATGTGTTCTTCCGCGGGTAGCGTGGTAGATACGAAAAATAGTTCGGAAGACTTATGAGAATTAAATTTGTTGTTAAGCCCCAATTATCAAAATATGTAGCCGATATATTAAAAGAGTTTCTGCAATCCTTTTTAATTTGTCCGAAAGCATTAATTAGCATTTTTGGGGGTTTTTGAGTATATGTAAGGAATCAAATTCAATCAAGGCATGCGGTCAAATCTCATGCAATCATAATCATTTCAAATTGAGTGTATCTACGTACTCATTTTTGAGTAAATCTTTTTTCTCCGTGAAAGCTGAGAAGGTAAACCATAGGAATGAAGTAGAGTAGGAATGAGAGAGTATATCTAAAATAGATTTCGAAATATTTATTTTAAAGTTCAGAAAATTTGTGCACTATGTTATACTTAATATTAATTAAATTGTCAATATAAAATATTAATAATAGTCATGTAACCGTTTGTCGCCGTTTGTAACCCCATTCATATACTAATAAAAATTATAATGGTCATTTTTGCGAATGTCAAGAATTTTATGTAATTTTAAATTTAGGCATTATGAGATATTGATGTAGAAAATATAAAACGAACATCTAAAATACTTGAAAAATGCAGTCTGCAATGACATGATTTTGACGAGCAAAATCCGGCATTTTCACTTACTAGGGCAGAGCCGGCTTACGCAGGGGCGAGCTGGGCAAACAGAGAGGTACCCGCGGTTTTGATGGATGCCACTCTAGCTTTTAAGGTTATCAGAAAAAAAATATAAAAATTACAAATACAAAAATAAGTCTTGTAATTTTCCATACCTTTTTATAACAACGAATTGTGGAATTGGTTCCAATACATTGTTGTGTTCGGCAATATCTAAGGTAAGCAACCATACTTTAGATAGATTTGTACTACTTTTTCGAAAACCGTTCTCCTTTTAAAATTCATGCAGCCAAAATACACCTTTTGCACTCTTAAAAACTTATATAAACTATAACGGTTAATTTTAATTTATGCAACTTGTGAAATGCTCATATTTAACCATTTCCGTCCAAAGAGTTTACATGAAAAAAAAAGTTTGGACTCCCTCATTCATTAGGGAATTGTATAAGATTCCAACATTAAGTTTTATTTTTCATCGAATAAGGTCGAGCGGTAGTGTATCGTGCTTCCACACCACAGGTCCGGGTTCTATTAACGGGCTGGGCAAAGTCGACTCTGCCTTTTATCCCCGCTGCTGTGGGTCGATAAATGAGTACCAAGCTTGCTTGGTGTCTTAAACACTGGAGGTCTTCACTTCAGACAAACCACCTAATTGGGACATCTGCTCATACACCTCAGCGCCCAATGGTCATGTATACTGGGTTTGGCATATTAGGCCCTGGCCCTTATGGGCTGTTGTGCCACTGAGTTTGAGTTTTAAGTTTGAGGATTGCCTCACTTTGGGGATACCCCTTAGATAAACTTATTTCTTATCATTTGCAAATTAAACATTTTTCTTTCAGTTACGTTTATTTCAGAAGGAACTTTGATTTTTCAAATGTATTTGTTTAATAACATATATATTTGTATATTATATTAAAATTTTGATCTATCCAAAGTTATATGTTTTTTGCTCCTCTAAAATCTTTTAGGATTTTAGAACTGATCTTACAATCTATGCACGTTTTATAGTAGTATATTTAAAAATGATAAAGACATGTTTATAACTGTGTGAGCTTTTATGCCTCGTTTTTATAAATATAAAAAAATTGTTTTCAGCTACTGTTTTTAAAATGTACTGAAATAAGTGGAGGAATAGGATTTTTACACATTATGAATATTTTTGACTGCAGTAAGATATATTTATATTTCAGTTTCTTTATGCGATTTGAATAGAAGTTGTAAGCAACTTTGTGAATAGTTTAATATTGAATATAAACTCATGGGCTGTTTAATTGCCGCGGTAGCCGAGTGGTATATGTATCGGACCGGGGCTTGCCTTGTCACGAGTTCGAGCCCAGTACCACTAAAGACCCACCGTGTACGGCAGCGATGCACGTTAAATCTGTCGAGAGCTGAATGATTTGATTTGATTCATTATTAACGTCGCACTGTTTAGCTACACGAGGGCTTTTGGCGACGGACCACGTAATTTTGAACCATGGTCAAGTGACGTGGACGACACCTGAGCTGGCACCCCCTCTCCTAACTACCACACCACACCAACGGAAGGACGTTTCAGCTCTCTACAAATTTAACGTGCATCGCTGCCCTACACGGCGGGTCTTTAGTGCTACTGGGCTCGAACTCGTGACAAGGCAAGCCACGGTCCGATACCTATACTACTCGGCTACCGCGGCCACGTCGAGAGCTGAAACGTCCTCCCGTTGGTATGGTGTGGTAGTTAGGAGAGGGGGGTGCCAGCTCAGGTGTCGTCCTCGTCACTTGATCATGGTTCAAAATTACGTGGTTCGTCTCCAAAAGCCCTCGTGTAGCTGAACAGTGTGACGTTAATATTCAATCAATCAATCAATAATGGGGTGTTTAACAGTGAAGTATTTTATTTCGACACCAGCACACACTAAAATAATGCTCATTTGCATTTATAGGATCAGCTTCAGTGATATTTAAATTTTCAAAAATACTCTACATGAACGAAAACGTTCTTTCAAAACCATTCACCACATGTCGTACTATGTCTTCCCCACAGCAGGCAATATTTGTGTATATTCAAAAAATTTAATACAGGATACATTTCCAAATGTTTAAATTGTTTTTAAAATTTGTTATGGATACATTGTGGAATTGTCGGTTAACCTCACAGAACAAAATTATTTTAAGTGTACTGTTTTGTATGACAAAATTAATTGAGAACTTTTTCTCATACAATAGAATTTGTAATGACTGAATTGTGTGAAAGATGTAGTTATCGATGAGAATTTTCCTTTTAACACTAAAGAAACAGAAAGATAAAAAATTAAACTTGACTAGAAAATAGTTAGAAATATTTTCCCATTTTGAAGATCCCCATTAACCTTTTTTGACTACGTTTGTGTTATTCTCAGTCATAAATGCCGATGTAGAGAAGATATTTTTACTTATTACAAGTTGCTAGAAAGGGAGAACACTATGAAACAAAAGTTAAGACTTTTTATGAAAAAATTCATTTATCATAAAACTATCATTTATAAGATTAAAATTTATATAAGTTTAAAGTCTTGAAATCCCTCTTTACGTTATTTTAAATTTAGAACATAAATGAATAGAGGAAGATTGATTTTATTTCATAAATCTAACCATCGTATGTAATGATACTTTTACTCTTTTTTTTCTCATTACTTTATTTAAAAAAACATTAAGATGTGCTTGTATTTTCTTAGTCTCCTGTTCAACAATAAATATAGGGTGCTTTTTCCTGGCTATTTCGTAATACCAAAATAACTTTATTTAAAAGAAAAATAATTAATTTTTAAAAATGACAGAAACAAATTTTGTTTTGTTTAAAATAAAATATTTTGCAACTTTAAACAAGTCATTACAATTTCAGGATTTTTTTTAATTCTGCATTTTCCTTGTGATTTTACCGTGACTGAACGGATCGGGGGAACAACCAAAAAAGTCCCACTTTTTTCGCCTAAGGCAACGTTACATCTGGGAAGGGGTGATGTCCCGGTTTTAAATTAACAAAGAAACCGAACTGCGTGTGTGTGTGAGTAATAAAATCGTCCCCTCTAGACTTCCCGCGAACTTAAAAAGTGGAATGAATGAAACCTGTTGCACTTTCGAAGGAGATTTTCAGGACAGATAAAACCATTAGAGGGTTTAAAACACATATTGATTCCTACACGTCAAAACAGAAACTTCTGTCTGGCCTTCAAACCCAGATGTATTGGAATTGATCTCTTTCTCTGCTTCCCCAACACTGAGGATTTTAGCTGCATCGTTCTCAGCATTTTCTGAGTAGCACAAAATATCATCCAAGTAGACAAAACAAAAAGGAAGTCCTCTTAGTACTTCATGCATGAATCGCATAAAGGTTTGTGGTGCATTCACAAGGCCAAAACACAAATGGGTATATTCGTAAAGACCCCATGGAGTTGTTACAGCTGTCTTAGGAATATCACACTCAGCTATAAGGATTTGGTGGAATGCCTTAAAAATGTCTATTTTGGAAAATATCCTCTTGCCATGTAGTGCATGAGCAAAGTCATTCAAATAAGGCATGGGGTAGCTGTCGAACTCAGTAACAGAATTCAGCTGCCTGTAATCCCCAACAGGTCTAACTGTAGAGTCAGATTTGGGCACAACATGAAGAGGGAGAACTCCAGGGACTTTTGGAAGGTCTAATAATGCCTTGAGCAAGAAGAAATTCAAATTCTACCTTCACTGCATCATACAGTTTAGGGTGTAGCCTTCTAGGCCTGGCAGTGACTGGTGGGCCAGTAGTAATAATATGGTGGACTGTGCCATGTGATGCTGATTTGGAAATTAAAGAAGGGTTGCTGAGGTCTGGATATTCCGATAAGATGTTTTTATAACTAATGTTTGCATCTACAGTGAGGATTGTGAGGGCTGTACAATATTTGAAAAACACAAGAAGTGAAAAGAGAAGTTTCCACATCCACCAACCTTTTTTCTTAAGGTCGATTAAAAGGTTGAAGTGCTTTTTAGAAAATCAGCACCAATTATAGGAGATGATACATCAGCAATTATGAAAGTCCAGATAAAAGGTCGCAACAGACTCAGGTTCAGTTCTTTACGGACCATACCATAGGCTGGAATTTTGGTATTATTAGCAGCAAATAAGGAGAAGTTAGACTGAGGTGATTTATTCATAGTTGGAGAAGGTGGGATGACACAGATTTCACTTCCAGAGTCTATGAGGAATTTCTGGCCAGACTTGCGGTCTAATAAAAATAACCGGCTGGTATGTTTCGAGGGCTCTGCCATTCCAGCTATGACAGAGCTTACTCGTTTTTTTGCACAAATGCACAAGGTGAAACACACTTGCGGGCCTGCTCTTTATAACGGCGATGATAGTAGCAGATGCCACTTCCTCTATTGACACTCCTAGAGCGTGAATGTGATCTCCGGCGGTCAGAACTATATCGTTGGTGGCGAGAGGAATTGCGCTCTCTTGTCAGTTCAGCAACTTGTAGAGACAGCTCTTGGATCTGCCTGACGAGAGAGTCCATGGTTGGCTGAACACTGCATGAAGATGACTGGGATGGTGGAGGAACAGTTGTGGCAGCACAGATAGTTGAGGATGAACCAACAACCTCAGAAACCTTATCAGCGATGATAGCCAGTTTATCCAAAGGCTCTGAGGATGCAGACAAAACAGTCTGGATATGTGGTGGCACTCTTTGAAGCCACAAACTTTGCAGAAAGTCATCTTGGAGTTGGCCATTAGACAGCTCTTTCATTTTTCGCAACAGGTGGCTGGGCTTCTCATCTCTCCTAGCTGAAGGTCAGTAGGCAGTTTTTTAATTTTTGAGTCTCCGAGTCGCTAAATTTGGTGATGAGCCGCTGCGAGAGAGTGTGATATTTGTCACTGTTCGGAGGGCTTAACACAATGTCCGACACGTAGGAGAGAGTTTCAGCATCCAGGTTCGCAACCAAAGCAGAATACTTAGTATCATCACTGGAGATACCACTGAATGTGAATGCATGGTCGCATTGTGCAATCCATAGACGAACGTTGGATTTCCAAAACGGCGGCAGTTTTGGTATGTTTTGAATTCAATACTACTATACTTTGACGCTAAAGCTACAACATGATTTTAATCTCTTGTCACTGGCGTATATATACGTCTCACTCAGCCAAAACGTTAATTTTCCTAGGCATATATATACGTAGTCCCGAAGGAAGATCCTTTCTGAGCACTGCTATGCATAAAATGATTCCGAAGGATTTGGAATGCAATAAAAGGACAGTGTTTGCGTTGGAATTACTTCTTCCCCCCGAATAGGTTGACATTGGGAAGCGTCATTTTGAATGGGAACAGTGCAGAGGATCAAGAGATCTATGGTAATTATTAAATTTGTTCTTAACTTTGTACTGTTAAATTAACTATAAAATACATTGTGTAGCACTGATACATTTAGAAGTGTGATACATCAGTGCAAATGTGTGTTGAGTTTTTTATTTTGTCAGAATGTATTTATTAATTTACTGAAGGTAAATAAACAAATTGAATTAAGTAAAATTTTGTTTTCGACTTTTCAATATGCTCGTGCCCTCCTCGTAAATTTGTCACGCGCCCAAGGGGGCGCGCCCCACAGTTTGAGAAACGCTGCTCGAACGCAATATTGTTTTTTTTATAAGTCATACATCGAAATTTGAAGATATATCTTATCTGTGAGGGGGAGGGGAAGATACAACCATAATTTTACACTAAAAACACCCGTGTTATATCGGGCTACATAGAGGGGAAAGAAACCTGTTTTAAATCAAAAATAAGTGGAATGGAACAAATTTCGAAAAAGGGAAATTGTTCGACATAACTTTAGAAATGACTCACATTGTGCGCATAGAAACACACACACAGAAATGCTGGTGTCATAAGGGAAAGAGGATGCCCGAGCAACGCCGGGCTAAGTGGAGGAAGGGGGATGGAAGTCATTTTGAAAAAGAGTATTAAAAGTGCTGATTTTGTGAAGGAAAGGGAAAATTTATAAAAGTAGAGAAAGCCCGTGCAACGCCGGGCCATGCAGCTAGTTGGTAATTATTTTTCGACAAGTGAAAAATCAAAATTGAATGTTGTTACTCTAGCTGCTGCACACACCGGGAAATTCTATATGAATGATATTTCTTGACCAGAAAT
Source organism: Trichonephila clavipes (assembly GCA_019973935.1). Classification (NCBI taxonomy): domain Eukaryota; kingdom Metazoa; phylum Arthropoda; class Arachnida; order Araneae; family Nephilidae; genus Trichonephila; species Trichonephila clavipes. The sequence goes on from BMAU01021139.1 coordinate 117,205, forward strand.
TTCAGATATATTAGAAAATGATATATTGACAAAACAATCATTCAATGGAAGAAGGCTCGTTTAAGTAAATAATTTAAAGGGATCTAAGCGCAATTAGTGTATTTTTGTTTGAGTTAATAAAATGTTTCATATATTTAAGTTGCAATATTTTAAAAATAAATCTTTATCCTCCTTTTCACTGTGAAAAAAATTGGCCACCTTATCGAAGATAGTATAAATTTTGAGAATCATTCAGTTGATCATTATTACTTATTAAATTAATAAATTGATTTTTGAAATTAGAAAATTCTGCTATTACACCAGAAAATTCTATCAATGGAATTTGAAGTAAGCGGATAGTAGATTAACCTTTGTCATTCAGACTAAGGTATCCGACTACGTTCGGAACCGTGATTTTCAAAAGCGCATAAATGGATAATTTTCAGGATATTTAGTGTCACTTAGATTGGAATATATGCATAAAATTGTTTTAAGGACACTTTGACAAAAAAAATTTATTTAAATACAATATTTTGGCAAAAAATTAACTTAGAATAATCTTTTCCCCAAATGTTCTCCTTTTGTGAAAAATGCTTCTATTATAATAATATTTTGCCTGTATATAGCTCAGAGTTCTCTACACAGGCTCAACTAGAATTTTTGAAAAATTCACATTATTTTCAGAGCTACCATCAATTGAAATAATTATTCGCGTTTTTTTCTAAAAATTGCTCCCTTGTGTTGTCGTAAAATATGAATAAACCCAGTTCTAAGTTATATATTTCAAAAATTCTAGTTGAACCTCTGAACAGAGGTTTGAGCTATTTACAGGCAAAATATTATTATAATCGAATCATTTTTCACAAAAAGAGAACATTTGGAAAAAAGATTATTCTAAGTTAATTTTTTGCCAAAATATTATATTTAAATAAATTTTTTTTTGTCAAAATGTCCTTAAAACGATTTTATGCATGTATTCTAATCTGAGTGACACTAAATATCATGACAATTATCCATTTATGCCCTTTTTTAAAATCACGGTTCCGAACGTAGTCGGATACCTTAAAGCTTTACAATACTGTTTTCCAAGCGGAGGTTTCTGAAATCGGATTCTCCGTTCGATGGGTTGTTGCTAAAAATGTTAAAATTAATATTTATACTCATACTTTATCATCCATTCCTTTCCTTAAAAGTCCTGACAATAAATCTGCCTACCTTAATTTAATAAAGAATAAACTCTCTATGTACTGCAACTTTTATAATATTTTCTGGGTTAAGGCTGAAAATAATATTTTTTTAATGATATTGCAGGTCATTTTGCTAAAGTCACTACTGCTAATGGTATAGAGCCCCGCCTCTTGCTCTTATGTCATCAAAACACTTCAAAATAAATTAATTGAGGACCGGGAGATTTGGTGGTCAAACTCTAATACTGGCTTACGAGTCAAGTCCTTCTTTCCCAAACCCAGTTTAGATATCAATCCCTATTCCAGTTACGTTACACAATTCTTGACAAACCATAGTCCATTTGCTTCTTATTTGCATCGCTTCAAATTAAGAACTACTCCCAATTGTCTGTGGTTCTGTTGGGGACGCTGACCATTATATATCCGCATGTCCTCTGACTAAGGATTTCCATTTTCCATCTCTAAATGCTAAAAAAGCCTGGTTCCAATCAATCGATAGAAATCCTTCCATCCACTCTAAACTAAAATCATGTATCAAAATTGCCTATTCAATCCGGGATCAAATTCCTTAGTTGGGGGGATGGGTTTTTTTCCCTTCTTGACGGATGATTTTGGTACCAGGAATCTAGGGTGCGTCAGCACCCTTCTATCCTCTATCGGGAATTCTGATGTTCTTGGTTTTGCGATCTTGGCTTTGGAGAGTGAGGCGTGGCTTCAGGCATCAATCTTTAAACCTTATAATTTTTTTTTCTTCTCACATAATATATTGCAGCTTTCTGGTTTAACTCTTAGTCAACATTTTGAGTATACTTTAAGGTTAATTTCTTTTTTTTCTTCTTTAGCAAAAATGATATCTTCAATAAAATTCAATAATTTCTCTTTCCCCCCTTTCTTTCTCTTTTTTAATTTGATTATTTTATCCAGCTGCATTCTTCCTGTTTGTTTCTTTAAAATATAAATGGAGGAGGAGATCTCGAAAAAATTTAATTGTCTTTCCGGTGCATATTTATTATTTTTTTTTAAAACTGAAGAACCAATGAAGGGGGGGATATCAACAGGAAGTGTTGGCGCCAACTGGAAATATGATTGAAAAAAAACATTTTATATTATTTATGGTTTATTTTTTTATTTAATATTTTTTTATTATTATTTTTGTCTCCTGTCTTTCTCTCTTTTTTTTTATTTTGGTCTGTTTGATTCATTTGTATTGGATAATCTTATTATTACTTTTTTAATTTGGAAGGAAGTCGGACTATGTATATTCTTTCTTCCATCTCTTATACTCTTTTTGTTATTATTATTTTTATTATATTTCCTTTGTATATTTGTATTACGCTCACGCACATATATGTATACTAGCTGGTATACCCGTTCTTCGCACGGGTGAACTGAAATTTAAACAACACAGATTGAAGGATAAAGAAGTTTTTAATGAGTTAATTTTACGTGAATTGCAAATTAAACATAAAAAGCTTTTGGCGTAACTCAGGTAACAAAAAAAAGAGAGAAATAAAACACCTTTGTTAAATTTTAAGTATGTAGGTCTAATAGCTGATAAAAAGGATTTTTTTTATTTGTAACTCACCGTAACACTCTTGAGGGTTGATTTTTGAAATACCTTCCTAAGCTGATCCCTGCTCAGCAAAAGTAACACATTGTTAAAAGTTTTGTGTAATGAACGCTTAAAATAGTGTAAATAATTTTTATCTGAAAGTATAATACATTAATATTACTTTCTGTAGTATTTATTTTATGTTAAAATTGTAATATTCGCAAGCAACGCCGTTTCTTAAATTATAATGACGATCCAATGAAAAACATAGCGAAATGTTAACGATAGAGTCAAGTTGGCAAATGCCTAGCTACTTTCATAACTCGAGCTTTATTAGAGCTTTGTAAGACCCACCCTGTAGGGGAGCGATGCACGTTAATACTTTATCCACCGCATAATGATTTACTGCAGTTTTTTTCATACAATATTTTTTGGATCACTACATTGAAAATTAAGGGATATAAATAAACAAAATACTCCACTTTGGGAAATTTAATCTGTTAGAGATAATAAATTAAATAAAGATATTCCACTATAAAATTAATTATATATACCGTTCACTTAAAATAAGAAGTCAAATCATTTTCTAAGGTCTTCATTAACATACAAAAACATAAGACACTTAAATTTGACAAACTATTTTTTCCGCTAAAATACTCATCATGGAACTCGTGCTGCCATGTATCTTGGAAGAGTGGATTTCAAAGAATATTCCTGCTAATTATTGGTAGAATATTCCTTCTAAGTTGGTGTGGTGTGGTAGTTAGGAGAAAGGGGTGCCAGCTCAGATGTCGTCCACGTTACTTGACTATGGTTCAAAATTACGTGATCCGTTGCCAAAAGCCCTCGTGTAGCTGAAAAGTGCAACATTAATATTCACTCACTCTCATACTCCAAGAAATACAGAACAATAGTTATTGCGTTTTTAACTGTAAAAATAATTATATCTGCGTATTCAATTAAAATTATAGCGTTATAATTAACTACTAACCACAAATAAATTTTGAAAATTTGTCCAAATGATGCAGTGTGAAAGAGAAAGCTTATTTACTTTAAGTATCAGAACTGATAAAAGCATTTATTTGGAAAAAGATCAATTTCTTACTACCAAATGTGCATAATAAGATGTTATATAAAAAAAAACTTTAAAATAAAGAGAGATTTATAACAACCTCTCCCTTCAAAACTTAGTTTGATTTTGAAATAAAAAAATAGGCATTATATCAGTGGAATTAATTAGAAGCGAGCACCTTGCGTAGCCAAAACAAAAAAGGTTTTTCACAAACAAAAGATAGATATATGCAGACGTGGTTTTTTTATTTGCAGCGCATGCCAGAATTGCTAGCAGAAGACAGAATTTTTTCCTACTTACTTGACAAATATCGTTATATTTTTGACACTTTTCCCAAATCTTTATAAATTATAGTCTATGCTATAAATTATAGCCTATGTGCTATTCTGATGTATAAGCTATATTACTGTAAAGTTTCATTAAAATCCATTCAGTAGTTTTTGCGTAAAAGACTAACAAAGATTTTCACAAACTTTCACATTTATAATATATATTAGATAATGCAGTTACCTTTAAATTTGTATTTTGTCATTTTACTGTCTTCTAATGCTCATAAAATGTAAACTTTTTTTCAATAAAGTCTGGACATGGGAGTGGTTGTTTCCCTAGGGATCGGTTTGCAGCTCTAAACCTTTTTCGGGTGAGCTTGGTTCCTTTGGGCATTCCTCCTCCCACCCCATAAAAGCGAAAATGTTTGCGTCAGTAATTTCTTACCATAATATAAACAAATGTCTAGTTATTCTGAAAATAGAAATAAAAAAAAAAGACTCGTGCATGGGAAAAAAATTATGTTCTACCCTAGCGTTTCTCAAACTGTGGGGCACACCCCCTTGAGGGGCACAATAACCCTACGTAAGGGGTGTGAACATATCGAGAAGTGTAAAATAAAAGAATTAAAATAATTATTTATTTACCGGAAGGAGGCAAAATAAAATACATTCTGACATGATAAAAAATAAAATGCATATTCACTGATATAAAATACTTATAAACGCCGTACTTTGCCGTATAAAATACTTTATATGACAAAAACTATTTAATAATTGATTTATCAATACTAAATTAAAAGCAAGTTTATTAATTACTAATGACTTTCATGGGCTTGTCATGTACAAAATATAATACATATATTGATAATATGTGGTTTATAACATTGTTACGAATTTTGTGTAAATAGTCTAAGTAATTTGTATTTGGGTGTTTAATACATTTATATTACTTATATTTATTTCATGTTAAAATTGTACTATTCACAAGCAATGTGCCGCCCTTTACGTTATAATGGTGATTCAATGAGAACTTTGCGAAATCTTGGTGGTAGAGCCAGGTTAGCATAATATTTGGCGACCATTTTGGCGTCACTGGTGACCCTTTGGGCGAGTTCGGAACCCTCTGGATTCTTCTAGAAAGTAGTGGATCTCTCCATTAACGTTACGCTCAATGACATGAGTGGTTATATTTCTGGAAATTTCTACCACGCCTATAAATAGGAGTACCAGCCGCAACCAGTCAATCTGATTTTAACCAGTGAAGAGTGAACATTGTTTTGACTAGCGATTAACTTGGCTGTGCTTGTGAATAATCTTTTACGTGTATTTTTAAACACTGATGATTGTGTTTGATTGCTGTTGAAGGTGTGAAGACCTTCGGGGATTTACTATGTGAATATTGCTGCTGAATCCTTTACTTAAAGGATTGGATTTTTGATAATAAATTCGCATCGCTCTTAAAGAACTGTTTATTTTCTTTGTGATTGTTTTGCATAAAATCCTCGAATCCATATCTATGTTACAATATTAAAGTCGCATTGTAGCCAAGCATCGAACTACATTATTGTTGCATTCTATACATTGTTGTTGTATGAATGGGGTGCGATGAAAATTATGACTGAAAATTGGGTCGCAAATATGGAAAGTTTGAGAAGCCCTGTTCTAACCGCTAAACTCAGACATAAAGTCTGTTTTTCTAAATTCTTTTGTCGGATCTGTGGAATGAAACATCATTCATTGCTTCACTTTACCGAAACAGCTGACAATTGATTCAGAGGTTACCGGATTAAAAAAAAAATTCTCACCGACTCTTCTATTCAAAACGTATACTTTTATGTCTAATACTGATGCAAGTTTCTGAGAGAATACTGAGCTATTTTAGTGAAAAATATCATTTACTTAATACCTTTTGGAAGTAAACTTTTTATGGCACGGTAGGGAGAAATTTCCGTTACGCGTTACCAGTTACGGTTAGCGATGAACGTAAGGTAGAAATGAATGAAATTCCGAATTTTCCCCCGTTACTATCTATCTCAGACAAAAAATAATTACAGAATCGGAAAGATCATTTTTTTTTTGACATGATATGGTATATTTTTTTGAACAAAATAATATTTTCTATTTTTTACGATTTTTTTTAAATGAGTCAAAATTGATACGCTTTTATAAAAATGGTTTCTAAATCATTCCCTTTAAGTTTCCTTTCGAGTTAACAAATTGATATTTCATGCTTTTCTCTTTTAGAATCAGTCATAAAAAAATGACGGAATCTTTTTCTTTTTGTTGCGATTTTTCAAAAAATACTCAAAATTTTAATTAAATATTTAATAACTTCATTATTTATAAAAATAATCTAACGAAACTTTTTTACCATATGTAGAATAGTATTGTCCGTAATCTGTTCAAAGATTGAAAAAATAGATTAAAAATTATGGCTTTTAAAATTTCTTTTGTGTTTTTCGTCTATTAGCCCTGAGCTAGCACCCACCCCCCTCTCCTCATTCAACAGCAGCTTTAACAAGCCTTTCCTCTTTTAGCTTTATGATGCATACTTTGTTTTGTTTTTACGTTACCTAGAAGTCAAATTATAAATATATTGCATGTAACAAAATTGCGCTTCCAGTTTGTGCTCTAAACTTAATACTTTTTAAAAAAAAAAATTTTAATGCTGAAGATTTTAGCATTTTCGTTGAATTTTAGCCTGCATAACTACATTTTATTTTTTCTCTAACATTAATTAAGTTATTGTAAAATCAATTCATAAATTTGCTTAAGACATTCTTAAGAAAGTTAAAAAAAATTCAGGTCAAATAATTAGTAAATATAAAAGGAATATTTTATTTTAAAATGCTCCATATTTTTTTAAAAAACTTTCAATTTTTCTAAATTGTGTGAATAATTTACACAAAATTTCATCTCGTATTATTTTCTTGAATAAAAACATTTTATGTAATGCTAAAATAAAATTTCTGAATACATAAATGAAAAATAATTGTTAAAAATATGCAAAGTCCTCTTCATGAGAAAGGCAAGAATCTGGCTCAGTAAAACGTTCATTTTTCTTTACGTATTTTGAATAAATTTTTTTAATTGTACTCTTATTATTTTTCTAGTATAACATTTGTATTTCTTAGGAATGCACATCATTTATAAAATATTTTTATTAGGACCTTTTTTCATGCTTTGCCTAAATAGCATTTGGCATTCTATAGAATGCCTAGGCAAAGTATGTAATAATTCTCCTATTTCATATTTTGCCTAAAAACGTCAGGCATTATATAGAATGCCGGCATTTCATACTTTGCGGGTAACACACACACACACACACACACACACACACATATATATATATATATATATATATATATATATATATATATATATATATATATATATATATAATTTTCTCGTTAATCATTTTTGTTAGTTAAGAACTATTTTTTTACTTTTATTTCGATTAAACATACAAGCGTGTTTTTTTAGTTTTTTTAAATTTAAAATTAATTTCTCATTAAAAAAATATAGTGGCTTATTTGTCGCTGAATAATTGCAAGAAACGAAATACCAAGAAAAAAAATAAAGAACACAACTGGTTAAGGAAACAATTTATTTAGAAATATCGAGTAAAAACTTGTTATTATTTCGTAAATTAAGGCAACATATTATTTAAATATACATTTGAGGTGATGCTAAAAATTAAACTGAAGGTTCAATTTGAAATCCTATCGCAATGCAGCCTAGTTGTTTATTTGAAGACTTATCGATGAAGGTTATATTCCCTTCGTAATCACCCTGTAAATATATTAAATAGAAATATATATAACATTTTTATATAAACAATGTAGATACAAAATATCGATTGCAATTATTCACTCCTAAGCAATGGCTAAAAATTGAAAATATTTAATTTTGTTTCAAATTCAGAACAAAATTGGTGAGTTGATTTTTTTTTAAAAAAAATAAATCAGATATTTAAGCTTCATAATCAAGCGCTTAGGTAAAATAAAATATTGTTTTAAAAATTAAACTAAATTCTTACAGTTTTTTCAAAAATAAACCCAGAATCTTTCATTATCTTACAAATACAGCTTTCATAAATTAATAAATATGTTTTTTATATATATATATATATATATATATATATATATATATATATATATATATATAATATTTACGATTTACTTAAAAACCAATGAGTAAATTTCATTTTTAATGCTCTAGAAATAAAATAGTGTCATATATTCAATCTATTTTAATGTTCGAGTTATCCGTCAAAATTATCTTTAAAAGCTTTATCCCATTCTGTTACAGATGATTACGTACTCTATATATATTAATAAAATTTCTGAAGTACTACTAGTGTATAATGGTTTTAGTAGAAAATAACTTTTTGTTTTGAGTAGAATTTTAATTTGAGTCTATGTTTTCTTGATCAGAAATTAAATTTTAAAAGTTTAGGAATCGAAGGCTTCAGTTCAAAAGTTGTATCAACTCTTCGCTTACAACTTTACATAACTGTACTTATGGCAAAAATATTAAATATAAATAATATTATTGTCAAACCTTTTTTTGTTTATAGAATTTACAAAGCGAAAAGTTCAGGGTTTTAAAAATCTTTCCCCTGCGTTCATTTCTAAGATACTTTGAGGCTCTGTTAAGATTTTTGGATCAATGTTAGGTAGACTATCTTAGTGACAACTTTTAAAACAGATGCATTTAGAAAAAAATATTCTATATCAATTTTTCCTCTTGAAAGGGTTCACCTTTTAGTCTAACTTTTCCAAGAACTGAATCTATTTCTGACAGAATCCAATGCAATCCTACCTGAAGTATTTTAGCAAATATTTCTCCAAAATTCGGTAAAGCCATAGGAGCATCCTTCATAGAATAGGATCCTCTTTTCATGGGGCAGCCACATTCGTTGGGGTTCGGAAACATTGGACAGAACTCGCTCCTATGATTCGTAATCATCTCGCAGACATCATACGTGCTAGAAATACAAAGGTCTTTTGAAATTATTCCATTAAATAATCATTTCTTATTATATTAACCACCAATGCTACTAAGAAATACCACTCACTTTAAAATTACATAGAATAATCAATTTTAAGAATATTCTGATGGTTCTTTGTAGAAGCACTCTTTTAATTTTTCTCTTCCAGTATGGACTGCAGCTCTAGTTCCATGATGAGTATTTTAGGGGGGGGAGGCAAATAGTTTGAAGTTGAAAAGTTGCGTTTTAAACTGACATTTTAATTGGATTGCGAAGATTGTCATTTTTGTTCTGAAAAAGTAGTTAATGGGAAACGGCAATCGTCTTATTTCTTTATAAGTTACGACCTTGGCAATCGATTGAACTATTCCTCGTAAGAGAACAGAATTAATTTTACAGTTGAATAATGTTGTGGTACTGATAAGTACCGACAATATATTGGATGTTACAGCAAGAACATTACTATAGTGTAATAGAGTTTTTTTTATTATTTTATTTTAACGTTTTCAAAAAATTTTGAACTTCGAATTTGAGCATGTTTTTTTTAATCAAATATCTATTCCTTATTCAAAAATTAACAACATTTTAATTGTAATAGATTTGACAATAATTGGAAGTTCTCAAGATTATTTTCCCCTTTTCCTAGAATGTCTGGAAAAAAGAAGCTCAGTTTTTTTCAAGAAGCTTTGGAAATCTGAAAGCAGTGACGCACAGTGATTCTTCAGTTGAGGAAGTCACAGTAAATAACTTGATGGAATTTTCCTACAGAAGACTATAAAGAGACTGAACAAGACCCAAGGTACAAGTGTTCATATACAGAAAATACAGTATTTCTGTAAAAAAAACATTCAATCGAAACCTCATTCAAAAGGCACAAAGTGTAATGTATTTTTGTTTATTAATGAAAAGAAAAACCGTTTCTCTTTGAATATTATCAAATTTAAGTTAATGTGTGTAAAACCTTTTATAATATACAAAAAAGTATGTAACTTTTAAAAATTTTATTATTTTCAAAATAAAAAAAATTATGCAGAAAAGTATTTGTGTTATTTGATTATTTAGCATTTTTAAGAGTTGAAACAGCGTTACAAAAAGTCATTCGGACTTTTTGTATTACGAGAAAATTTTAGCCCTCTTTGTACTGACGGTACTTTTAAGTACCAATTAAATTAAGTAGCTCTAACGGATTAAAAAAGTTTTGTATTTTATTTGTGTGTATATCCCTTAATTTCTCTCAAATGTAGTGACTCAAAAAAATATTGCACGAAAAAAATTACAGTACGTCATAATGTGGTAGATTAAGGGTTAAAGTTTAAATATCAGTTTCGCAAAAATTGTGTGTTGTATTTAAGTACGAATCCCTCTGATAATTTCATTGAAATCAATTAAAAATTAAATCGAAGGAAATAAGTAACAGATAAATTAAGATGAATTTATTTCGTTACAGATCAACAAATTTGCACTTAATACGCAGAATGTAATCAAAATGTTTGAAATTGTTAAGTGCGTGCAGAACAACAACAAAAGGAGCGCAACATTGGATTATAATCGACATCATTTTGAATCGTTATTATATATAATTGACGAAAAAATACCTAAGTTAATACCTCACTCATGGAATTTCCACACTGCTCTGAGTGAAGTCGATTTAGCGTGTTGTACCTTCACTCTTCTGATCAAGTGTGTTGAGAGTGGCATTCGAATCTTTTGACTGCTTATTAAAATGTGGGTGTGGTTACTGGGTTTGAACTAAGTCCGCGCAGAGGACTTTAGCAAGGGCAGTAATTCTCAACCACTGTGCCTTATTGTGTGCTGCCAATTTTTTTTTAAATTCTTAACTATACTCTGAGAAAAAAATTAAAAACCTGCAACCAAATCATTCAGCTATTTTTTAGAAATAAACTATTCATCAAATTATTCTTGACCTTCTGATTACACTAGAGGAAGATAGTTATTCATTACTTTCTAAAAATTTAGATATAAAAAAAATTGGATTGGGTGCGTAATCCATTTGTGATAACGGATGGATATGTACTTGAATTAACTGAATGAAGGGGAAGAATTAATTTCGCTCTGTAATAATAGAGATTTAAAAAAAAGCAACTCTTCAGAGATTTCAAAACATTCGGAAAAGTCAATTCATTTTGTATTAATGCTAGAGGCGATTCTCCCATAATTTCCAAAAAAGCTTTAAAAATACGTTACAATTTATGTGAATTTGGATTTTCAGCATTAACAATTATAAAAATGAAAAAGACCGGGACTTTTTTTTAAATGTAAGGGACGAAATGCGAGTGACCCAATAGAAACAAAATTACCAAAAAATCCTCTAGCTCAAATTTCGCACATTCTATATGTATTCTGATATAATTAATTTTTAATTAATTACTCAGTAAACATTTTGTTGTTTTTGTCATACATATTATTTTATTTCCATTGAAAATTATTATCATCAACTCTTTTGCATAGTGTATTCTAGATAAGTAAAATTATTTCCCACTTATTTTATTGATAGTGTGCGAACCAATTTTGAAATTGTTAACGCGGGGAAAAAATGTTTGAGAATCACTGAGTTGGAGCTATGTGAACCCTTTCAATGCATCCAAGATTTTCTTTATAGATGAGAGTTTGATTTTTTGAATAAACCTCATTTTCTGGGAAAACTTTTTGGAATGGAACTTACTAATGCCTTAAAAACTATTTGAATTATGTGGTTAAGATTATTTTGTTATTGTAATGCATAAATTGGAAAATAAAAAAGGTGTACAAAATGAAGTTAAAAATGGAAAGAATGCATCAGATATAATGAAATATGTAAGATATTGGACGCCCTATTTTTTTCACTCTGTCATTCTTTCGAATCAACTTATTTCCAAGCCATTGTTGGTTTCTCTATGTCAGGGATGGCGAACCAGTGGCACGCGTGCCATTGATGGCACGCGACACAATATTTTTGGCACACCAGTGATCAAAATGATTTGCATTTTATTTCAAAGTTCTTTATGAAGAATAATAAACAAATGCCAATGATCAGTCGCGGAGCACACTCGTTTGTTATTGTCTTGCCTTAGTTACGTTGCAGACTACAATTGCTTATGATGTAAATTTTGTCCACGCATAGCATAGTGAATTTCATTGACACAACTGTATTTTAAAATTTATCTGTGTTATATCTACGATTTTTAACTGTTACTTAACATGCCTACAGTTCAGCAAAAGAACAAAAAGTGCAAGATATAAGTGTAACAGAGAATTTCACATTTAGTGGACCGATAAACATGGCATGATAAGTGAAGGCGAAAGAGCGGTGTGTGTTTTATGTTGTGGAATAGTGGTATGCAGAACATCGTCTGTAAAATGGCATTTTGAAACATATCACGAATACTCTTGTCAAAAAAGGGATCCACAGCAAAATTAATTGCTTAGAAACCGCGCTTTTGGCATATTAATCAAGTTCAGCATGTGTATTCAACAAAAAAATAACATCTTACAACCCTAATATGTTATTTGTCATCAACACAATCTGAAACAACAGTAGTCACACTTATGTTCCTTTAATGTGAATTACATATGAAACATTTATAACTTTACAGTGTAAAAGGTATTTTTTCGAAGTCAATAGAGTTTTGTGTTGTTAGTCTTTAGCTCTATTAATTTTCCCAATAATCAGAAGTCCAATTTATTGGACGGCACGTCTGTACCACATTAAACACTTCCTTAGAAAAAATGGCACGTTGATCCAAAAAGGTTCGCCATCCCTGCTCTATGCCCTTTGAACAGAATTTCACTTCTGCTGCGACTCAGAAACTCAAAAGGAAATCTTTGTCTATCAAGGCTTTTGATCGCTTTCCATTGAAAAAGGGGTTTTCTCCGGTTTACGATCCATGAACTTTCTTACGATGCAGTGGCGTATCATTGCAATCATTTCCCGAACAGTTGAGATGATTCGATTTGTTTGAGAAAATTGTCTCAAGTAATTAACTCATTTTTTGGCATCATGGCCACCTTTCTCTTCCAAACGTTAAAATGTTTGAATTTTGTAATATTCTCCAGTGATATTCATTATTTCTATTATTTGAAAAAGAGCAATTTCGCTTAAAACTGGAGTCATCCGTACAAAATCAATAGAAAATAGAAATTTGTGAGACCTATTGCCCACAGTAGGTACGTTGGGTTCGAACCAGGAGTGCTTCAAAGCTACAGCTTCAATCCCTCTGCCCTAAAATGCTATTAACCTTCAGAATTGAAATTCTAAAATGTTGGGATATTTTGTGTGTGTGGAAAGTTGAATTGAATTAATAAATAGTTTACAGTGATTTGTCTTATCAAATCATTTGATATAATACATTTATTTTTTATTGCTTATTACATCAACCTAGATCTCATTTCTCCTCTTTCACTTGATAATGCAAAACTTTAATACGTATCAGTATACGTATACGTATTTTTATACGTTATCAGAATTAGTAAATAACAGATATCTGTGATAATTATTTGCCTGTGCTGTTTTAGTACAATCATTAATGGGCAGATTTAAAATTTTGAATGAATGAGAAGCGAAGCTCCTTTTCTCACGCACTAAGGACAAATTGTAAGGGTTCTGATAAAATAAAAATTATCTTATATAAGGCATACATTTTTTTAAAAAAATTCGATTCAATGTATTTAAACATTATGATGCGTAAAATTTTGTTGCATAGAAAACTAATGTAATACATAAATGCGTGAATTAAATCATTCGATAAATATGTAATAAGTAAACATTTCTCTCAATATATCCTTAATATTTAGAATATTATTTAAAGTTTTAGATTTAGTAATATTTTGTGATCTATATATACTTCTCATTAAAAATGAAAGGACTAATATGGAAAAATTATAATTTACAAAATGCCCTTTGGAATTTCTATCTGAAACAGAAAATTGTCTCCAATATCTGTAGCAAAGAATAGGTGCTTCCTATGGATAGCCATTCAGCAGGGAAACATAGCAGAAGCAGCTGTCCAAGTCCAGCAGCTCAATTTTTTCTCATTTGAAATGAGTCCAGTTGTACCAGGTTCTACATGTCCACTTTGTCAAGATGACTTCATTGAAGTTGTTCCGGCATCTGTGAAGAACTCAGTGATGAAGATCTTTATGGCCATGCAGTTGAAAATAATGAAGACCTTGGGAATCAAGTATCTTATCTATGGAATATATAAGACCTGACTACATTTAGTGCAAGATTCCAGTAGTTTCCAAGATGTCTGGGACACCAATTTTTCTTAACTATCTGTTCCCTTGTTTTTCCTGAATCCGAGCCATGAATTATTTGAAGCGTTAAAAAAGGATACCAGCATTTCTTATGGTTTATTTTCCGAGTTACAGGTAGAGACCAAGTGAGAAATTCACAACATGCCCTGCTTTGTTACAGTTAACATTATAATTATACAACAAGGAATTATAATGTATAAAAATAATACAAAAATATAAATTCAAAAATTCACAAACATTGTTTGCAATGTTTTAGTGTATTTATTATATTTTTTTTATTACATAATTTTTTAAATAATTAATTTATTAATATTACTGACTGCTCTTTTAACTACAAGCCATTAGGGTTGGCTAGACTCGCACAGCCACTTAGTGAGGTAAACCTCAACTAATGCTGTCCTTATAGCTAATTGATGTCCTGAATCTCAATCTTTATGTGATTTGAAGGTTGTAGATATTTATATATTGCACATTGTTCATATAATCATATATTCTATAAGTTATAATAAAACTATAAATACTAAATTGGTTAGAATACTGTATGTTCACTTTAAAAGTCAAAATATCTATTTCTTTAAGAAAATCTTAGATTCTAAACAATGAGATAAATAAAAAAGAATTTCCAAGCATATATAGAGAGATCAAACAATAGAAAATGTCCTGTTTTTCTTTTGCTGCATATATGTTTTAATATAAGTTGTTTCATAAATATGTGAAGATTTTTTTGTTTGTTGTTAGAATACATTTGGGAATTATTGCTATTAATTTTTTTGTGTAAATCTTGAAACTAATGTTAATTTTGAATTTCCTTTTTATGCAATATTCCTTTTTATGTGAAAAGGCTGTGCAGAAGTGATAAGCATTATTTTCAAAGCAATGAACTCTTCAAAATAGCATTACAGAAAAAAGCAAGTTTGATGCTATCTTACAAAATCGCTAAGCGCAATAAGCCTTTTTCTGACAGAGAGTTTATTTAGCAGTGCATGATAATGTTTTTAAGCGTATCGTGTCGTTGTGAGAAGCAAGTTTAAAAGCATTTTAATGTCAAGAAGGATTATAGTACGGCGCATTCATTCAGTGTAACGGCGTGGCACATAGTACACTAGGAGGCTTGACACATAGCACACGATAGACTAGAAAGAGGGCGCTGCTGTGAACTGCTTTGGCCTTTGAGCGGGAAGGAGAGAAGAAGAAGAGGTCCCAAACGAAAAAATGGACGAAGCTGCCTGTAGTTCCTGATGTGACTTTTAATTGTAAATGAAAATATTAATATAGTGATGTGTTTTGAAGGAAATAATAAAAACGGTAAATCCGGTTAATTAAGCTGATTAATTCAACTACAAGACGATGTTACATCAGTTAATGACGAACTCACAGCTGAGAACTGCGCGCAATGATTTGGTTTGGCACTATATGAGAGAGCAGAGATTACGAAACAATTACTCCTCTTTATCTGAAATTAATGAAAACTTCATCATCACGGAGGAATTGCTTGGTTTAGATTCAACGAAAAATGAATAGAATTCCTAGTCAAGAGTGTTTTAACATTATAATGAAAACAACAGATGGGGCCAGAGCTTTGAGTGGACAAAAAATGCAGATAGAGTTAAGCTTTTAAAAAATGCAACAGAAGACACAGACAATTATATTTTGTCTTTTATTGTATTTTTCCTCAAGAGAGCCTTTGTAAATCTGCACAAGAATTACAGCATGTAGTAGATCTTATTGTTAATGGGGTGAACACAATCTCAGAGCAAGGGTTCACAATCTGACCAGCATCAACAGTTCTCATTTTCCCTTGAAGATGTGGAGACAGAGTACGAAGATGAAATTTACCAAAACAGTATAAGTTGGGAGAGCCTGGGCAAAATGATAACAAATAAGGAAAAGATTATATGTATTGCAGAATTAAGTCCTCTTATCCAATGATTTTGTTACAAAAATAGAATGTAAGGAGTGGGGATACAAGGTGTGTGTGTGTAATGTTTACAGCTGATGCATTTGAAGAATTTAATCAACGGAATGTGATAGATATTGCAGGGAAAGATGTCGTTTGTACATATATAGTGTGGAAATATTTTAAAGCGAAACTAGGCCTCTTTGCAAGGAAAGCAGGTGAAGGCAATTTTTGTCATTTCTTTTTAAAAGAATTACAGAAAGAGTCTGAAAGTTTTTCTGATAAGATTAGGGTACATCTGCGGATTCGGGAAGAGGGGATCACAAAATATTTCAGAACTTTAAGAAAATTCTGCATAAATTCAATTGGCTCTCTTATTGGTACAACATCAGAGGAGCCACAGTTTTAACTTATTGACATATAATAATATTACACTGCGATAGAAATTTTTAATGCTGTGACATTAGCTGGAGTTTACGAACCTTTGTCTACTGAAAAATTCTATTTATGAAAAGAGAAATATACTGGGAAAATATTCTGTATATTTGTGAGCAAAGTGTTTTTTGCTTGAACATCAACAAAATGAAATATAGATGTCCTCTGAGACTTGCAGGCTATAATGAAAAACTCAACAATCTCAAACGGTTTCAAAATTTCTAAAAATGTGTGATTATAAAATCGAATGTGCTTACAGCTATAGATGATATGAAATCAGGCCGAGAAATAAATGGAATAAAACTTATACTAGTTAGTTTAATTTATATTTATTGATTTTTAAGTACAATTGATTCTTTTTTGTAATTAATGAAGGGCATCATTTTAAAAGGTACGGGCCTCCACTAACTTTCGCTTCGAAAAAGGGTCATACGAGCCAAAATAATTATCCACCCCTGCTTCCCTGTGCAAAAAAGTCAAAACACTTCTCCTTCGGTAAAGCATTACTACAATAAATCATCTTATTTTAAAGACAAAAACTAAACTTTCCATCTATTGAGACCATTATGGTATCTAAAGATAAAGATATGCATTAATATTGCAAACAGCGGTACAGTAGAATATCTTACCATGGTAGCAACATCTTGTGGCAAAGAATTGGACATGCCCCTCTTTCCTCTTCCAATGGAAGAATTCTGTTTCAAAAGCTCAATGGAGCTACTCTAATGACGACATACGGGTCAAAAAATCTCGATTGATACCTAACGTGGAAATTAAACCCTGCTCCCAATTTTTTTAAGGTAAATATTTAAAATTTCTGACTAATCATTACCCAGTTTATAACGTATTTATAGTGATTTTAAACTAATTCTTACTGGTCTTCTGGTTTTGTTGGGGACTTTTTCCATTGCCCTTAAATTTGAATAAATTATCTGATAATTAGAAAGGGCTTCGTATTTAAATGAGTAACCCATTTGAAACATGCTTAAAGATTACTCCTGAAATTCGTAATAAGCTTTAATAGTTTGCTTAAATTTAATGGTTTGTTTTTGATCTGCGGTTTCTGATTGCATGGGGGCTCCTTAGCGACCTTTTCCCCAACCTAGATAAGTTTTGAACCGTTCGTAATTACTTGAGCTCTTTTTGCATCCTTTTTATAAATAATGTACAAATGCGCTGTAGCTTCCTACAAATAATATTTCGTTTGCTAAATTAATTGTTTATCTGAATCTAATAACTTGTCTTATATTGTAATTTTCTCCATAATTCTGTTTTTTGTCATTTCTCACAGTTAAGATCGCTATTCTCTTATTTGTCTACCTAGGTTTTTGTTGTTATTCTTAATACGTGGTATTATTTTTACTTCTTATCTTGGCATTATATTATCCTATGGTAGTGTAACGTCGTGAGTAGCTATCCTTCAATAAATTCGGCTACAGCTTCATATAGAAATAAAAAAATATTGTTTATTTGATAAACAATTCTTAATGAAGTAATTTTGCCAAGCCGGTGTAGTCAGTTCAAGTTCCCATTCTCAACGCCACCGGCGTTCATCGTCTTTTTCACTCCAATTTCCGGACTCAGCCCTTTTTCTCCATTCTAGGCGGGCTTCACTCTCTCTCTCTCCCCGACTCTCTTTCAGTCTCTTTCCGTCTCCTCTCTCTCTTTTCCATCTTTCCTCCTCCCTCCGTCCGTTCTCTCTCCCGGACTCTCTTGTCCTTTTTTCCTCGACCTCTCCTTTCGGGTCACCTCTTCTTTTTTTCCTCTCCTCAAAAAAAGCCCTTTTAAACACCAGGGGTGTGTTCACAACACGCCCCTCGCTCCTTCTTATTCGCAGGTCACCAAAGTCTCTCTTGACCTCCTCCTTCTTCTTATTGGCGCATAACACGCCAAAACACACCCGAGCCGTCTGACCCAAGGCGCCATAGTTCCTTGTCCACATCTGGACACACTTGTCCATCACGCCACCTGTTTCTAGTATTCCCTTCACAAAACCCTAGAAAAGATGACATGATTATTTTGAGATAGGCTTCGCCTATTGTCAATGGGGCGCCGACTCTACTTTACTATTATGGCGACCCGTCTGTCTGACTTCACTCCCTGAGTTCAGACAATAAACAATGGCCCCATGAACACGTGCACTGGTCATTCCACAGCTGGTGGATCATAAAAATTCAAGGACAATCGATGGAGTCGAACTTGTCCTTGACCAGCTGGTGAAACCATAACACTTATCGAAAGATGGGATTCACGACAATAGACTATGTCACAACTCCTTCCCCCTGAAAAAGGTCCATTTCACTGGACTGCTCTGGCCTCAGTTTGGTTCAGTTCGCAACATTTCACACCAAAGGGTTGTCTTATCAATGAAACAGATCAGGACAGCAATCCAAGAAACACATACAATCACAAGTAAATTAAACAAATAAATCCAAAAGTCTATAAAACTTACACTTTACAAAAAAAAATTAAATTCCAAAACCTGGACCATTTTTTCCATTTCATATAGTTACATCACACTTCAAATTTAGGGTTTTAAAGAAATTAACTCAAATTATAATATTTCTATAATTCTAACACATCAATTGCTCATTCATTTGTGTTAAACATCTGTGAGCGTACACAGTCCTAAGAGACACAAAATATTTACCATAACACATAATTTCCTTCCACCTTACACCACCAACACATACCCATACAAATATTAATTCACACCTAGCACCAACCCTACGAATTACTCATTCCCATCTACTTATTCCAACGGTGTTTTCAATGATATTAAATAAACAAAATAAACATTTATAAATTCCAAGCTTTACAAAAAACATTAAAAACCAAATTTTTAAATTAAGAAGTTTAAACTAAGACTTTTTAAATTTAATTAAATTATGGCTATCAGCAAGCATTATCACAACCATCATAACAGGTTATTCACAATTCATGGTATTGTCTTCCATTACGTTAGTTATTGAGGAAACACTTTAATTGGGAATATAATTAACAAGCCTCAGTAGCTTATGCAATGAATTTTCTAAATCTACATTATGTCTACACGGAACAAACTTGCCCATGGCTCTAATTTACCTTTAGTCGGTCCGACTTCCGACCCAACCCTACTCAACCATTTTAACACAAAGTCTATTTTCTTTACACGGTTTTTCCAAATTTCCATCAGAATGTCTATATCGACCATTCGCGGTACTTCAATCTGCTCTAACAACCTCAAAATCAGAGTCGTTAAATTACATTCATCATAAGCACAAAGAAACTTAAACCTCGATTTTTTAATAATGTACATGCCAACTGTCATAACGCATGTGGTGTGCTTCGGATAATTCATCCTTAGAGAACGACGAAAATACCACTTCCACAAATCCAATACAATCACCCACGATGCCACGTTGAACTTTTCTACCAAACTTTTCCTTTTTTAAAAAAATAAATGTCGGCTCGCGTCACCTGGTTCAAATTCCTATACTTTATACATTTGATACGCGGGTACGGGTATCGGCTCACTCTTCCCAACCAAACAACAGGCAGAGTACGGTTTGACTGCCCCGCTATCTTAGCCATTGTATGATTTCGAAAACTTTCCCGATTCACTGTTATCTGCTTTTCACAACCCATTAACGTCCCAATGGTATATTTTTCCTCGCAGATATTCTCACAAATCAATCCTCCAGGGTTCGTCACTCCCTTATCTCTTTTCAATTCAAAAGAGCCATCTCCAATGTCATCAGGATTTATTACCCGCTGTGCACCCATCGCCACAGTTTTGACCCTTCTTTCACATAACCCAGCCTTCATATTCACTTCCCAATTACTATTTCTATACACGTTGAATTCTTTCCCTTTCACAATCTTAAATAGATTATTCTGTTCTGTCCCTCTCCCACTTACTTCAGACAGAGGGGAAACGTTCGTCCATCTCACTGGGGGGTCACAATTCTTCTTTTCAAAATCACAAGACGTAACGTTCTTCACGCTTTTATTAACTACCGGGTTATTTACAGGCCTACACTTATTAACCGATTCACTAACTTCTGTGGTACGATTTTCTGACAAAATACAAACATTTGCGAGATCGTTAATCTTATTCCCTGCCTTCAATTTATTTTCATTTAACTTATTTCTGAGTTGAACTCTCAATCTTTCTAACTCACGTTCCCTAGCTAGTCTACGTTCTTCGAATTTCTTAATTTCCTGTTCTTCACGTTCTTCTTCCAAAATACCCTCCAACAAACATTTAACTGACTCTTCGCCATAGTATTTACTTTGACAGATTCTTTTCTTGAATTCTATCTTGGGTAAAGTAATATCAACTTCTACCCTTAATTCCTTTGCAACCTCTAACAATACGTCTTTTCTTTCTCTTAACAGAAACGTCATGATGCAGTAATACACACAAAATCAAATCTAAACTTAATCCTTACAAAAATTATACAAAGACTCAAGGTAACCTAACAATACACTAGACCTAGACTTAACTATATTTTACCCATATGCGCAAATCTAAACACAAATAAGCTACACATCAGTGTTCTCCAATTCAACAAGTATAACTACCGTATACTAAATTTCACAAATCTATAACCACAACAATACCCTTCTCAATACTGTGCCAACAAAACAAGTATAACTACTGTATACTACGCGCGTTTCACAAATCTATAACCACAACAATACCCTTCACAATACTGTGCCAACAAAACAAGTATAACTACTGTATACTAAATTTTACAAATCTAAAAAACCACAACAATACTCTACACAATACTGTGCCAACAAAACAAGTATAACTACTGTATACTAAATTTCACAAATCTAAAACCACAACACTAATATTGCACATTTATACACTTCATACAAAACTTAAAATCCTTCTAGTCTCTTATTGTTTACTAACTCTACCTAGTCTTTATATTCCTTATTTAAAACATTTTACATACAAAATCAATACTCAGTTGCTGCCCCGAAAATAATCTCAATGAAAAGACTCACTTTCAAATTTGTAGAGGACACACAGGAACACAACTCATAACATGCAATTCCAAAAATCAGGCGGGCACACTTCATCACCAGCAGGAACGGGAGACACTTGTATCCAGCACTTCTCACACCAGGAAAACATCTCATAGCGAGCAATTCTAAAATACAGACGAGCACACTTCATCACTAGCAGGAACGGGAGACACTTGCATCCAGACTTCTCACAGCTGGGAACTCCAGGAATTCGCAGTTATCCAACTCGTCTCATCACAAACGCACCCGGCTGGCATTTTTTCTCTTCACTTAAAACAAAGGATACGGGCATCTATTTACTTAAATGCCGGATCAACACCGCTGCCACCAATTTCATATATATATATTAGCTGTAACGTCGTGAGTAGCTATCCTTCAATAAATTCTGGCTACAGCTTCATATAGAAATAAAAAAATATTGTTTATTTGATAAACAATTTTTAATGAAGTAATTTTGCCAAGCCGGTGTAGTCAGTTCAAGTTCCCATTCTCAACGCCACCGGCGTTCATCGTCTTTTTCACTCCAATTTCCGGACTCAGCCCTTTTTCTCCATTCTAGGCGGGCTTCACTCTTTCTCTCTTAGACTCTCTTTCAGTCTCTTTCCGTCTCCTCTCTCTCTTTTCCATCTTTCCTCCTCCCTCCGTCCGTTCTCTCTCCCGGACTCTCTTGTCCTTTTTCCTCGACCTCTCCTTTCGGGTCACCTCTTCTTTTTTTCCTCTCCTCAAAAAAAGCCCTTTTAAACACCAGGGGTGTGTTCACAACACGCCCCTCGCCCCTTCTTATTCGCAGGTCACCAAAGTCTCTCTTGACCTCCTCCTTCTTCTTATTGGCGCATAACACGCCAAAACACACCCGAGCCGTCTGGCCCAAGGCGCCATAGTTCCTTGTCCACATCTGGACACACTTGTCCATCACGCCACCTGTTTCTAGTATTCCCTTCACAAAACCCTAGAAAAGATGACATGATTATTTTGAGATAGGCTTCGCCTATTGTCAATGGGGCGCCGACTCTACTTTACTATTATGGCGACCCGTCTGTCTGACTTCACTCCCTGAGTTCAGACAATAAACAATGGCCCCATAAACACGTGCACTGGTCATTCCACAGCTGGTGGATCATAAAATTTCAAGGACAATCGATGGGGTCGAACTTGTCCTTGACCAGCTGGTGAAACCATAACACTTATTGAAAGATGGGGATTCACGACAATAGACTATGTCACAGTAGTCTCCCCACCCTTGTTGCGTACGATCCATAGGCCCTCGCATTGATTCCAAGTGGGACGTTAATAAACGATTGGGGTCATACATACTAAGCAAGAGAAAGGGCTATATAAAGGGCAAGATAAAGTTATTTGAATATATCTATAGTAGCAACTTTAAACTATCAATTGAATTTATATATAAGATCTATCTTAAAACGTTTTTATTGATTTTTTTATCGCCACTTATTTGTTTAATCTTTTGCTGAATTTTTTCGCAGTTCCTACTTTACTTAGGATGGAACATAAGTCCCACACAAAACTGTTATTAAAAAGTCATGAGAGAATCTCTCTCCAGGGAAATGAAATTTCAAAAGGTATTTTTTTCCTGTTATTCAATAGGAAATAGGAGATCGGGTTTTTGGAAAAGGTTTTTTTCCTTCCATAATAACATTATCAGTTCTTAAGTCATAAGATTCCAATGAAAAATTAAAATAATTACGGAAAATGCTTACCAGGATCCAATATTTTGTAAACATGGTACAACCATTCTTCTTGGCTGTAGTTTAATCAAATTCAACTTCATTTCGAAATTGGAAGCAGGCAGGTCCTTCACCACATCCATACGCACTGTGATTGAAATGTTTCCGGGATATCGAATGGGATCTGGTTTCACCGAACCCGCTTGAACAGCTAAGCTTTTGTTCTCGTTTCCTAAAATTAGAATTGGAGAAATTGGCTTCTGCTCAAGTGTTCAATACATTGTTCAAGTGCAGACTTATTTTTTAAAAAAATCTTTAGAGAAAACATGCTTGCGCCACTCTCAACTGTTCAATTTATATTGCGTGATATATAAAAAAGATTTTCTAATTATCTCAAGAATTAAAATTTCATTCTTGGAAAGCAGTAGATAAAACAATTGTCGGTTCAACTCTTGGCCCTCTGATGTAGAAAGTCTCTTAAATATTCAAACTCCTCATGTTGGCGCGGTTCATGATTTGTCTTGAAGGAGGTTCAAATTGATGAGGCCAATAGCTTTCGAGTGCGCGCTCACTCAAAAAAAATTCCAAAAACTAGGCAATCCGTCATTTCATAAAAATACTTGTAATTATAGAATAAAATGAAACATAATGAGAGTTCGATTCACACACACAACGATTAAAAAAGAAATTTAACGAATGTGAGAACTTTTGACGAATTTCTCGCAAAGAATGAAATATATTTTCTTTTCATGAATTCATTAAGGGCACACAGTACGATTCAATTGACAAAAACTGGTCAAAAAAATCGAATGTAACTTTTTTAGCCTAAATTATTTTTTATTACGTTTCTACAAAATCACAAAATTTGAAATCACTAAGTTTAGAAAAGGCAGAATTGTTATAACTTTTACGTTTGTTTTTATTCACATGCCAATGGCAAATCAAAACTTTAAATTGGCTTATCTCGGAAAGATAAAATAACTAGTTTGTCTTCATTTAAAATGTTAAGGCCTTTTTTTCTTTTGTGTCTAATACTTGGAATTTTTTTCACTTGTTGCTAATAGCACATGAAATAAAAGTTGGTGTGTATTTTTCAATCAAAGCAATACTTATTTTATAAAAAATAATTCAACTTTGATTTTATACATTTTTTAAGGAATTTTCAATAAGCATTCATAAAAAGAAGTATTGTACTATTACCAATCATGTTATCATGTTTGTAGAAGAGAGAGAGAGTAATATTTTAAAATCATTTCAGAATTTTCCCCTTAAAAAATTAAATGGTTAGCTTTTTATGAAGTTTTGAACATAAAATCTGTTTTACATTATGCATACGTATAGAAGGCAACCAAAAAATCATGAAAAGCATTAAATTAAAAAATTTTGAGAAAATCGTACAATGTCCCCTTAAAAATATCAACCTATGCTGATACTGATTCTAAAATCAAGAGAAAAATCCTTGTATATTCACCCCGTAAAAATCAGCCAAATTTGAACTTCTTAAAGAGCCATAAATGACAATAGTTAGAAAATAAGATTATCAATAATATTTTCGCAATGAATACTGCTGTTGACGAAGTCAAGATTTTTCATTCAGAAATTGTGAGTAGAAATAATTTACAATTTGTTGTATGAGACTTACTGAATTATGAAAATCAGAAAAATCTTTTCGGTGCAGATAAAGCAAATTTAAAATTAACAATAATGACATTTTTGCAATGTTCATCCATATCGCAGACTTTCAAAGTGAGTGATATTATCTATTGGGGGACTTGAGAAACATTTAAAGACATTTAGTCTAAATTAATAATAGGGACAGCACAAAAACTTACATAATTAATTTTTTAAAGATAAAGCAAGTTAATTTTCTAAACACATCCTAACAACAAAATGCTACATTTAGTTATAAATATTAATAAACTATATTTTTATATAAAACCAAATCACGTGTTATGTTTTTTTTAAAAAAGTACTGGTAATAAAATGATTTTATTTATAAATCAAATGTGACCATTTTCTGAATAACTTGAGTAATATAACACTCTATTCTGTATTTTTTTTAAAACTTAGCTTCTACTAAGTTTTTTCAAATTGCAAAAATAATTCATATTTAAAGTTGATTGAGAAGCAAGCAAAATTTTAATATTCATTAACTTTACTATTATTCAACTATTTCATTTATTATTTATTCAACGATTAGAATTTTTTGAATAATCGAACCTGAACTCTTTTTCCTATGCTTATTAGAGTTGTACAGTTTTAAAGGAACAGTGAAAAAAAATTTCATGCAAAAAGAAGGCGGTAAAGAAAAAAAAATGTCTGAAAAGTTGGTCTGTATAACGTCATGTTCAAAGAAATAAAATTTCTTTCATTATCTTAAAACTTTTTTTCGATCCAGAAGGAAAAAAAAATGTCAATTATCTGGAGATTTTAGCTTAACACAACGAATGTCGAGGAAATGCTCTGTTTTAATATTTTGGTATGTGTGTGTCTGATTTCCTCTTTTTCCAATTTTTAAGTCATTCTAGACGAAATGCATTTCCGAGTCATAAAGACAACGAGCACTGAATTGCAATTAAAAGTTCATGTAGAAAGTGTGTAAACATAAAATTTGGTTCAAAAATGAATGATACGTACAAAGACAGGAAATGCAGAAAATGATAGTAAAATGAATGATTTATTGCGAAATATGTGGAAGACATCATTATATAAATGAGTGCAAAATTTACAGAACTTATCCGATTGAGTCAAAATTCCGAAAAAACAGGCGAGGAGAGCATAGAAACAAAAAAAAAAAAATGAATTATACGTTTACATTATAGAACAAAGCAGAAAAAGGGCTTTAATAACTGGCTTTAGTAATGATCATCATCGAAAGGGGGTTCCAAGTCCCTTAGTAAGGAATCTGACCTCCTTTAACTGCAATGGTAGCGCAACACCGTCTGTTCCTACTCTATCAAATTCTAAGGAGCTCGAAGCTGTCAATCTTCAAGGAGCATCCTTTTCAGCTATCTGGTGTTCTGCAAAGGATATACGCTTGCTGCGAAGCATCTCACCCAAGTAACATTCTACGCATGTTTAATGGGATTTAAATGAAGGGAGCAAGGGGCAATCCTTTTTCTTCTATCTGCCCAATCAATTCTGCAGATACCCTCCCTTTCTAGAACCACTGACACCCATCAGCAGACGAACGTATGAGAAGGTAATTTCATCACAGTAACGATCTCTGGTAAGAGAACCTTTTTCGAAAATACGGAGCTCCGTTTGTATATTAATACACAAGCATTACAAGACTACCCTAATGGTTTCCTTCCATGATGTTAGCGAGATAAAACCGAGTCCATATCAACTAACTCTGAGAATTCCAGATAAGACTCTTATTAGTAAACAGAATCCGACTGCATTGAAGAGTTGTCCAGTCTTGTGTTCTTGACATAGGCTGCTGTGAATAGTATGCAGGGACGATGGGATAAATAGGCCACCTTTTTACAAATGTCCCTGCTCAGTAAGTCGTCCATCTGGTTGCCGTACGCATATGCTAAACCTTGTTTCTCGATGTCTAGTTCCGATCTCTTTTCACCTGCAGAACGGCTTACCATCGTCCAAGTCTCCCATCAAGTCCAAGCAAACAAAGCTAATGTTGCTAGTGTAAGTAATATTAAATCCAGATTATAACACGTCAAAGTTGTAAGTACGAAATTAACACGATTATAAAAAGATGCGCAGAAACACACATTGCGTATTCTGATTGTACCAAATAATAGTTATAACAAAGATGATGTAATTGTGCAGTATAGTTCAGTCACACTAGACATCGACGTCGCTATCCGTCTAACTCATCTACACCAGTGGTTCTCAAACTTTCACTACTGGCGCCCCCTTTTCAATCACAATTTTTATCGCGCCCCCCCCTTATACATTAATAATGTACTGAATGCTATAATAATGCACTTTGACGCTAAAGCTACAATACGATCATAATTATAAACCGTACAAATTAACAAGATAAGTATTAAATTTTGTATATCTTAATTTTAAGCAATATATATATATATATATACATATATTTGCTTTTTAGTTCGATTCACTATAAAAGCGTGTTTTTTAGTTTGTTTTAAAACTATAATTTATTTTATAGTTATTTTTACTATACACTATAAAAATCACAATTCCAGTGAATAATTTTATTAAGAGAAAATATACTTACCTACTTTCAAGGACTTTTCAATTTTTCTTAGAAAATTTGAGAAAAAATCCAATAAAACTAAAGAAAATGTTCCAAATGTGCGTGTCCTTATTAAAGGACATAAATCACAGACACTTTTCGCTAACAACACAGGAACGTTATTTTCCAGCTAAACTCAAATCAACTCAAACGTTTCATGTCTCACGATTTTCTGATACTTACTTTCGCTATCTTGATTAATATGCATTATTTCAGTAGGTTCTTCAATTGCTTGATCAGTTTCAACTTCCTTTAATAGGGATCACAGATGCCCAATTTTTTAATATTCTGCTTATTTATATTTATAAACCATAATAAGTCGTACAACGCAGCAATCAAAACTACAAAATTGCTCATGGGGAAAGTGTAGCATGTTCTAAAAAATAATTGTGTAAAACGTTCTTAATTATGCATTATATGTTTCAGAATATTCATGCTTATCCATATATCATAAAACTCTTTCACATGGAAAAAAGATGAAACAGAAATATATTATATATATTTACAACTTCCCTAAAAAAAGACCGAGATAACCATACCAGTAAGTTCGAAGGTCAGCTAAAGTAATATTTTAGGTTAAAAGAAACGTAATAAAAAATCTCTCATCGTTTGATATCGTTATAAAAAACGTAAAAAAAAATCTCTCATCGTTCTCATATTGACTGCAAAGCAAACAAAATATTTGTTTAATTTGGTTATAGGATCAAATACGGCTAATAAGCGTTTGAAGTGGAATCTTTTATTTTTGGTGATCACCAGATGATAAAAATAAATTATATCAGTGTAAATGTGTATTTTTTATGTCAGAAAGCATTTTGTTTTACTTCATTCCAAAAAAATATTTTTTAAACCTTTTATTTTCAATATGCTCGCGCCCCCTCGCAGGGTTACCCCCGCCCCCAGGGGGCGCGCCCCACAGTTTGAGAAACACTGATCTACACTGTTAAAATTCGATGGTAAACAAACGTATCCATGTGACTATGTATAAGACTAGGTGTATCTTCTCACGAATCGCACGAAGCAGAAACTCGCCGAAGGTACCAAAAGATCATGAATGATCCGAGGAATCCGTTTTGACCATTTATATTTTGATATTTCAATTACTTAAAAAGATATTAATTAAAAGCCTTAAAACGCATAATTTTTGCCATTTTTCCCACCAGGGGCGAAGTTCAAATATTCTCCGACCTTTTTTTTCTTTTTCCAGACGTTTTTAAAACACGATCTAATTATTTTCATGAGATTCATACAAAAAAATAATTACAGAATCGGAAAGATCATTTACTTCGCCATGATACGGTATAATTTATTTTAAAAAATAATGAGATTTTCTATTTTTTACGATTTATTCCAAAATCAGTCAAAATCGATACGTTTTTATGAAAATGATTTCTAAATCGTTCCACTTGCATTTTCTTTCGCGTTAATGAAAGGATATTTTACACTAGAAAAGTTCATGATTTTCTCTTTTAGAATCAGTCATTTAAAAAATTAAATGTCAAAAACTTTTTTTACTATTTTTTAAAAAATACTCAAAATTTTATTTAAATACTTAATAACTTCTTTTTTATAAAAGTAATCCCACGCAACTTTTTTTCCGTATGTAGAACGATATTATCCGTAATCTGTACAAAGATTGTAAAAATTGCATAATAATTACGGTATTTTTTTAAAAAAAATGTATTTTTCATTTTTTTTTCCTTTATGCGAGAAATATTGTAGCATTATTTTTGTTTCATTTTTGTTTAAAAATTCCCGTTGTTTGCAATCGATGTGTTAAGTTTGAAAGCATTAACTTAACAATCATGCTCTTAAAAAATTCTTTTAAATATTTCATGAAAAGCTCTGTTTTGTACCAAGGTTATTCTCTTCAACTCCGAGGATACGGGTGAAATTTTTGCGCATGTTCGATACATGCCCACTAACTGTGTTAGCTGGTTCTCTCCAACCGAAACAGCAGTTACCTGGGCATCTCTTACCTCTGCGAGCGGACTGCGTCCGCCTCTGTTTTCTAGCAGAATTTTGTATCTGCACCTTAATTGTTCACCCTTTTTAAATTTTTCTCCCTTTTTATTTTTATGTTACCTCATCACTAAGCAATTTTTCTTTATGAATTTTGATGAAGAGTACATATGCATACATATAGGCTTTCTCCCTACTGTATTTTTTTTATAACTTACATATATTTATATGTTTAATCAAATATTCAAACGTTCAGAAAAAAGCAATCGTTTCAATAGCTATCTGTAAATTTCTCTTTTATTTATTACTTATAGAAATTTATTTTTATAAGTATATATATGTTTTTTTAAAAGAATTATTTCTATTATTTTATTACTAAATTAACTCTTTGTTAATTAAAAAGTGCATCGTCTATTATTTTGGATCAAAATAATGTCGAAGCTTTTTGTAACGAATTTTTAAAAAAATACTCAAATTTTTTAAATATTTAATAACCATTTATCATATTCAAATTTTAAATAATTTCTACATTTATAAAAATAATTGCATGAATTGAAAGATAATTTACTTCGTATTATGTTATTTTTTATTTAATTTTTTTATTTTTACAAAACAAAGATAATTTACATATTTTATGATTTTTTCTAAAATGAATCAATATCGAAGCGTTTATATGAAAATGATTTTTTAAAAAACTCAAACTTTGATCTTTTAGAGTTAGTAATTTAAAAAAATAAATTGCCGAAAACTCTTTTTTACAAATTTTTAAAAAATACTCAAATTTTTAATTTTTAATTACTACTTATCAAACTCAAAGTCTTATAACTTCTCTTCATTTCTAAAAATAATTGTACGAAATTATTTTCCCGTGTATCAAACATTTCAAAAAAGTTCACAATTTTATTCACCATTTAATACAGTAATTTTGTAATTATAAAAATTGTTACTTTTTTCAACATACAACTATTTTAAAAAAAAGTACATTTTCCTTTCCGGCACCTAAAAAGTTTCAAAGTGAGTGAGTGAATATTAAAGTCCCACTGTTGCCTTACTCGAGAGCTATGATAGCAAGAGGGGAAGGGGAATTTCCATGACAATATGTTATGCATTTTAAAATGTTCGTGCAACGCCGGGGGAAATAAACCTATCTAACAAAGAAAAGAAGCGAAAAAATTTCGAAACAGGGAATTTTAAGTTATACACTCGGTAAAAGCCCGAGCAACGCCGGGCTAAGCGGAGGAAGAGGGTGGGGTGAAAGTCATTTTGAAAAAGAGTATTAGAAGTGCTGATTTTGTGAAGGAAAGGGAAAATTTATAAAAGTAGAGAAAGCCCGTACAACGCCGGGACATGCAGCTAGTTAATAATAATAACAATATCTATCTCGTTCTATTACTCTGTATTTTCAGTGGCCTTCGTACGCGTTCTATTGTTCATTTTTCAGAATCTTTGAAAGTAGACGAATGCTTCGAGAATGTGATTCATTTAAGTATGACAAAAATATCTTATGTTTTATTTTTAAATTTGTTGCTTCATTTGAGTTAAAATGAAGTCATTTTGTAAAAGAAAACAGAATGGCAATGATTGTTACGGATAGATATGCAGCAAGTATTGTACCGTTTTGGAATTGTCACTAAATGGGTCATCTTTGAAAAACTTTCTTAGAGTAGTATGTAATGTTTTTCATTTTCTGAAGCGTCAAAGATAGAAGACATTTTCTCAAATCGGCTTAAATTACGTTAAATTTAACAAAATCAGCAAAGTTTTTTGCTCTATTTGTGAAAGTGATTGAAAAATTACGTAAGTGAAAAAATCATCATGAAGTTGTGGAATTTTTTGTCTCAGTACCTAATGACGTGATGGAAGGTATCAACAGAGGTGTTTTTAAAATGAAGGTGTTCAGCAAATAAAAACAATTCTGTTTGATTGTTATGCATAGGGAAGAACAAGTGTTGTACTATTTTGGAACCTTGATTAAATAAGCCAGCTTTTGAGAAACTTGCCTGGGATTGTGTGGTATAGTTTTCTTTTATGGACATTCAAAGTTAAGTGGCACCTTTTTCTCAAACCCCGACTCACACAAACAACGTTAATTTTAACTAAATCAGCAAACCGTTGTATCCGACTTATGACTGCAACTAAAAAGTGTTTTTTTTTCCAGGTATAGAAGTTTAAGTTGGCATTAATTTCCAAGATGGCTGTGAAGTGATTTAATCTCAGTTTGGTTTGGCAATTCATCATGAATAGACTCACGCCTTATAGAGATTCGTCGAATGGGCCCAAAACGAGATTGCCGTTGTTCCCGATTTTCATAAGCGAATTTTGTTTAGCGATGAAGCGCACTTCTGATTGAATGGCTACGTCAACAAACAAAACTGCCGCATTTGGAGTGAAGCTAATCCACAAGTGTATGTCGAAACACCGTTACATCCAGAAAAACTGACTGTTTGGTGTTCTTTATGGGCTGGTGGAATCATTGGTCCGTACTTCTTCAAAAACCATGAATGCCACAACGTTACAGTCAATGGTGATCGGTATAGAGCCATGATTACTAACTTTTTCATTCCTGAATGGAACAATCATGATGTCCAGGAGCTGTGGTTCCAACAAGACGTCGCAACATATCACACAGCTCGTGCCACAATCGATTTATTGAAAGACACGTTTGGTGACCGCTTAATTTCACGTTTTGGACCTGTGAATTGGCCTCCAAGATCTTGTGATTTAACACCGCTAGACTATTTTCTGTGGGGCTATGTAAAGTCATTGGTCTATGCGGATAAGCCATAAACGCTTGACCATTTGGAAGACAACATTCGCCGTGTTATTGCCGATATACGGCCACAAATGTTGGAAAAAGTCATCGAAAATTGGACGTCACTCTATCCAGCGTAAGTTGGAGAGTAAGCACCAAATTTTAAAGTATGTTTGTTTCGCATTATTTGGGGGGGTCACATTTATCAAACACTTTTCAAAATATTTCATGATATTTTCCCATCTCTAAAGGAATACATAGCCAACGAAAATTCATTGAGATAATCCTAACAGTGAAGGCCCTCGAATCTTATTTAAAACCTTTTTCGTAGCTAGAGGAATTTCTTCTCATCCAGCGAGAAACTAAGCAATGAATCTCTCCATTCAACTTGTACGCTGTTGAATTGCATCATGTCCAACTTAGAATGTTTCGATCTGTAAAAGCTTCATTAAAAGCGAGTTGCTAGCAAAACCATACCACGCAGCTCTCTTCGACACTTGAACAAAATGCTTCCTTTCCAAAAAGATCAACACTTTTATGCTTAAAGGAATGATTTAATACCACTTTCAGTATCACACACAAGCGGCTTATAGCGAAAAAAAATCATTATTTTTTTCATTATTTTTAGTTTAAGCCAAAATTGAACTTATGCTGTGATAAAAACGGTACTAATTATTTTTGTAGAGGAATAAAATGTATATATATCATTAGATCGAATTAGATCATTTTACCTTTGGTGGGATTTTCCCGGCTTTCTGTTAAAAGAAAAATCACAATACTTTCCTTTTGCTTTAGGGTTCCTGTTTTTGTTTTGTCAATCTCTTTTAATAAATGATAAAATTGGATAAAAGTTACTGTGAATTGATTCACAGATAAAAGCCATTCGATTTTTCACCTGTGTGTGTTAAAGGTTTTTTAATTTATTGCAGCAAAGAGTTACTCTCAAAGTGCAGTTAATGTTTTACGTTATATAAACATACTTACTCTAAAAAAAAGTTGATAAAAGTGCTATTATAAATTAGAAATAAAAAAATTGCCCTATGTAATTAAATTTAATAATAAAAGTAATAATTTTTTTAAGTTTACAAAATATATAATAAAAAAAATTAAACTTATTTGAAAAGAAAACGTCTGTTAAGATATCTGACTACACTAAAATTTCGATTTTCTCAAAAATTGACAAGTTTTTTATGGTTTTATTTTATAGGCCATCTTATTAGCTTTATAAAAATAAAAAAAATTATTTTCCATTCACTAGAACAAAAACTACAAGTGTTTTAGTAAAAACAGACGCCATAACTTTACATAAGATGTCAAACTGTAAATTGCGTTTTACTCGAAATGTATTTTTTTCGAAAAGTACAAACGGGGACAGCAATTGTTCACAAAACTTTTAAAATAATTTGCTGAAATTTTGTGTGTATGTTCTGCATAACAGTAGAAGTGTTTTAACCTTCAGATTTATCAATCACTGTTTTATTGCAAGATTTACAGTGCTTTATTTGAATATAATCATTGTTTTCTTAAGAAATTTCATATAATAACAAAGATAAAGTGCTGTAGTTTTTGTAAAAATTAAAATATCTCTTATCAAAAAGGAATAGTAAAGTAATACATCAGTAAAGCAAAGTAAAGTAATATATTTATTTTTCTCTTCTTAATTTTAGCCTTTTTTTCTTAAAATGTACTATTTCTTAAAAATGTCTCCATTTTTTTTAAAAAAAAAAGTTGTCGAGAGTAGTCGGATACCTTAAGTAATCCCTCCATGAATCTCGAGTAGGTAGGTCTCTTACGAGAAATATACAAGAGCGATTCGTACAGAAGTAATTTGGGGATAACATTTTTTGGATTTGAAATAAGTTTTTTTTTCTTTTTTTGTTCGGGTTTAATTTACTTATGAGACGGAACATCTATTCCAGTTATATATTTTCATTCGGAAAACTCATGAGATTTGAGAAAAAATTCCAGAATTAATTTTCAAATTCTGCATCGCCGTACGTCAGGGCACGTTTTCTATGGACCCCACCGAAACTCATTAAAAATTTTAAATATTAAACTTTTAAGTCAAATCAGTCAATCAATCAATTTTTGGGGGTTTAATGTTTTAACGAATGTTTGGCGCAGTTTAGCCAGGGTTGGCTCTTGCGCCAATAACTCCAACATTCACTCATTCGCTCACTTTAAAGAATTTTCATTTTGAAATTTATTTGCTGTTTTTTATTTTCAAAAGGAACAACATATTTACCTATTCTGGATTTTAAAAGAAATTTTTTATGATTACAGAAAAAGTCTGTAGATTAAAAATTATTTTTTTGTATTTTAATAAAAAGTTGTATTGAAGTTTATACGAAAGTAAATTAATTTTTTAAATTATTCAATGCATTTACGCATTTTATTCTCTAGAGATTCAACTTTTACTTCTCTTTGAATTATCTACCAGTGAGATGAAAACAGCGTGATGTCATAGGCAGTCAGAGGTTTTTTACTTCAAGTTAAAAAAGAAAACCAAGATGATCAAATCAAAATGCAGTGTTTATGAATGAAAGTATATATAGATTATGGTTTATATTCATTTTAAATTAAAAAGTTATTTAATAACAATATAATCATGCTACAAGAAGAAAGAGTAAAAAAGATTAATTGAAGAGGTACATCGTAATTTTCAAGAAAAGTAACAACTCCAATATTTTTTTGTGTCCAAAGCAAGAATAAAATATTATGCTTGGTATGTAAAGCTCTATTTCAGTTGTTAAGGAATATAACCTTAAAATTCAATATGACACGAATCATAAAACAAACCAACCAATGCGTTGCAAAAATTCGCGACGACGAACTGTATAGGAATAGAAATCAACTCTTCAAAAACAACTGACTATATTCACTAAATTTGTTGAAGACAGTTCAGCTGCCTTAACCCTCTAACTGGATACCTTCCTCCTGAAAAGTTATTCCGAAAGCGTTTAACTCTTATTTTGCGATTCCCTTCAAAAATGCAACAGACTTCTTTCCTTTCCCCCTTTTAGAACTTGGGAGGTCGAACGGGGACAATTTTACGACCCAGTTCAGCCCCTTTGTAAAGTAAGAACCAAGAAATCAATTGTTTACAGCTAGCTGTTAAGTTGCCTTGGGCAATCTTCTTTGAAAGCGTAGTGGAATTCGCGGTGTTTCTTTCTCCTATATGTTCAGTCACAGTAAAATTAAAACGAAATGAAAGGTAAAAAAAGAGGAAAAAATGAAATAAATAGTATGTTAGAAAATGAAAAATAATTATATTTTCTTCAAAGAAAATTTATTTTTCTGTCATTTTTTAAAAATTAAAAAATATATATATAAATTTTTGGTATTGCGATTTGAACCAGAAAAAAGCATCCTGTATTCATTTTTGAATATGAGAGTAAGAAAACGCGCTCACTTTCCTGTTTTTTAAAAAGTAATGAGGTAAAAAAGAGCAAAGGCCCTAAATCATTTTTAAACAATATCACAATAAATATTACATACGATGATTATATTTATGAAATAAAACCGATCTTTCTCTATTCAGTTATATTTTTAATTTAAAATAGCATAAAAAAGGATTTCAATACTTTTAATTTATTTTAATTAAAATCATATAAAAGATATTTTTATGTTAGCTGAATATTTTTCGGAAAAAATTGAAATTTTCCTTCCTAGTGTTCTCTTTTTCGAACTTCTTGTATTAAATAAAAATTCATTTTCTACATCGACATTTGTGATGGACATAACACACATTCAGTCAATAATTTTTAATTTTAATGGGAGATATACTTTTTCAAATGCGCATGACAGTACTTCTAACCATTTTCTACTCAAGTTAAATTTCTTATCTTTCTGTTTCTTTTATTACAAGGAAAAATGTCACACATCGATAACTACATTTTCACACAATTCAGTCATTACAAATTCTATTGTGAGAAAAGTTCTCCTAATAAATTTTGTCTTTCAAAACAGTACACTTAAAACAATTTTGTTCAGTGAAGTTAACCGACAGTTCCACAATGTATTCATACCAAACTTAAAAAACAAATTTAACACTTGAAAATGTATCCTGTATTAAATTTTTCAGTATACACAAATATTTCCTGCTGTAGGAAAGATATAGTATGAGATGTGGTGTGCGGTTGTGAAAGAATGTTTTCGTACGTGTAGACTATTTTTGAAAATTTAAATATCACTGAAGCTGATCATATAACTGAAAATGAGCCTTATTTTAGTGTGTGCTGGTATCAAAGTAAAACACTTTACAATATTAAACAGCCTATGGGTTTATACTCAACATCAAACTATTCGCAAAATGGCTTACAACTTCTATTCAAATTGTGAAGAAACTGAAATATAAATATATCTTACTGCAATCAAAAACATTCATAATATGTAAATATCCTATTCCTCCACTTATTTCAGAACATTTTAAAAACTGTAGCTGAATGCAATTTTTTATATTTATAAACGAGGCATAAAAGCTCACACAGTCGTAAAAATGTCTTTATCATTTTTAAATACACTACTATAAAACGTATATGGATTGTAAGATCAGTCGTAAAATCCTAAAAGCTTTTAGAGGAGCAATAAACATGTAATTTTGGATTGATAAAATGTTTAATATAATACACAAATATACATGATATTAAGCAAATACATTTGAAAAATCAAACTTCCTTCTGAAATAAACGTAATTGAAAGAAAAATGTTTAATTGCAAATGAGTGGAAATACATGTTTATATAAGGGGTATCCCCAAAGTGAGGTAATCCTCAAACTTAAGACTCAAACTCAGAAGCACAACAATCCATGAGGGCCAGGAACTACTGTGCCCATCATAATACACGTGACCATTGGACGCTGAGGTGCATGAACAGATGTCCCGATTTGGTGGTCTGTCTGAAGAGAGACCTTCAGTGTTTAAGACCCGAAGCAAGCTTGCTACTCATTTATCGACCCAATGTAGCGGGGATGAAAGGCAGAGTCGACCTTGCGCAGCCCGTCAATAGAACCCCAGACCTGTGGTGTGGAAGCACTATACACTACCACTCAATCCTATTCGGTGAAAAATACAATTTAATGTTAGAATCTTATATAAATCCCTAATGAATGAGGGAGTTCAAACTTTTTTTTCCATGTAAACTGTTTAGACGGAAATGGTTAATTATGAACATCTCACAAGTTGCATAAATTAAAATTAACCGTTATAGTTTACATAAATTTTTAAGGGTACAAAAGGTGTATTTCGGCTGCACGAATTAATTTTAAAAGGAATACGGTTACGAAAAAGTAGTACAAATCTATCTAAAGTAGGGTTGGTTACCTTAGACATTGTCAAACAGAACAATGTATTGGAAGCCAATTCCACAATTCGTTGTTATAAAAATGTATGGAAAATTACAAGATTTATTATTTTTGCATTTGTAATTTATCTATATATAATTTTTCCTGGGAGCTTTAAAAGCTAGAGCGGCATCCATCAAAACCGCGGTTCTCTCTCTGTTTTTCCACATCGCCCCTGACAAAGCCGGCTCTGCCATAGTAAGTAAAAATGCCGGATTTTTTTTGTTTGTCAAGATCATTTTATAGCAGACTGCATTTTTTATGTATTTTAGATGGTCGTTTTATATTTTCTACATCAATATCTTAATGTCTGAATTTAAAATTACATAAAATTCTTGACATTCGCATCAATGACCATGATAATTTTTATTAGTATATGAATGTGTCATCAAACGATTACATGACTAATATTAACACATTATTTTAACCATTTAATTAATATTAAGTATAACATAACGCACACAAATTTTCTAAACTTTAAAATAAATATTTCGAAAACTACTCAGATATACTCAAAATTTTTTATTCCTACGCTTTAGCTTCTCAGTTTTGCTTCTATGTAAGAATTTATTGTAATTGTATATTCATCAATTTTTTAGTATATTTTTGCTCTTAGCATGCGGTTTTCAACTGAATTGTATGAAATCTTCGAAATATATTAAATGAATGATTGAATATTAAGGTCGCACTGTTCAGCTACAGGAGGGCTTTTGGCGACGGCCCACGTAATTTTGAACCATGGTCAAGTGACGTGGACGACACCTGAGCTGGCACCCCCTCTCTAACTACCACCACACCAACGGGCAGACGTTTCAGCTCTCGAGAGATTTAACGTGCATCGCTGCCCTACACGGCGGGTCCTTAGTGGTACTGGGCTCGAACTCGTGACACAGCAAGCCACGTTACGATACCTATACCACTCGGCTACCGCGGCCGAAATATATTAAAAGATACCAAAGAAGCCATATAATAAAATATGAAATTTTTATTATACTCAAACAATTGCTAAAACTTATGGTAAATAATTTTTAACTGGGCGATGCATTTTTTTCGAAATTTCAAATGGAATTTCTAACATAAAATTTCTAGCTTTATAAGGTTGAGATTTCAAAAATATCCAGATTTTAATTACTTATTCAGTTAGCCTTTAAAAAAGATAAATGTTGAGGTATTTTGTATAAATAGATCTTTTTGAACAATATATAATTCGAATGTTTTTCAATAGCTAGAATTTAAAATTGATTTTTATGTTTATTTATATGCATAAATGTCTACTGTAAATGTTTCCGTATATTTTTGATTACCATTTATTCAAACATTCAAGTTATAAAAAAATGTGTGAAAATCTTCATTCATGTTGTCTTTGATGTAAACTGAAGTTCAAGCACTTAAAATTCAAATATAATTCGGTGTATTTTAACAATATATAACCAGGCACTGTACTTAAACTTTCCTGAACACTTAAGCTTTGAAATCTAAAAAAAAAACTAATAAATCTTAATTAGTTTTTTTTTCGTTATTATTTTTATCAAAGTGTAAGAAAATGTTTCAAATGATTTGATGAAGTTTAAATTTATTCATTTTTAGTGGTTGGAAAATTGAAAAGGTTCCAAATTTTAAAGAGTTTGATGTTTTATTAATTTTTTCGGTATCTTATAATAAAATAATCATGTTTCAAAAACTGAAAGCTTTGACGGAAATAAGAAAATGAAGCGAAAGAATATACTTAAAAAAGATAATTTGTCTAACTATATAAAATAGCAGATTGCCCTGACACGCCCCAACTTGTTACAGTTTCAAATTAATATGAAACCAAAAGGGAATTGTAACATATTTTACTTATGCGTTGGGACTTTACAAAACTTTAAAAAAACGAGGTAACAAATTAACACTTCCTGGTGTCTAAAGAAATTTCCCTCGATTTTTTATGATTGCCCCAGGGTCAAAACAAGGGATTCCCTGCGAGCCATAAAACTCCTGCTGTGTTGCTTCCTCCGTCCCTCATTATCTTTCAAGATGTTAAACCTTAAAAGGGGAAAGGATTTCAGAAAAGTGTGGCTAGTCCGCTTTTGAAAACGTTACTTGAATGCAGAAAATTCCGTGCAGTCCATTTTCGAAGCATCTTTACACTGACGGAACTTTCCGTGCTATCCGGTTAGAAGATTAAAAGTTACTTACATATTATTATACAGATCAAAACCAATTACTGAAGGAGAATTAATTAGTGAATGCATAATTAAAGCGGCAGAAATTATGTCCAGCACAAATGAAAAATTTAAAAATGCAAGTTTAATTAGAAATACAGAGTTGATGATAAAGCAAAGAATTTGAGAAATCAGCATAATTTAACAATATCAACATCTCAAGCCTACTCTATTGCAATTGATGAAAGTACAGATATTCAGAGTATTGCTCAGCTGTTTGTTTCTATTAGCAGATGCGATGTTAATTTAAAAATATAAAAGAATAGCTGTCGCAAATCATTCATATGCATAATACAACCCCTAGAGTTGATAATTCTGATGCATTTGTGACGGGTTCTATTCACGGTACTTGTGTGAGTGAGATTGGAGTTTCTTGGCGCAATAGCCAATTCTGGCTATACTGCGCCAAACATTTGTTAAAAGATTAAAACATTTGATAAAATATGTGAAAGCAATTATCACACACAATTAGAAATTAAAACATCAAATCAAGTATAAAAGTCGTATTCCAATGATAAAAGCAAACAAATTTTGGTGGCGTATATTCCCCACCATGTCAGACAAGACCGTAAGGTAAAAGATAACGATAAAACAAATTGATGAAAAAAAGTGTTATTCGGATAAGAAATAATCCCCCAAGTTACAATGATTATCCAGTGATTGAATCTCTTTTATGTCGTATATTAGTGCTTCTCAAACTTTCACTACTGGTGACCCAATTTTCAATCATAATTTTCTTCGCCCCCCAAATAATAATGTATTGAATGCAATAATAATGCACTTTGAGTATTAAATTTTGTATACGTTACTTTTAAGTAGTATATATTTTAGTCAAATTACTTTTAAGTAATATATATTTTAAGCAAATTACTTTTATGTAATAGTTATAATGTTTTGTTATTTTTCCTTTCTCTCTAATTTTTAAATTGGAACAGATTGCAAAATGATATTTAATTAAAGATTTATTTCCTCCATCATCTTTTTTAAAAGTACAAATGTTATTAGAACAAGTAATATAAAAAATAAATTTTTAAGTCAATTCCTACTTAGGCCAACAAAGAAAAATTCATTTTAGTTACTTTTTAACAAATAGTTACAATTAATGCAAATATGTAATACATATGACAGAATCACAATGTTAAGCGACAAAATAGAAAGCTATTTTCCTTTCTATATATGGTATTGGACTTTTCTTTTTTTGTTACTATTTATTCATTAATTAAATTTAATTAGTGTAAGAAAATAGCATAGCAAAAAAGAATCACACACACATTCTCAGAAATTAGGCCATCTCAGATAGAATTCCAACCATCGCCCTTCAGATTAGAAGCCCAGCGCGCTATCCACTGCGTTACAGGGAACAACACGAAAAATGTTTCTTTCTATAAATGCTGTTGGACAATAATTTTTGTTCGTTACTATTTATTCATTTTTTAATTTAATTAATGAATTAAAATTTAAAAGAACTGCATTAACAGGAAGTGTCATCCGCTACAAGTTTAAAAAAATGTATATGAACTTGACTGAATGAATAGAAAGTATTTTATCAACGATTGACATTTGAACAAGACATATATATATATATATATATGTGTGTGTGTGTGTGTTTGTGTGAAGTAGATGGCGCTACGCGCTACTGCAAGCCCTCCGTAGCATCCCCCAGCAGATGGTTGCGAAGGGAAGCAAAGGGCAATGACTCCGACAAAAAGAAACAGCGAGAAAAGAGATATGAGAACGAAATAAGACGTTGGAACGCAAGGGAAGCAGACGTATATCAGCAGAGCCGTTATATTTTCTTCAAAACGTAATGAAAGCCAATTAAGCAACTACGTTTAAATAATTCATTAATTGTTATATTCTTCATTTTTATTTATTCTTATTTTAAAAATAAACAGATTATTCTGGCAAATCCCAGTTTACGAATTCATCCCAGTAACAACATAATATTTGGGAGCTCGGCCTCAAATTAAGTTAAAATAATTAAAAACCCCTAGAAAATACGACGA
Source organism: Trichonephila clavipes (assembly GCA_019973935.1). Classification (NCBI taxonomy): domain Eukaryota; kingdom Metazoa; phylum Arthropoda; class Arachnida; order Araneae; family Nephilidae; genus Trichonephila; species Trichonephila clavipes. The sequence goes on from BMAU01021139.1 coordinate 159,040, forward strand.
GTTAAGACTGGTGGACCACCACACTTCAAAGACAGAAGTTGCAACGCAAGCCACAACGACGAAATCAACCACGGTTAGTCCATTCCAATTTACTCCTTTATTGTTCTGAAGATATTTATTTACGATGGTCTGTCTAGAGGAAATTGCTGCTATTGCGAACTTATTAAAGACGGCCCCTGCTTCAACGGTGCAACTTCTGCACAAAATTGTTAATGACGAACCCTACAGTAAATCTTCTAGAAAAGAATTAAAAAAAATTCGCGGGTTTCCCACAGGATTACGACATTGAAGCACGAAAAGATAAAATTTTAAAGGACTTAACGAAAACTGAACTTATTACTGCATGCACTATATTAGGACTAAATTGCGTGGGAAGCGCTCACCAAAGAATTAAGCGAGAGTTTATTTAAAAATCAATCAGACCTTGCATCCTTAAAAAATAATTTTACCGAACAATTGATGGATGACGAAGACGGAGATTATGTGCCTTTTTCGCTAGAATCTACGGACGACGCGAATAAACAACCCCTCACCCCACCAATTTATCACTCGCCCTCTCCACACACAGGATGTTTCTGCTCCCCTCCTTCAAACACAACGAAATCAAAGCCAAAGAGGGAACGGTGAGAATGCATTTTTGTTAAAGGACCTTTTTTCAACTATGAGGTCGTTTACAGGAAAGGATAATTACAGTGTTAAAGCTTTTTTTCGCGATGTGGAAGCAATCTTTATTTTTATTCCAAACATATCTGATTTGCAAAAAATTATTTGTGTTAAACGTTTACTTCAAGGTCCTGCAAAGACTTTTATCCAAACTCTCTATAGCATATTATCGTATAGTTCTCTTAAAAGCTGCATTAATTGAAGAATTTGAAGATTTATTTTGTTCTTATGATGTTCAAAAGGAAATGCAAAAACAAAAATTACGCTCTACAGAATCTTTATTTTAATATTTTTTGGCCGTGCACGAAAGCCAACCAAACGACCAAAGCCTAATTTTATATTGCATATAAATGGTATACCTGATTCAAAACATAATAAGTTGTTATTATATACATGTAAAACGTATTTCAAAATTTAAAAAAAAGTTAAAAATATATGAAAAGGTTTTTATGCAAAATAATTCTTATAGTATTGATAATGAAATTAAGCGTACAAATGTTAAACAGTATGATTTTCCTACATCTAATAAAAATATGTGTTCTGATAATAAATTTCATAATAAAGGACAATTTAATTATGCTAATGTTAATAAGAGTGATGTACGTATACGTTGTTATATAATTGTGGATTATTTAATGAATCTTACCATAAATCTTATCTAATGAATGTTACCATAAAAATAAAGGTTTAAAATGTTTTAATTGTAACCAATTTGGTCATAAAAGCTCTCAGTGTGTATTTAAAAAACCTGATGTTAAAAATGAAGTTGTAAATGAGGTTGTTAGTGAAGTTGTTAATGAAATTAATTCCTCATTAGAAATGCGTAAAACTGTTAAAATTATTGGCTATGATTTTATTGCTCTTATTGATACGGGTAGTACTATTACTTTAATACGCGAAAGTGTTTATCAAATTCTTGGAAGACCGTCGTTAAATCCTACGAAAATAAAATTAATTTCTTTCAGTAAGTGTGAAATTAAACCCTTTGGATATTTTAAATCCACTATTGATATTGAAGATAACAAATTTATGACGAATATTTATGTTATTGATAATTCACAAACAACTATTGATGTAATTATTGAAACTGATGTTTTAAAACAAACTGAATTTAAAATTAGTGCAAATAGTATAGAATTAATACCTAAGAAAAAGGATCATTTTATTAATTTAAGAGGACTTGGTACCCCAAAAATCACAAATCTATCGGTATTTTTTATTTTCATTTAATCCTATTCTTTGCATTATTATCTTTCGATTGATATATCACTTGTGCATGTCGGAAAGTTAGAAGTTGAATAAAACTTCATTTGAAAACACATTAGGCACTTCAGCCACCCCCCTTTTTTTAAAAAAAAAGCTAAAAAAAGCGTTTTGATAAAAAAAAATCTAATTTATAAAGAGAAATAATAACATTAAAAAAAGAATGTGCGATATAAAAAGCAGAATATTTCCGAGGCAATACATACAATCATTTTTTTTTCTTTGTGAAATGTGTGCATGTAAAAATTTTATATTAAGGCATTTTATATAAATAATTTTATATATTTTCAGATCTTATTCCTGATATATTTTTCACACAAATATTATACTTTAATACACTGCTGGACAATTGCTAAGGACGGATAACACTATCATCCATAGCAACCACAAAATGAAAGGAAGCAAAATGTGGAAAATTAGAATAAGTGCGGGATATTAGTAAGAAGTATAAGTATGCAAATTTTTTTTCCACGTCTGTTCATCACGTGATAGCGTTCATAAGAGCTTTCAAGGTTTTGACGCGTGTGGACAGTTGTTGTTTCAAGTCAAAGTTTTACAGGAAAGATTTAATAGACGAACTTAAAATTTTTCGCATGTCTTCCCGACATCACATACATGATTTTATGCGTGGCCGAATTATTGGAAAGATCGAAGAAGGGCGAAAAATAACAGATGTTGCCAGGGAGTTCGACATCGCTCACAGCGTTGTTTCACGGCTGTGGAAGTCATTTAAATCTGCTGGAATGTGTAGTAGACGGAACGGGGGAGGTCGTGTCAGAAGTACGACGCCTGCAGAAGACAGATATATCGTCCTATGAGCAAAAAGGAACAGGCGCACCACAGCTTAGCAGGTGGCAAATCAGTTTCTTGCTGCCTCAGGAAAGCAGATCTCCCGAAAAACTGTTGCCAGACGTTTGAGGGGAGGAGGACTATATGCCCGCAGACCTGTTGTGTGTGTCCCATTGACCAGACAGCACCGTACTGCCCATTTTCAATGGTGTCGTGAGCATCACAATTGGACTGAAAAGGACTGGGCATGCGTACTATTCTCAAATGAGAGTAGGTTCCGTCTGTCATCGGATTGCAGACGTCAACTAATCTGGCGCGAGAGTGGTACTGCTTATCGTCCAGAAAATATCCAGGAAAAGGACCGATATCCGACATGCAGTATCATGGTGTGGGCCGGCATCATGATCAATGGCCGCACGCGCCTATATGTGGTTGTGAATAGGACTATGACGGCCCAACGATGCATTGATGAAGTTCTACTTCCTCATGTTCGTCTTTTCCGTGGTGCTGTCGGTGATAAATGCAACATGTCATCGACAATGCAACATGTCATCGAACACTCGCTGTTCAGGATTGTCTAGACAGCGAGGGTATTAAACGTCTCGTATGGCCAGCGCATTCTCCAGATCTAAGCCCCATTGAAAATGTGTGGGATGCTTTGGGGAGGCAAGATGCTGGTCGAAACAATCCTCCGACAAACAAGAACACTCTCATCCGTGCACTCACAGAGGAATGGGATAAATTGCCTCAACAGCTGCTGGATAATGCTGTGCAAAGTATGGTACGACGTGTGGAATGTTGCATCACACTCCACGGTGGACATATCCCGTACTGATACCTTTCTTTAAGGTGCCTGCTGACTTTTAGATGCATTGCTCCATTTCTCCGTACGCAGATCAAATGAACATTTTTTTTCCTTTCAGATGTTTCACAGCTTTTGTACTTTCCAGAACAATAAATATTCTTTATTCTAATGTGTGAACAGTGTGGCAACTATATTTTATCCTACTAGGCCTCATGTCTCGCTTAATGTTATGCTACATAGCAATTTGGGATCCGTCCTTAGCAATTGTCCAGCAATGTATTATATGAAGAAAAACAGCTAAAATTTCTGTCGTGACAGAAAAAAAAAAATTGTAACGTTTTTCTTGAATTTTCTTGTGCAATTAGTACTCTCTAACAATTGATCATTTATAAAAATGTGTGGGTTGAAAAAATATGAAAATGCAATTATTTTAAAGAAAAACGTATAACTTATAACTTAAAGTGGTATTTTAAGTTTAATTAAGCTTATAATAATTATTTTTTCAGAATTATAAACTTTAAACTGGTTTTTCTGTTTGTGTTTTTCGAAACCTTAGTGCATTCAAAATGCTACTCCTTCGACAATTATTTACCAATCACTTCCATTTTTTTCTGCGTGTTAAAAATAAAGCATGTAATAAAATTAGGAATCCGTTTTGCTATAAACTGAATACTTTTTTTAAAAAAAAAATAAAATGTAAGACATGTTGGCTTTTTCGTTGATTTTTAGCCTGTATAGCAACATTTTATTCTTTTTCTCGAAAACGAATGAAGTTATTCTAAAATCGATCCCTAAAATTGCTTAGAAAATCTATAAGAATATTATAAACAAATTTCAGAACAAAAAATTCATTTTTGCAAAAGGAGTAGGATTTTAAAATTTTCCCAATTTTCTTCAAAAAATTTAAATTTTTAAAATTGTGTGAATAATATATAAAAACTTTCATCTGGTATCATTTTCTTGAATAGAAACATTGTATAAAATGCTAAAATATAATTTTTAAATACGTAAATAAAGAAATTTGCTCAAAGGGTACCAAGTCCTCTTAATTAATGTATCTAAGGCACATTACCAATTGGAATTAAAAGATAATGCCCTAGAAGTATTACAACTAAAATTAAAAAAAGGCAGAAGATAAATGTAAAAATTTAGAAATGCACGTACGTAACACATCTACATTATCAGTAGAAAAAACGACTTTATTGGATAAATTGCATAAATTAGAAAAATCAAATTTAGAAAAGGTTGACAAGTTAGTTAAACTTGAAGAAAAGTGCGAGATCTTACAATAAACATTTAAAATTACAGAAAAGCGACTTGTTGAGAAAGAAATTGAATGTGCTTCGTTAACAAAAAAATACTCATCGTAAACGCACAAACGGAATCTAACGATCATCCTAAAACATCGATGTCAACTAAAGAACGAGAAATTAACCCTAGCAAGCGCAAAACTAAGAAGTTAAAGTCTAGTGGAAGAAATGTTAATAAAACAAGTGATAGTGATGAGAATCAAGCCCTTGCCAAAGAGAAAAATGATTTGCTTAGACAGATTGATTTCCTTAACTCCATCATTTTGGATATGAAGTTGAAAGAGCCAAACAAGAGTAAAGCCCAGTTAGTTAAAAAACGCAGACAACTACACAAATAAAAAAAGACGAACCAGTGACAATGAAAAGAACCCGGTTCGGAACACGACTCAAATTACGACCCAAAGTTGGTCAACAGGAAGGCCCTCAACTTACATCCACCGCTGTTGATTTCATGAAGAGGTGGTTAACCGACGATGCCTGACGATTTTACGACTGCAAATTGAGTACCCTCTCCCCCCCCCACACACACAGTGACTCTCTATGAACAGAACTTTGAATAACGAACTGAACTCCTTTTCTCTTTCCCTTTTTATAGTTTTTTTGAATAGCTGTGAGCAGCAATGACGACCCACTTCCAGGAAAACAACACCTGTGTGAAGTACTGGAAAGCATCGCACTTGTTATTTTTTCTTTTCACTGTTTTCAATTTTTGTTTTATAGGTTTGCTTACAACATTTTGGATTTTCTTTCGCTGTGGTCAGCTCATTTTTAGGATGGCTGATTGTGAAGTAGACGGCACTACACGCTACTGCAAGCCCCCCGTAGCATCCTCCAGTCGATGGTTGTGAAGGGAAGCAGAGGGCAATGACTCCGACAAAAAGAAACAGCGAGAAAAGAGATATGAGAATGACATAAGACGTTGGAACGCAAGGGAAGCAGACGTATATCAGCAGAGCCGTTACATTTTCTTCAAAACATAATGAGAGCCAATTAGGCAACGACGTTTAAATAATTCATTAATTGTTATATTCTTCATTTTTATTTATTCTTATTTTAAAAATAAACAGATTATTCTGGCAAATTCTAGCTTACGAATTCATCCCAGTAACAACATAACATATATATATATATATGTGTGTGTGTGTGTGTGTATGAGAGAAATAGAGAGTATATAGTAGAAATTGAAAAATAGTCTACTTTATGTTCTTTCTATCATATCCATCACATCTGGTACTTCCGCGAGCGTCTGCGTGTGTCTGGACAAACTATCGGACGTCTGCGCAAAACATGTAATAATGCTGTACCTCGTACAGTTCCAGTCAGTCTTGGTCGATTCGATGCTTCTATAGCTACCAAATATATCTTGAATGTACATTTTATAATTTGCGCGTTAGTTGTAATTCACGGAATTAAATATTTACTGCAGAAGATTGAAACGAAATCATGAATAAATTTTTAAGTCGTAAGCGAACATTCGATGATAATAAAGCATCAACAAGTGCACAGACGAGCATAGTTCCGAAGATTAAATCAAGGAAATATTCTCAAGAATACTTGAGTTTTGGATTTACCATTACTGAAGTAAGTGGACAAGAAAAGCCCCTGGGTTTTATTTGCTCAAAAATATTGGCAGCAGACAGTATGAAACCTAATAAACTTAAAAGACATTTTGAATTGCATCTGGTGAGTACATTAACAAACCTCGAGAGTTCTTTGAATCAAAATTAAAATCATATGAAAAACAAAAAACATTTTTTTAAAAAAAACTTTGTCAGTGAATGAAAACGCTTTACTTACTTCTTACAAAGTATCATATAAAATACATATAGCCAGATGTCTCACACTATTGCAGCAATTGAGATCGTAGAAGCTATGTTTGGAGAAAATTTTTCCAAAGAGTTGCAGTCCATACCCTTATCAAATGATACTGTTTCCCGTCCAATTTATGATATCGCTGAAGATGTAGAGCAACAGCTTTTCGGTAAGTTACGTGATAAATTGTTTTCAATCATCTTAACGAGGCAACAGATAGCAATAAAAATGTTCATTTCATTGCGTATGTTCGATTTTGGCATAGTACGTCAGCACTAGAAGAACTACTTTTTTGCAAACCAATAAAACTTAAAGCAACAGCAATATCATTATTTGATATTTTAAATAAGTTTATATGCTAGGCAAATATATAGAGTGGAAAAATTGTGTCTGAATATGCACCGATGGTGCTCGTACAATGTCAGGAAGATTTTAAAGTATACAAGCACTTGTGTGAAACGAAAATCTCCAATGTCTCCAAATCTCCTCCAGCAATGTACATCTGGACACATTGCATGATCCACAAAGAAGCTCTGGCTTCCAAAGAAATGAGTCCTGGTCTAAATATTGTGCTAACCACAGTTGTGACTGTAGTAAATTGCATAAAAATGAGACCCCTAAAATAAAGAATCTTTGCTGGACTTTGCAAAGACATGGGCAAAGTGCATTCTTCGTTGCTATTTTATTGCGAAGCAAGATGGTTATCACGCGGGAAATTTTTGCAACGTGTTTATGAATTAAGAAATGAAATTACCATTTTTCTAGAAGAAGAAAACCTACCGGAAGCTGAGAAGTTTCGAGATGGGTTTTTTTCAGATGAAGTTGAGCAACTTAGTCAATATATTTGAGAAATTAAATATATTAAATCTTCTACTTCAAGGATAAAATGTACAAATGTTTGACACGAGTGATAAAATTAATGCTTTTTGTAGAAAATTACACACAAGGGGGACCCCCCCTAAAGCTCTTGATTTTTTTCCCGATTGATTATAATTCGAAGTATATAGTACGTAAAATTTAATTAAGTATTTTTTATTAATGATTAATTTTATTAATTCTCGGACCCCCTGAAAAATTAATGTGTACGCTACTGATTGTGCAGTATTGATACTTTTATAAGTGAGATTATATATTATATGAGTATATAAAAATGTGTATTTTATATTTTATTATGTCAGAATGTATTTTGTTAGTTTCCTTTCAGTAAATTAATTTTTGTTTAAATAATCTTTTGTTTCCGACTTTTCAATATGCCCCTCGTAGGGTTATCCCGCTCACTTAGGGGTCGCCCCCCACAGTTTGAGAAACGCTGGCCTAAGGCATAGTGTCAGCCAATTGATCGTTCTTCGCATGTTAAACGGAGACCAAAAAAGCCATTCGAATAGAAATGACTGAAGGCTCAAACTCGGCTGTTGACAAAGATCCTTTCCCACTTGACAGAATTGTCACTGGAGACGAGAAATGGTGTTTTTTAGACGATCCGCATTATGAAAGAGTACCGGCTACTTGGAAACAACGCAATCTCCACGTTGTGACAGGCTTTACGAGACTTTCTCCTAATAATCCTCTTCGAGAATCTTTGGGCCAGCAATCGCGTTATTTCACAGCCATCCCTCTCATGAAGAAACCATGATATGCAGATTAGCTAGTGTATATAAAGTTTAATAATCGTGGATTAGAAGGAAAAGGGAGTGGAGTCGATTAAAGCGGTGCTGATACGGTAAGAACCAGAATTTCGCCGCGTGACTAAATGACTGACTTTTATTATTAGAATAAATTAGGGAAGTTAGGATTATTAAGATAGCATTGATTAAAGTTAAGCTATTCGGATTTCGTACGCTTATTCACATAGGTTTTGAGCTCTCTTTATGTCACTCTAAAGTTTCCCTTTATAGATTGCTTGTCCTGGAATATTATCTCTGATAATAAGTTAGATTTATCATGGTTAGTCTTGGTCATCCATCTTTACTGCCTACAGATTTAGATCGATTAGATGACGAAGCAACGTCCCCTGGGTTTAGGTCTTTACAACGTCGTCGATTTCAATCTGCAGGTGAAGTTAAAAATGCATCGCAGGCTAAATCAAAGGACATGACTAAAAATGGATTCCAGAACTGCTTCTATGATCTTCACAAGAGATGGTAAATATCTGTTGTTGCTCAAGTGTATTATTTTGATGGATGATGTGTTTCAACAATTTAATTAGTAATATTTTTTAAGTTTTAGACTCAATCAGGGAACTTTTGAATCCTACCTCGTATATGACTAAAACTTCAGCACAGAGACTGAAACATGATTTTTGAAAAAAATAACTGATGATTTAGCAAAATCATCAGTTATCTGTTCAAATGATAGTAACTCTCAAAATAATATGAATAGTTCATGCTCTGTAGAGAAGTCTTAGCAAAATATATGAAAAGTATTATTATTGTAGACGCATTTTCCATAAAAGAAGGTTTCGAAAATATTTCTGTTTTTTTTTTTTTTTTTTTTTTTTTTGTCGAAAAATTGCATTTAAATAACTTTTTCTTGTTATAATATTCTTAAAACAATTTTATATGCATACTCTAATTCAAGTGACAGTCGTAGTCCATTGTTATTTCTTTAATCAAATTCTTTTTTTATTTTACACAATTTTTTTAGAAATAGACTGCTCTCATAAAAATTCAAGTGTTAAATTGGAACACGTAAGGGTTTCTTTTAAAATAAGAAATGAAGCATTTAGCTAACAATTTTTCTATAACTTTTGTATGTTTCATTTCCTCATTATTAGCAATTATTTAACTATTTAATTACCTTAAAATTATACAATTAATATCGGAAAAAAATATTTTCCTTTTATTAACATATCAAGGAATTATTCAGCTGTTGGTTTCATTAAAACGGCCCATAAGTTGAAGGAAAAATAATGGAGTCTTGAATGAAACAAAAATATGTACCTTTTGGATGTTATTGTTCACTGATTTCATCTTCACTAATCTCATAATCTCATGTTACCTGATTGTCATATTGAGAAATTGCAGAATGATTGTTTAGTTATGATGCCTGGTAGTGACCTCCAATTCGTAAGTAAAAAAAGAAAAAAAAAACATCACATTCACTTTTAGTTCAAATGTATATCAGGGATGGGCATTAAGTCGCGCGATCGCGATCAACAGGTAGATCACGAAGACACTTTGGGGGTGACCACCTTTACTAACACTTAAGACGCGTTTTCTGAAAGAAACATATTTATGGAACACCAAGGCCAGCTAGACTGGAGAATCGCCTTTTCACAATCGATGCGACTGCATTTACTTAAGCAAATGGTCCGATAATTGTATAGACGTCACATGAATCTTCAATGGAAGCGAACGATGACGCTTAAAACGCTCACTGTCGCTGTAGGGGAAAGAAAGCAATCATTGTGATGCCAGCCGAAAAATGAATTTTCCCCCACGTGCCAACTAAAGGGGAGAATAAATGTTGATAATCAGCTCTTCCCGCGATAGCACGAGATTGGCTATTAGGATATCCCACAACCCTCACTTCCACGGAATTGAGTTCTTGAGTTGATGTCATGCCCCGCGATGCCGCGGGAATCGGCAGCAAACAATTGTAAGTACATACATCGATTTCAGATTAATTGGTTCTCGTAAATTATCTGTTCGCTGTATTGAATACATTCACGGTCCATGGTCTAGCAATCGCTCATATTGTTCAAGCATTCAACTTGATAATTTTGTGTTAATTGTGTTTTTGTAGTAAAAATAGTAATCCGTCATATTTTAAAAGATAGGTACAATGTTTAAAACAAGTGTTAAAAAAAAGAAAACATGCAATTTTAATATGGAATAGTCCCCTCTACACACCGCTGATGGGACCGCAACACCTTAAAAACATTAGAAGCAGCCCCTACCCTGGAGAATTCAGCTCTCCACGAAAAATATCATTGTACGCAGGGTGATTATGAAATCATGGGAGAAACCTACAGAGGTGGTACCACGCGTTAAAACATGCACAGCCCTTTTTGACTTTGAATAGGAAAATAAGGACGAAACACGCATACACACACTGAAGTACTAGAAGTACTGTCATGCGCATTTGAAGAAGTATATCCCCCATTAAAATTAAAAATTATTGACTGAATGTGTGTTATGTCCATCACAAATGTCGATGTAGAAAATATATTTTTATTTAATACAAGGAGTTCGAAAAAGAGAACACTAGGAAGGAAAATTTAAATTTTTTCCGAAATATATTCAGTTAACATAAAAATATCTTTTATATGATTTTAATTAAAATAAATTAAAAGTATTGAAATCCTTTTTATGCTATTTTAAATTAAAAATATAACTGAATAGAGAAAGATCGGTTTTATTTCATATAAATATAATCATCGTATGTAATATTTATTGTGTTATTGTTTAAAAATGATTTAGGGCCTTTGCTCTTTTTACCTCATTACTTTTTTTAAAAAACAGGAAAATGAGCGCATTTTCTTACTCTCATATTCAAAAATGAATACAGGATGCTTTTTTCTGGTTCAAATCGCAATACCAAAAATATATATATATTTTTTTAATTTTTAAAAAATGACAGAAAAATAAAGTTTCTTTGAAGAAAATATAATTATTTTTCAACTTCTAACATACTATTTATTTCATTTTTTCCTCTTTTTTTTACCTTTCATTTCGGTTTTAATTTTACTGTGACTGAACATATAGGAGAAAGAAACACCGAATTCCACTACGCTTTCAAAAAAGATTGCTCAAGGCAACTTAACAGCTAGCTGTAAACGATTGATCTCTTGGTTCTTACTTTACAAAGGGACCGAACTGGGTCGTAAAATTGCCCCCGTTCGACCTCCCAAGTTCTAAAAGGGGGAAAGGAAAGAAGTATGTTGCATTTTTGAAGGGAATCGCAAAATAAGAATTAAACGCTTTCGGAATAAATTTAAAGGAGGAAGGTATCCAGTTAGAGAGTTAAGCAAATACATTTGAAAAATCAAACTTCCTTCCGAAATAAACGTAATTGAAAGAAAAATGTTTAATTGCAAATGAGTGGAAATACATGTTTATCTAACGGGTATCCCCAAAGTGAGGTAATCCTCAAACTTAAAACTCAAACTCAGAGGCACAACAATCCATGAGGGCCAGGAACTACTGTGCCCATCATAATACACGTGACCATTGGACGCTGAGGTGCATGAACAGATGTCCCGATTTGGTGGTCTGTCTGAAGAGAGACCTTCAGTGTTTAAGACCCGAAGCAAGCTTGGTACTCATTTATCGACCCAATGTAGCGGGGATGAAAGGCAGAGTCGACCTTGCGACGCCCGTTAATAGAACCCCAGATCTGTGGTGTGGAAGCACTATACACTACCACTCGATCCTATTCGGTAAAAAATAAAATTTAATGTTAGAATCTTATATAAATTCCTAATGAATGAGGGAGTCCAAACTTTTTTTTTCATGTAAACTGTTTAGACGGAAATGGTTAATTATGAACATTTCACAAGTTGCATAAATTAAAATTAACCGTTATAGTTTACATAAATTTTTAAGGGTACAAAAGGTGTATTTCGGCTGCACGAATTAATTTTAAAAGGAATACGGTTACGAAAAAGTAGTACAAATCTATCTAAAGTAGGGTTGGTTACCGTAGATATTGTCAAAAACAACAATGTATTGGAAGCCAATTCCACAATTCGTTGTTATAAAAATGTATGGAACATTACAAGATTTATTTTTGCATTTGTAATTTATATATATAATTTTTCCTGGGAACTTTAAAAGCTAGAGCGGCATCCATCAAAACCACGGTTCTCTCTCTGTTTTTCCAGATCGCCCCTGACTAAGCCGGCTCTGCCATAGTAAGTGAAAAAGCCGGATTTTTTGTTTGTCAAGATCATTTTATAGCAGACTGCATTTTTCATGTATTTTAGATGGTCGTTTTATATTTTCTACATCAATATCTTAATGTCTGAATTTAAAATTACATAAAATTCTTGACATTTGCATCAATGACCATGATAATTTTTATTAGTATATGAATGTGTCATCAAACGATTACATGACTAATATTAACACATTATTTTAACCATTTAATTAATATTAAGTATAACATATAACGCACACAAATTTTCTGAACTTTAAAATAAATATTTCGAAAACTACTTCAGATATACTCAAAATTTTTCATTCCTACCCTTTACCTTCTCAGTTTTGCTTCTATGTAAAACTTTATTGTATATTCTTCGGTTTTTTTAGTATATTTTTTGCTCTTAGCATGCATTTTTCAACTGAATTGTATGAAATCTTCGAAATATATTAAATGAATGATTGAATATTAACGTCCCACTGTTCAGCTACACGAGGGCTTTTGGCGACGGCCCACGTAATTTTGAACCATGGTCAAGTGACGTGGACGACACCTGAGCTGGCACCCCCTCTCTAACTACCACACCACACCAACGGGAGGACGTTTCAGCTCTCGAGATATTTAACGTGCATCGCTGCCCTACACGGCGGGTCTTTAGTGGTACTGGGCTCGAACTCGCTACACAGCAAGCCACGTTCCGATACCTATACCACTCGGCTACCGCGGCCGAAATATATTAAAAGATACCAAAGAAGCTATATAATAAAATATGAAATTTTTATTATACTCAAACAATTGCTAAAACTTATGGTAAATAATTTTTAACTGCGCGATGCATTTTTTTTTCGAAATTTCAAATGGAATTTCTAACATAAAATTTTTAGCTTTATAAGGTCGAGATTTCAAAAAATATCCAGATTTTAATTACTTATTCAGTTAGCTTTTAAAAAAGATAAATGTTGAGGTATTTTGTATAAATAGATCTTTTTGAACAATATATAATTCGAATGTTTTTCAATAGCTAGAATTTAAAATTGATTTTTATGTTTATTTATATGCATAAATGTCTACTGTAAATGTTTCCGTATATTTTTGATTACCATTTATTCAAACATTCAAGTTATAAAAAAAATGTGTGAAAATCTTCATTCATGTTGTCTTTGATGTAAACTGAAGTTCAAGCACTTAAAATTCAAATATAATTCGGTGTATTTTAACAATATATAACCAGGCACACACACACTGTACTTAAACTTCCCTGAACACTTAGGCTTTGAAATCTAAAAAAAAAAAAAAAAAAAAACTTATAAATCTTAATTAGTTTTTTTTTCGTTTTTATTTTTATCAAAGTGTAAGGAAATGTTTCAAATGATTTGATGAAGTTTAAATTTATTCATTTTTAGTGGTTCGAAAATTGAAAAGGTTCCAAATTTTAAAGATTTTGGTGCTTTATTAATTTTTTCGGTATCTTATAATAAAATAATCATGTTTCAAAAACTGAAAGCTTTGATTAAAATAAGAAAAATGAAGCGAAAGAATATACTTAAAAAAAGATAATTTGTCTAACTATATAAAATAGCAGATTGCACTGACACGCCCCAACTTGTTACAGTTTCAAATTAATATGAAACCAAAAGGGAATTGTAACATATTTTACTTATGCGTTGGGACTTTACAAAACCTTAAAAAAAGAGGTAACAAATTAACACTTCTTGGGGTCTAAAGAAATTTCCCCTCGATTTTTTACGATTGCCCCAGGGTCAAAACACGGGGTTCCCTGCGAGTCATAAAACTCCTGCTGTGTTGCTTCCTCCGTCCCTCATTATCTTTCAAGATGTTAAACCTTAAAAGGGGGAAAGGATTTCAGAAAAGTGCGGCTAATCCGCTTTTGAAAACGTTACTTGAAGGCAGAAAAATCCGTGCAGTCCATTTTCGAAGCATCTTTACACTGACGGAATTTTCCGTGCTATCTGGTTAGAGGTATATTTCTGGTACATGTATATTTGTGTATTATATTAAAAATTTGATCAATCCAAAATTACATGTTTTTAGCTCCTCTAAAAGCTTTTAGGATTTTACAACTGATCTTACAATCCATATACGTTTTATAGTAGTATATTTAAAAATGATAAAGACATTTTTACGAGTGTGTGAGCTGTTATGCCTCGTTTATAAATATAAAAAATTGCATTCAGCTACAGTTTTTAAAATGTACAGAAATAAGTGGAGAAATCGGATACTTACATATTATGAATATTTTTGACTGTAGTAAGATATATTTATATATTTCAGTTTCTTTACCATTTGAATAGAACTTGTAAGCCATTTTGCGAATAGTTTGATATTGAGTATAATTCCATAGGCTGTTTAATATTGTAAAGTGTTTTACTTTGATACCAGCACACATTAAAATAATGCTCATTTGCAGTTATATGATCAGCTTCAGTGATATTTAAATTTTCAAAAATAGTCTACACGTACGAAAACATTCTTTCACAACCGCACACCACATCTCATACTATATCTTCCCTACAGCAGGAAATAATTGTGTATACTGAATAATTTAATACTGGATACATTTCCATGTGTTAAATTTGTTTTTAAAATTTGGTATGAATACATTGTGGAACTGTCGGTTAACTTCAATGAACAAAATTGTTTTAAGTGTACTGTTTTGAAAAACAAAATTAATTAGTTAGAACTTTTCTCACAATAGAATTTGTAATGACTGAATTGTGGAAAATGTATTTATCGATGTGTGACATTTTTCCTTGTAATAAAATAAACATAAAGATAAGAAATTTACCTTGAGTAGAAAATGGTTAGAGGTACTGTCATGCGCATTTGAAGAAGTATATCCCCCATTAAAATTAAAAAATATTGACTGAATGTGTGTTATGTCCATCACAAATGCCGATGTAGAAAAGATATTTTTATTTAATACAAGGAGTTCGAAAAGGAGAGCACTAGGAATGAAAATTTAGATTTTTTCCGAAAAATATTCAGTTAACATAAAAATCATTTATATGATTTAAATTTAAATAAATTAAAAGTATATTGAAATCATTTTTTGTTTTTCTAAATTAAAAATATAATTGAATAGAGAAAGATCTGTTTTATTTCATAATAATGTACCATTTATGTCTTATTGTTTAAAAAAAAAAAAAAGATAGGGCCTTTACTCTTTTTACCTCATAACTTTTTTTTAAAAACATGAAAGTGAGCGCGTTTTCTTACTCTCATATTCAAAAATGAAAAAAAGGATGCTTTTTTCTGGTTCAAATCGCAATACCAAAATATTTTCTTTTTAATTTTTAAAAATTGACAGAAAAATAAATTTTGTTTGAAGAAAATCTAACTATTTTTCAACTTTTAACACGCCATTTATTTCATGTTTTTTTTTACCCTGCATTTTGTTTTAATTTTACTGTGACTGAATCTATGGGGAAAACGACAGAGTAGAAAGAACTACGGTTTTCATACAAGATTGCCCAAGGCAACTTAACAGCTAACTGTAAACGATTGCTATCCGGGTTCTTACTGATTAAAGACGCCGAACCAAGTCATAAAGTTGTCCCCTTTCGACCTCCCAAGTTTTAAAAGGGGGAAAGAATTGAAATCTGTTGCATTTTTTAAGGGAATAGCAATATAAGAGTAAAACGCTTTCGGAATAACTTTTCAGGAGGAAGGTATCCAGTTAGAGGGTTAAAGCCGTTACATTTATGATATTGAGACTTTAATGAAAACAAACGCAGTGGTCAGGGAAAGAGCATCATATTTTTGTCATACACAATCAAACATTCACAAATGAGCATTACTTCTTTTGTGTACCCCCCAAGTATCACTTTGCATATTTCCTGTGGTACTCTTACCCCACTGTGGAGACCACTATTTAAAAGCATCGTCATGTAGAGAAACTGATGCGTGTTAAATCTGCAAGGACTCAAATTTCTCAGGCTGGCCTGAAGAAAGCTTAAAAAATGAGGTGCCAGCTCAGGTATTGTGTATTTGTCACTTGATCAGGGGTCGAAATTAAGAGGCATCCAGCTGCATAACTCTCACTCTAGCTCACTCAAAATTAAGAGTTCGGTTGCTCATAGCCCTCATGCTGCTTCTAAGGGAGATGAACATTGATTCATTTTGAAAAATTACGTAATGCTTTGAAAATAGGATGTCATTGACAGAGACGACTTAAGGCATGGGCCAACTGGGTCCCTCAGTGGGAGCCTTGTCTCGTTCTCGACTGAGCCTTAATAAGATCATGATTCGAATAATTTTAACGGTCAAATGTTATTTCTCGTTGTACTCTCCAAAAAACAGGGAATTTCGGATTATATGTCAACTGGCAACAGAAGAAAGACTGTATTATTGTGTGATGACCGTCTTCCATGTACAGGCTTAGGTTTACCATCATGCACCATCATTACTCTGTGAGAACCCCCCTGGGTTCCACCCTGGACACTAAGATTGAATTGAGGCAAAGAATTACCAGACGCCATTTTCAGAATAACAAATTATATTTATTCACTTAATTCAAATATCAACCTTCTAATTATAAATATTAAACAATATGTGTACGTCAAAGGATTTACCTTTACTATCAAATTAAATTACAAAATATGATATTAATCAACTACTAATTTTAATATCGAACGAGTTTACCGGAATAAGAGGACCGAGAAATATACGCAACTTGAATTATTAACATTCATTAAATTTTCCCTAACTTTATTATACATTAACTCTTGTGGTCAGAGAACTAATTTATAATATATCACCTGGCAGTAATGTCATTCTCTCCAGGTAGATTAATCCTTCTAATGCTACTTCGCTGAATAATAACAGCAATACTCTAATCACGCAATCCTCTTAACTTCGTCACTACTGCTCTTGGCTCAATCGCCTTCTATCTGCTAACTTACAACGCTCTCCTTAAATATCTTAATTCATTTGCATTTCTCATTTTCTTCTTTTAGAGCTGGTTGGAAATGTACGCGAATTTACAATCCCCAAAGAAGCCTAAGAGTATTAATGGAAAAGTGCCGCATAGATTCGTCACAACTCCCTTCAGTCAAAGACCGGCAGTTGGTTGAGCCAACTGGTGCAATCGCAAGTCATGCACATTTGTTTGTTTAGGGTTAATTGTTTGTACGAGTATTTGACAACGAATGCTACGTACTGCCTACTTTTAAGGGTTTTAGGTGAGACCTACATTTGTGTACGGGGCCCAGGGCCTGAAAAGGTCTTAAGACATCCCTGGTCATTGAATATATTTAATTGAATTGTGTGACGTTTTTATTTTATTATAAAATGCTATATACATAGTTATGTCGAATATATTTAATATATAAATAATATTGTAACTTACCGTAAAATCTGGCGTATAACGCGCACCGATGTATATAACGCGTACCTATACTTTCAAGCTGTATTTTTTTTATTTTAAGTTATATTCACCGTGTAACGCGCTCCTCCTTCTTTACAAAGAAATCTGAATATTCTGCAGTATTTTATTCGAGGTATTATCCCAGACATTTAGAAAAATGGAATATATCTAAAACAACAACTCTTTTAGTTCATAAAGCATGTCATTTCTTTTAAATAAACAGTATTTCGGTATGTGTAGAAATAATTTTTTTTATACTCAACTCTTATGTTATTTTTAAAGTTATCATTTTTATACTCGGCGTATGACGATTAATTTCGGTCTTATTTTTTGTGTTAAAATTGCGCGTTATAAGCCGGATTTTACGTTATATTATATGGAACACTCTACCCTTTTCATTACTGTCAAGATATGTAGAATCAACTCTCTCATACATACCATCATAAATAATAGCTTCTAAAATCAAGTGTAGAAAAACTCAGAAATAAATAGTTTTCATGTTTTCGTACTACGTTAAGGTATTTGCTTGTATTTATATCTCCAAACACATTTATAAGTTATTCTTTTTTACCTTCATAGGAACCATACAATGCATCAAATACCCGTATGTACACTTTTCCATGGGTGGAAAAGAAATTAGAAATTAATTCCCTATTCTGCAAAAAAAGAAAGTAATATGGATTACAACTAATCACAAAGTTTACTATTCGTACTTATAATTTTTATCTTTTAAATTACTAATTTTCTTCATTCGCATACATCATGAATTCTGCCCAGTGTAAAAGCTGTTTGTTTAATCTGAATATAACTAAAAGAAAGAAATAGAAATTTGGAATTATCACCCTTACTTTTGATGTATAAGGCAAACGTTCTTTAAAAATTAAAAGCATCCTTAAAATTTTGAATGGACGTCTTCAAATATATTCCTTTCTTTATCTACTCAATATTTCACTGAGAATAAAAGCCGCAATCACTTCCATCAAGTAACTTTAAAGAACATCATAAATCCGCAAAATAGAACTTTTTTAAAAAGTTCATCACATTACTCATCCTGAAGTATCCACGACGGCTAGCACTTCTCATTAGTATTGTGTGATTACCAGAATTTTCTTACGGATCCGACGCCAAAGAGTTCTTACGGGGCTTAGAGATAGCTTAAACTGGCCCCAGAGAACTGCGAATGATTGACCCTAATACATATTGCGACTTTATCTCTCGTTCTCCACCACACAGAAAATGTCCCTCGGTGTTCTAATTCCTCCCATTTCCCCCCGTTAAAACT
This sequence comes from Trichonephila clavipes, assembly GCA_019973935.1. Classification (NCBI taxonomy): domain Eukaryota; kingdom Metazoa; phylum Arthropoda; class Arachnida; order Araneae; family Nephilidae; genus Trichonephila; species Trichonephila clavipes. Next base: position 178,212 of record BMAU01021139.1, read on the forward strand.
AAGTTGATAAACTTCACCTAAGATGCGATAATAATACTGCAGAAAAATTTAAAATAAAATTAAAAAAAATGATATAACAATAACAATAAGAAGAGAAAAAATTACAACGAGTCCTTCGAAACTCCAGATATAAATCACCCGATATGTGTGATTACAGTTCTCGCCTTCTACAACAATCTCTTCTTTTTAATGCTCGCGCCCCCTTTTTTTTCGCGGAGTGCAAAACGCATTAGTACCGCTTGGAATAAGCGAATGCTTACCTCTGGAGTTATAAACGAGCTTATATTATTTTATATTTGGAGCACCAAGCCGTCATAAACATTAGCTTTTCGATTCTTTAATGAGAAGGCAGGCGTGGTCCGGCTTTTAATGATGAGCGTCCATCATGGCCTCATCCCGCATTGTCGCTCTGGTATCCCTTCGGAGCTTATTAGTTACGGGCGGTTGCCTCTTCATTTACAAGCTCGCGAAAAGTTGGAGATCTATTTATTAGGCTGAGGAAACGCACCTCGTTGGCATTGTTGTGGAACGGTGAGTTAACCGGAGTCCGCCGTTGCATTTGATGATTTAAAGGAGCCATGTTGTTCGCGCAGTTGAACAAAAAACCGTTATTGCCTTCTGGGTCCTCATTCGGTTGAACGGGGGACTTTCGCGCGAAAATTGGCAGCTATTTGCTGATAGACTCCACCAAGTGATCCGGAAGCAAGTGCCAAGCACAGAGAGTTGATTACCTGTGCGAGTTTAGAGGTATCAATAAACATTTGTATATTATGTGAAAGTCCTCATATGAGCAACAATCACAAATAATATTTCTGGTCTGCTTAAATAATATTTCTGCTATTTGATGATTGATTCGTCGGATAATCCAACCACAGGTAGAGAGCAGAGCAAATAAACTTAGCTTAAGTGCCTTTAACGTGGCCGCGGTAGCCGAGTGGTATAGGTATCGGACCGTGGCTTGCTTTGTCACGGGTTCGAGCCCAGTACCACTAAAGACCCGCCGTGTAGGGCAGCGATGCACGTTAAATCTGTCGAGAGCTGAAACGTCCTCCCGTTGGTGTGGTGTGGTAGTTAGGAGAGGGGGGTGCCAGCTCAGGTGTCGTCCACGTCACTTGACCATGGTTCAAAATTATGTGGTCCGTCGCCAAAAGCCCTCGTGTAGCTGAGCAGTGCGACGTTAATATTCAATCAATCAATCAATAAGTGCCTTTAACAGGGGGAAATGCCTTCATAACTGATGTAGAAGGTCCAATGCACACAAATACCACAAATGTTTTGCCCAAATATTAAACATTATTGTTTTATTTTATTTCAACTCTTCTTGAATTACTCTTCTGCTATTTGTTAATTGACTCCATCAATTCAACAAACACTAGTACTGATTATAATAGACTCGATTGCCTTTGTAGAAAACTAAGCATAAAGGTGTAGATAGGAATTTGCATGTCGTGTTTATTTTTTTCTAATAAACACAAATTAAACTTCTCTTCTGAAATTACTTATTTGCTATATGATGTGATTGATACCATCGAATGATTCAAATAGCGATCATAACAAACAGAGACGTTTTAAGGAGTAAGCCAACTGGGCCCAAGGCCACGACCTTGGTAAAGACCTTGTCTCGTTCTCGACTCGGCCTCAGTAAGATCAACATCCGATTAATTTTAATGATAAAATGTTTGAGACATTTTCTCTGGAGATTTCGATCTATATGCCAACTGGCATTAGTAGCAAGACTACATTATTATGTCGTCTTTCTGCCTAGGATTAGGTATGCCCACCAAACCCTCATTAAGGCTTAAGGTGCTGGTATGTCGAGTCGGTTTGTGTCTAGATTACAAAAATTCTGAGTCACGCATTTATTTGCTATGGATTACCATTTGCAGGAATAATTGACAATGTCTACTGTCTTAAAAGGGTTATTGGTAGAGTCTGTTTTTGCACAGAGGTCTACGGCTTCAATAAATCTTAAGAGTCACTGAAAGCAAATACCTGTATTTGAGTACTTGAAGAATTTAAGAACAGAAATGCAAGCGTGAATGTACCGATATACTCAAATATTTCAAATTTCATGCTTCTTTTGCTATTATTAAGATGTTCTCTTGCTATTTGTTGATTTACAGCAGATATTATTAACAGAAAACGTTGCATGAGAATTAATCCAAGGTGTAGTAGAAGCTTTGATATATGTTTTACTTTTCCTGATTAAAATACTTATATGCTTTTCCTAACCCAGTTTTAGCGAAATATATAAATTATAATATTACTTACCTTTAAATGAAGCCTCCACACAGCTGAGCTTGAAGATTGTGTGCGTGCATTGCTATCTTCAAATAACTACTCAACGTTTCCACGGTCAATCTCACTGTCAAATTAGCAATAACTTCAGAATCATTATTTATTGTTTGACTACCATTTGATGACACTTCATAGTATTCTCTAGTATTCATCTCTAAGCCCTTTCATTTTCATTGCATTTAAAGAGTAATGTCTATTTGCATACCTGCATAGTTGCGTAATGCTTATTTCCCCTTCCCTTCATAAGGCGTTCTCATATCAAATGACGACATGAAGTAGCCTTAGAGCAGTGTTTCTCAAACTGTGGGGCGCGCCTCCTGGTGGGGGGCGAGCATATCAAAATGTCGAGAATAAAAGATATTTTTAAAAGTTATAAAAAATGTATTTAAAGGAAGCAAAACATAATACATTCTGACATAAAAAAAATACCCGTTGTTTTTTTATCGTTCTTTGTTCCAGTTTAAAAATTAGAGCAAAAAAGCAACATAATACTTTTCTTATTACTTAAAAGTATATATAATTTACTTAAAATATCTATTACTTATATAAAAATAACTTAAAATATCTATTACTTATATAAAAATAACTTAAAATATCTATTATTTGAAAGAAACATGAAAATAATTTAATATTTATCTTGATAATTTGAGAGGCTCATAATTAAGATAGTATTGTAGTTTTAGCATCAAAGTACATTATTATTGCATTCAATAAGTTTTTATTGTATGGGGGGCGCGAAGAAAATTGTGATTGAAAATTGGGTCGCAAGTATTGAAACTTTGAGAAGCACTGCCTTAGAGGTTATTTAAGGAAATCCGCTTGTTTTTAAGAGAAATTAACCTTAGCGGTATCTACAAGATACGTACGTGATTTGACAGTTCTAACATACATAAATATCCCAAATTATGTATATTTTATTAATTTAATTTTCTGCTATTTGCTGATTGACCCTGTCAGATTAACTAAGTACTTTTATAATACATTTCAGTAATAACACTTTTTTTAAAAAATACTTTTTAATTTTTACTTAACTAAAACTTTTGTATGAAGATGTAGATGTATTAATATGAATACCTTGAAAAAGCACAAATATTACACATGACAAGTTTCTTTACTTGATTTAACAGATTTTTACATTTTCACATTGTACAGATTTTAACCTTTCTAAAAATACCTTACTTTAACCTCTAGGGTAATTAGTAGACCTTAAAACCTATTTTTAAATAATCGTTGAAACTGGGCCACGCCCATTTGAATGGCGAAAAATGTAAACAAAGTACCACGTTTTTGCTTCAAAGTTGAACGTCTGATATAAACTAAAACATGTATCTCTTATTGTAAATTGAGTCTTTTATTTTTTTTCCTATCCGATTAGAAGTCTCACTGTATACATTAAAATCAATTTATCTCAAAATGTAAATTTTGATGTTTGATGTACCTTTTCTGAGAAACTACTGTTCACAGGTATGGTAATTTTTTATGATATATTTATAACGATGGCTAATATATACTAAAATTAGCTTTTTGTAAAAAACTCAAAAATTCATTTCTTCTAAGTTCTTTTGTGTGAAAATGAGTCAAATTTTGCAAAGTTTGATAAAATATTCTATAAATCATGAAAAAATTCAAAATTAGCTTTCATTTCAGTGTTTCATTTTATTTCATTTCAGTATAATGAAAAAGGTGTACTTTAATTGTGTTTCAATTTTCAAGCATGTACATGTAACAGATTTTGAGAAAAGGTACATCGATAACAGCCAATTAAACATTGTCGGTGTAGAGGTTTCCTACTCGCCTTAAAACATAGAACGTACGAAACTAACTTAGCAGTCATTTGATTGTCTACGTTTGAAATTTTCTTCGAAGTTTCCATTTATATTATCAAATCACACAAACGTAATCTGCTTACGATTAAAAATAACCCTCCTCTTGAAGATTTCCTTCACAGAAAAGTTCTAATGGAAAGGATTCTACGACCTTGGAGCTTTCTTTTCACAAAATTGCCGATATGCCCAAGTTTTAATCAACCACAAAATATAATTTATATGAAATCCGAGACAAAATGCTTAGAACGTTAATGTTTTCGTTCTTCTTTTATATCTGAGTATAAATAAAATGAAGTATGATTCACATCTGGGTAAATAAGTTAGTAAAAGCCAATCATGAGACATAAATTGAGTTAAAAAACATTTAATGTCTACTGCGGTTAATTGTTATTTTTGGAGACCTTCAGAGAAAAATATTGGCTCTTAGAATTAGTATTGAGCTGTCCATTTATATGAAACTGAATGAGAACATTTCAAATTTCTTTTAGAATTGCTTCTAATTTCCTGTTATATATCTCAAGTGGCTTTCCTATTATATATCTCAAGTAACACTTCAATTAAACTTTTAATGAAAAACTGAAAATATATCAACAATGGGTAGAAATTTGAAACAAGAATGTTTGTCTCATTAAATCTTTTACGTATATATTCTATCATTCTATTCTTTATGTTATTTCTGTTTAGGTGGTCGTAATAACTCATTTAATTGTCGAAATAAATTTAAATATTTTTTTAAAAATAATTTTCTGTAATATTTTTTATTATCTTTTAATAGACATATCTTATTGAACTATTTATTATCATGATAGCTCAAGCTGGTTATTAATTTACTAAAACTGAAAAGGCCTTTACAGGGTGAGTATAAATGATGGACCCGATTTAAAAAAATCATATTTTCGAAACAGCTACACATATTGCAATAAATCATAAAAGAAATAACCATTTTTTGTCTCACTAAAGATCAACAGCCAATTTAAGTTCACTGAGATTGACAGAGCAGAGACTTTGTGTATTAGAATATGCACAGGTTTTTTTCAGTTATTTCGGCGCAACGTGTATTTAGAAATCGCTACTGAAAAAGAAACACCAACCAACAGGAGCATTCTGCAATGGCTTCATCAATTTAAGAAAACAAATAGTTTGTGTAAAAAGAAAAGCAGCGGTCGGCCAAGTGTCTCAGAAGAAGTAGTGGAGACGGTGAGGCAGAGTTTTATTCGAAGTCCACGGGAGTGTACGAGAGTTGCCGCCCGTGAACTTGAAATACCCAAGAAATGAAAAAAATTAAATTTCAAACCGTATCATTTGCAGTTGGCACAACAATTAACAGAGGATGTCAAGTAAGCATTTGTGCAGCACCACGTCGATAGAGTGATGCTACAAAACATAAGTAACATAAAAAAAACCGTAGTATATTTCTCTTTACATTCATGTAACACTTATTGTAATATGTGCTGTAGTTTCGATAATATGATTTTTTTTAAATCAGGTCCATCATTTATACTCACCCTGCGTAATTGACAAATTTCACACAAATAAGATTTTTTAACTACGTTGGGAAATATGAACAAAAAGGCAATTTAAAATCATCTTTTATTTGATTATTTATATTAGAATTGCTTATAATGAAGAAATTCAAGCCTTAGCCACAAGAGTAGTAAATAATAACACATGGAAAAAGTGCCATTTTAACCTCATTTGTTATTTAATAATTATTTACATTTTGTTTAATAAAATCGATTCAAAATATTCATAATAATTCATATAGGTGGCCATTTCATGTCGTATAATAAAAACTGAAGTAATTCGAAATTAATAACTATCAATAAAATGGTCTTTATGAGAATTATTTAACCAGAATAAAGAGTGAAAATGTTTCGATCTTAAGTAAAAAAGGAAAGTAGCTCAAAGTAATTATCTTATATATATACAAGAGCTTTTCTCATCAATTAAGATATAAATATTTGAAATAACCATATATAAGTATTTTGCAAAATAACTTTCCCCTACTCGTTACATCTTTCATACACCCATCCCAATTGATATTTTCATTCAGTTTGTGATGCACCCCCTCTCACTTAAGAATATCTTGTTATTACAGAAGGAAAATTTTCTAGTAACGACGGTTGTTCCATGATAACACTAAACCACAAAGACGCTCCAAGAGCAGGAAGCGCCCGTTTGATTATCAACCTGATACTTTATGGTAATTTTTTCCGCTGTGCTCCTATTTTTTACCTCTTTTTAGGTTTTGTAATGGGTTGTGCGCAACGTCATGCCACGACCTGATAAGAAAGAGTGATTCACGAAGTTCAGCTCCCCCGGTAGAGATGTCTGTTAACAATGCACCAATGAGACGAGAGATAAGAGATGGTTATAAGTTAGATTCTCTTAAAAGGATCCTTGGGATTGGCTGAATTAAAAAGGAAATCGAGAAAGTAAAAAAAGAAAAGAGAGTAATATCTGGGGAAAACTTCTCTCTCCCTCTCTTGAGAGTTTTGAGTTTTGTTTTTCTGGGTTTTTTTTTTTGTTTTGATTTGTCGTTTCTTGTGATAATTATGAGGAAGTTTTGATGAGCAAAGTAATACTTAAAAACTGGAGCTTACAGCTTGATGAGTATTGAATTCATAGTAATGATTTATTTTAAAGTTAAGAATATATATAAATTTCACAAAAAGTTAATAATAATTAAATGTATATAGAGCATGGCTTGAGAATTGTGAAATTATTGCAGTAGAATGGTTTTTACTACAGTAACTTCTATTCCTTAATTTCTTTTGAGTTTTTAAAAACGAATTGTAATGATTATTTATATTTCATTAATGTCAACTAACATTAATTTATGAGCCATTAGTAAAAGTTCCAAATTAATTCAAAGAAAAGATTCGAGAAACTTTAACTTTTTTGGGGATGGAGGTGACTCACAAATTAGTAATAATTTCTGTTGAGTCATTTTTAATTGAAATGAATTTAGATACTGAGGTAATTCGAGCCTTTACCATATAGACAAAAAAAAACGACAACTTTTCAGTGACTACTGCAATGATGGTTTTTAAGAGTCCTTGGATAATTCGGACATTGTAATAGAAACATTTGTGTTTTTGATTGGTGGATTGAATTTCTTTTTCGTAGCCCAGGAAACAAATGCTTCATTTATACAGAGAGAGAAAGAGAGAAAGAGATGGAAACAGAGAGAGAGAGAGAAGAAGAGGCAGATAGAATGAGACAAAGAGAGAGAGACAGAGAGACACAGAGAGGATAAGAGAGACAGAGAGAGAGAGAGGAGAGGAGAAACAGAGAGAGGAAAAAGAGACAGAGGGAGAAAAAGAGACAGAGAGAAAAAAAGAGACAGATAGAGGTAAAAAGAGACAGAAAGAAAGAGAAAGAAAGAGATAAAAGGAGAGAGAGAGGGAGAGACAGAGAGAGGAAAGAAAAAAGAGACAGAGTGAGAAAAGAGACCTAGAGAGATAAAAAGAGACAGAGACAGAAAGAAAAGAGAGAGAGACACACACAGCAAGAGTGACAAAAATAAAGATATATATATATACACTGGTGTGCAAAAATTAAGGACGAGACGGTTTTTTCAATATAACTTTGTACAAAAGCTTTCCAAATCAACACATTTAATACCGTAAGATCCCCAATACGTAAGGACATGTGTAATGTAAGCAACACTTACTAAAAAAGAGAAATCAGAGGGATAAAAAGAAGCTTTATTGAAAAAGTAGCATGGAGCGCAATGCGACTGAAGGCCGAAACATCCCTGTGATGGGTGTCCAGCAAGAAACATCCGGTCTTTAGTAGGGGATATGATCTCCCCTGACTGCTAGGCAGGTTTCACAGCGTCTGCCCATGCTGAGAATGAGGGTGTCAATGAGTTGTTGAGGCATTGCTGCCCATTCGTCTTGCAGCGCCAATCGAAGCTCCCGAATCGTTACTGGTGGTAAGGTACGAGCTGCCAAGCGTCTGCCTAGAAAATCCCATACATGCTCGATGGGATTGAGATCCGGAGATCGTGCCGGCCAATCCATACGTTCAATATCCTCACTCTCTAAGAGCTGTTCGGCAGCTACTGTGCCATGACATGGTGCATTGTCGTGCATGAAAAGGAACTGCAGATCCATAGCGCCTCTAAAAAGACGCACATATGAAAGAAGAATCTCGTTACAATACCGGTCCCGTTGACTGAAGAAGAAGACGTCGAAGATGTGAAGGTCTGTGCGACTACCAAGCATGATGCCTCCCCAAACGAGAACACCGCGACCTCCATACCTGTCCCTTTCAATGATATTCGAGGGATGATTGCAACTTCCCCGCTCTCTCCAGATGAGTATGCGATGAGAATCGCTACTCAAACTGAATCTGCTCTCATCTGTAAAGAGTACTCGTCTCCATTCATTGTCTCTCCAATTCCAGTGTTCCCGGCACCACAGAGAACGCCTTCTCCGATGGGCAGGCGTTAAAGGTACACACCGTACAGGGCGTCGTGCAAGCAGACCACCACCGTGCAGTCTTCTGGCCACGGTAAAACGCGATATCGGTCGTCCAATCGCCTGTGTCGTGTGGCTAGCGATTTCTCCCGCTGCCTGCCGCCTGTTTCTTCTGGCCTGTAAGTCAATGTACCGGTCATCTGCGGGTGTGGTTCCTCGTGGACGACCACTACTGAACCCCCGGATAGCTGTTCCTGTCGTTTGAAATTGTCTCCAAAGTCGTGAAACGATGCTGTGAGCAATTCCGAACTCTGCAGCCACACTTGTCACACTGCGGCCTTCCTCCAACTTCTCCGAATCATTCGACCTCGGGTAAAAGCATCCAGATGTCGTCTAACAGATTGATTATTCGCCATTTCTCGCTGAGGCTGCAACTCGGTGTGATTTTAACTGCTATATGGCGTGCAATCTCTTTGCCAGAAATACTGATCTTACACCGACAACATGCTTTATACTACTCAGACACTCCCCCATTACGTCTACCTGCATATCTGCGCATGTGCTACCGTACATCACCTTACTTAATCTCCTGATTGGTCTTTCTGTCCGCTCTGCCTCTTCTTTCAGCTGATATGCTAATTTTTCGACTTCGTCCTTAATTTTTGCACACCAGTGTATATAGATAAAAGCCCAGTGGAAGCGTATAGAGCTTCCCAGTCACAGGTCCGGGGCTCTATCCTCGGGCTAGACAAGGTTGACTTATCCTTTTATCCAGTGGCGTAACGGAGAACACTTGAGCCCCCCTGCAAAGTCAGGTTTTGAGCTTCAAGTTGGATTTTACAAAGGGTAGGTACTTGGCGATAGTCAGGCTGCGCCCCCGCGATGCGGGGGTGTACGTTACGCCACTGCTTTTATCCCATCAGTGGGTCGATAAATGTGTACCAAGCTTGCTTGGAAGCTGAACACCGGGGCTTCTCCGTCAGACTGACCATCTGACCGGAACATCTGCTCATGCATCTGTGCCCAAGGTCACGAAAACTGAGTGGGCACAGTAGACCTTGGCGCTCCAATAAGTTGTTGCGCCACTGAGAGAGATAGAGTCAGAGAGAGAGAGAGTCAGAGAGAGAGAGAGTGTCAGAGAGAGAGAGAGAGTCAGAGAGAGAGTCAGAGAGAGATAGAGTCAGAGAGAGATAAAGATAGAGACAGAGATATAGATATAGGGAGAAACACACAACTCAGACATAGAAAGAGAGACCGGAAAAGAAGGAAAATAGAACGCATAGCACACATTTAAAATAAAATGCTGGAAAAATTTCATTAATATTACACATTATTAAAATTATACACAAGGATAAATTGAATGTATATGCCGAATGTATTTATTGATCCACATTGCATAACTCATTAACAAAACAAAACTGTTTCAGTGCACATCAAGTATTCTTTACTTACTAATTCCTAACTCATTTAAAATGGTTCAATAAAAAAAGTTGCACAGGTCTGCAAAATATAATCAACGTTTTGGTCATGCACCCTTTTCTAAATTTTAACTGGTACATGGAGGTTCTAACAAGTCTATTAATTGAGTAGTTGAGACTCATAAATTCATTAGGATTTCCAAAAAAACTACGACTTTCATTGTGACCAACAATCATTAGCCACCCGATGCTGAAAGCCATAATTTCTCCAGACAAACCCATGCGCATTTATGACTTGAACAAAGAGCATTAAACAAAGACACATCGTAAACCCGGGACCGATTTCTGATACAATATTCGCCATTTGAGCGGTTATTGCAAAAGTATAGCAAATAAAGAATTATGACAAGTTCACGTAATTAAGAATTCACTTACGGATCAACTCTTCTAACAAACCTCTCCAAACATGGATCTAACAACCGGGGTTGAGGAAGTATCCGGGAAATTAAGTTAAAGTTAAGAAAGAGAGAGGGAGGGGACTAATTCCTGGGGCGTAAAGGAGAGGGCCCGATTTTAATGCTAATCCCTCTTTATCTGTCTCGAGATCCGGAGAGCAGGCTGCAATGAAGAAGAAATTGATGGACACGCGGCCAACAGAGATCGTAAAAAATGAACGGTATGTGGAAGAATTTCCGCCGATATCCATTTAAGCAAATTTCCAATTAAAAACTTGACTAATGAAAGGGAGTTTATTTCGGCGAAGGGGTTGGGGGGATTCGGCCCTCTTTTAATCGTTCTTTGGAAAAGGATTTCCTCGAAGAAAGACCTAAATAATTTACGAGGCTGCCTAATTACAAGTGAAAACAAAATCTTAAAAGCGCATTCCAAATGCGGTGGGGGATAAAGTAGGCTTTTCTATTTTAACCCTCCAAAGCAAAGAGAATATTTATAAAGTGACGACACCTGAAAACCCCTTTTCCTGCGCTTTTAAAAGGCACCGGATAATCCATTCCTTGAGTCGAGGGCATTCTCCACATTCTTGCGATCCGAATAGACGGCCATGATATCTCTTTACATATTTTCATTCGATATTTTATAGTTTTAATTATACCTGGACGTTGATTATGTACATAAATATCCTCCCCGTAACTAGAAAGAGGCAAAAGTTTGTTTCCCCTCATTATCAGAACCTTAAAAGAAGCGGGATTTGGGCGCGCAGACCCTTTCCTTTTAACTCCCGACCATTCCATTTTATTATCTGTTAGTCCCGTATGCTCTTTCTTTATAGCTGTGATAATATATTTAACAGCAAAGACCTCCACAGTTTAGGGTGAATAATTAGCCAGGGCAATTAACGAATGCAAAGTCAGACCGAAGGACCGGTGCGAGAAACATAAAACATTTAATTAATATCGTGAAATCACATTTATAGCTCTGTTCGCTCGGAACGGTCGAAACTCGAAATAGTTCCAACCTCGATCCTCTCACCATCTATCGGAGAACATCGTAAATTCCCTCCCCCTCACAACCCCCTTCCCTTTTAGCACATCACACACACACACACACAAAACGTTACGATTGGGGAAGGGTTATTACTTAGGGTTCGGCCCGGGCACGATTTATTTAGAGGGTGATTATTCATGGTCTCGTTCAACAGCTTGCATAAATCAAGGAGAAGTTTGCGGACATAAAACAAAGGTAATGTCTGTCTTTTATTAGCGGAATGGCTGTAACCTGGAACCCGAGGATTGTTGGAAATTTTTAAACTTGATCATTTCCAGTTATGATCCCGGCATCGAGTTTACAGATAAAGTAAAAATTGGATGACCGTTAAAACGACCCCCGTTTTATTTATGACTGTTATTCAACTGGAAAAGGCACCCCGTCGAACGGGATAATTAATTAGGGACCTATTGCCAGAAACGTCTCGACACGCCAGCCCTATCTTGAGCACTTTTGCATAAATAAACACGCAGTAATTGATTGCCAGATGGTTAGACACGACCTTTTGCGTTTCCTTTTTGAGCAATGAAATTTGCTTCGGTGATTATCAACGCTAACCGCTCACTATGATGTTGGATTTTAATATCAAATGACTCATAAGCGCATATCTAATCAGATTAAATCACTTCTTGTTTATGCAAGTCGATATAATCATATATTATAAGTTTAAACTAAACCGAGCACTGATTCCACTGAAGGTGAGTCGTACAGGATAGTGAGGTTTGCTGAATGCTGTTTGGTATTGGGATTCAAAGTCATTCGTATGATGTTGTGGTGTGGAAGTTATAAAAATAAACTTCCATCTCTGGTATTAGTTACGTTACTTGAAATTAAAACGACATTATTTTAAAATGATAAATTATATTTTGGATATAGATATTTCATTTGCAAAATATAATTTTCCTAAATTATGCAAAAAATGGACACCTTTTTGTAATAGGATATTAGACTATCGTATTACTATATCTTTCCTTTCATAAAATTCAATATCTTATTCCATTTCAGTTATTCAAACAGCTATGAGAGAGTGAGTGTTTATTAACGTCACACCATAAAACAACACGAAGGCTATTGGCAACGAGTTTCGTAATTTTGAACCTCGGTGAAATGACCTGAGCTGCACCCCTCCCTTTTTAACAACTACATTACGTCAACGGAAGGACTTTGAACCTCGACAGGTTCAACGTGCATCAGCTCCTCTACACGGGGTGTCTTTAGTGGCCCTCAGGGACGTCTTAAGGCTGTGAAGTGGGAAAGAAAGATGCAAATTAGGAAGCTTTTAAATATCAGAAGTTAGAGTAAGTGCGATGGCAATTAGAGGAATGTAAACAGTTCGTGGTTCTAGATTGAAGAAGTTTTAGATAACGTTAGGTGGCGAAGAATAGTAATTATACATGATAGAGATCCATTAATCAAGGTGCATACCATTGCACACGAGTTACCGCAAGATCTCATCTAAAATTATTGTGATCGTTTACTGATACTACAACAAGGTAGGATTGATTATTTAATATTAGGATCAGTGATTGTAATAGAATTGAATGTAAGAGTGATTCAGTTATTGATAGTGATCCGAGTTAGGTTAAGTCGTTATTATAAATATATTGTGTGTGGTGTGTTTTGCCATCGTAGATTCTCTCACATAAATTACACTGCTGGACAATTGCTAAGGACGGATAACACTATCATCCATAGCAACCACAAAATGAAAGGAAGTAAAATGTGGAAAATTAGAATAAGTGCGGGATATTAGTAAGAAGAAGTATGAGTATGCAAATTTTTTTTCCACGTCTGTTCATCACGTGATAGCGTTCATAAGAGCTTTCAAGGTTTTGACGCGTGTGGACAGTTGTTGTTTCAAGTCAAAGTTTTACAGGAAAGATTTAATAGACGAACTTAACATTTTTGGCATGTCTTCCCGACTTCACATAGATGATTTTATGCGTGGCCGAATTATTGGAAAGATCGAAGAAGGGCGAAAAATAACACACGTTGCCAGGGTGTTCGACATCGCTCACAGCGTTGTTTCATGGCTGTAGAAGACATTTAAAAGTACTGGAATGTGTAGTAGACGGCACGGGGGTCGTGTTAGAAGTACGACGCCTGCAGAAGACAGATATATCGTCCTATCAGCAAAAGGGAACAGGCGCACCACAGCTCAGCAGGTGGCAAATCAGTTTCTTGCTGCCTCAGGAAAGCAGATCTCCCGAAAAACTGTTGCCAGACGTTTGAGGGGAGGAGGACTATACGCACGCAGACCTGTTGTGTGTGTCCCATTGACCAGACAGCACCGTACTGCCCATTTGCAATGGTGTTGTGAGCATCACAATTGGACTGAACAGGACTGGGCATGCGTACTATTCTCAGATGAGAGTAAGTTCAGTCTGCCATCGGATTGCAGACGCCAACTGATCTGGCGCGAGAGTGGTACTGCTTATCGTCCAGAAAATATCCAGGAAAAAGACCGATATCCGACATGCAGTATCATGGTGTGGGCCGGCATCATGATCAATGGCCGCACGCGCCTACATGTAGTTGTGAATGGGACTATGACGGCCCAACGATACATTGATGAAGTTCTACTTCCTCATGTTCGTCTTTGCTGTGGTACTGTCGGTGATAAATTTGTTTTTATGGACGACAACGCAACATGTCATCGAACACTCGCTGTTCAGGATTGTCTAGACAGCGAGGGTATTCAACGTCTCGTATGGCCAGCGCGTTCTCCAGATCTAAACCCCATTGAAAATGTGTGGGATGCTTTGGGAAGGCAAGTTGCTGGTCGAAACTATCCTCCGACAAACAAGAACATCCTCATCCGTGCACTCACAGAGGAATGGGATAAATTGCCTCAACAGCTGCTGGATAATGTTGTGCAAAGTATGGTACGACGTGTGGAATGTTGCATCACACTCCACGGTGGACATATCCCGTACTGATACCTTTCTTTAAGGTGCCTGCTGACTTTTAGATGCATTGTTCCATTTCTCCGTACGCAGATCAAATGAACATTTTTTTTTCTTTCAGATGTTTCACAGCTTTTGTACTTTCCAGAACAATAAATATTCTTTATTCTAATGTGTGAACAGTGTGGCAACTATATTTTATCCTACTAGGCCTCATGTCTCGCTTAATGTTATGCTACATAGCAATTTGGGATCCGTCCTTAGCAATTGTCCAGCAGTGTATTATAATCTAATTTTTGTTAAAGGTTTAAGTTGAATATCTTAATAAAGTCATATTAAGATAATGTTTCCTTCTAGTTCTTTCGGTAATCCTACGCATCTATATAGCTCACGCTGATACTCAAAGAGATAATCACTCCAGGGGGGGATTATCACAAGGCATGGGCCAACTGGGCTCGGGCCCAGGGCTTCGGTCACATTGAAGTCTCGTTTCGTTCTCGACTCAACCTTAATAAGATTATAATTCGAATAATTTCAATTTCCAAATGTTACTTTCGGTTGTATTCTCCGAAAAACTGGGAATTTCGAGCGGTATGTCAACTGGCTACATGTGATAATCGTCATCCATGTATAGGCCTAGGCCTATCACCATATACTAACATTACTCATTCAGTTAAAAGATGGCAGTTGGTCGAGCCGGTTTTGAATGACTGTAAGTCATGCACATTTATTTATTTTGGGTTATTATTTGTACGAGCACTTGACTATGTACGCTATGTACTGTCTACTTTTCAGGGTCATAGGTGGAACCTACATTTGTGTAAGGGCCCAGGGTCTACTTCCACGTAGGAGCCGAAGGCCTCAAGAAGTCTTAAGATGTCCCTGGTGGCATTAGAGATTGAGCTCACGACACTCCTTCAACAAATTCGTAAACATAATAATTATCCTACCGCGGTCACATCCAAACGGCTAAATGTATTTTAAGAAGATTCTTTGTGGCATTGTTATAAACACTCAAATGTAATTATTATTTTAAAAAATTGAGAATTAAAGAAAGCAAATGTGTGTGTGTGTCTCTCTCTCTCGCACTCTCAGTAGTTCTTGAAATCGAATGAATGTTCCCTGAGAATCACAACGGAAATGCTCTATGACTTAAAGGATTTGATGTATAAGCAAAAATATTTTTTTATCAATACATCATTCTTCCAAAATAATTCAAGAGGAATTCGCTCCTACTATTTTACACGCGCAGACACACACATGTATACGTTAAAATAACATATGATTTTTATAGGGAGCAAAATCGCTATTTCAGCACTTGTTTTCTCCCAATCAAATTTCATACGAATGAGTTTTATAAATGTGTGCAATTCAGGGTGATTCGTTACCAAACCAACAAACTCGCAGGGTGTGTAGAGGGTACAGAGACAACTTAGAACCACATAGGAATTCAAGGATGTAAATGCGGTAGTTGCAAGTCATGGGGTAAGGAAGCAGAGAAAAAACAAAACAGAAACAGCTACTGAGGATTCGTTACCAAACCAACAAACTCGCACGGTGTGTAGAGGGTACACAGACAACTTAGAACCACATAGGAATTCAAGGATGTAAATGAGGTAGTTGCAAGTCATGGGGTAAGGAAGCAGAGAAAAAACAAAACAGAAACAGCTACACACAGCTACTGAGGATTCGTTACCAAACCAACTAACTCGCAGGGTGTGTAGAGGGTACAGAGACAACTTAGAACCACATAGGAATTCAAGGATGTAAATGCGGTAGTTGCAAGTCATGGGGTAAGGAAGCAGAGAAAAAACAAAACAGAAACAGCTACTGAGGATTCGTTACCAAACCAACAAACTCGCAGGGTGTGTAGAGGGTACAGAGACAACTTAGAACCACATAGGAATTCAAGGATGTAAATGCGGTAGTTGCAAGTCATGGGGTAAGGAAGCAGAGAAAAAACAAAACAGAAACAGCTGCACACAGCTACTGAGGATTCGTTACCAAACCAACAAACTCGCAGGGTGTGTAGAGGGTACAGAGACAACTTAGAACCACATAGGAATTCAAGGATGTAAATGCGGTAGTTGCAAATCATGGGGTAAGGAAGCAGAGAAAAACAAAACAGAAACAGCTACACACAGCTACTGAGGATTCGTTACCAAACCAACAAACTCGCAGGGTGTGTAGAGGGTACAGAGACAACTTAGAACCACATAGGAATTCAAGGATGTAAATGAGGTAGTTGCAAGTCATGGGGTAAGGAAGCAGAGAAAAAACAAAACAGAAACAGCTACACACAGCTACTGAGGATTCGTTACCAAACCAACAAACTCGCAGGGTGTGTAGAGGGTACAGAGACAACTTAGAACCACATAGGAATTCAAGGATGTAAATGCGGTAGTTGCAAGTCATGGGGTAAGGAAGCAGAGAAAAACAAAACAGAAACAGCTACTGAGGATTCGTTACCAAACCAACAAACTCGCAGGGTGTGTAGAGGGTACAGAGACAACTTAGAACCACATAGGAATTCAAGGATGTAAATGCGGTAGTTGCAAGTCATGGGGTAAGGAAGCAGAGAAAAAACAAAACAGAAACAGCTACTGAGGATTCGTTACCAAACCAACAAACTCGCAGGGTGTGTAGAGGGTACAGAGACAACTTAGAACCACATAGGAATTCAAGGATGCAAATGCGGTAGTTGCAAATCATGGGGTAAGGAAGCAGAGAAAAAACAAAACAGAAACAGCTACACACAGCTACTGAGGATTCGTTACCAAACCAACAAACTCGCAGGGTGTGTAGAGGGTACAGAGACAACTTAGAACCACATAGGAATTCAAGGATGTAAATGAGGTAGTTGCAAGTCATGGGGTAAGGAAGCAGAGAAAAAACAAAACAGAAACAGCTACACATAAATCCGCATCATGCCCATGAGAACCCTCATCGTGCGCAACAACGTGTTGCTCAACAGCATTTCTTGATCAATGTTTGGGCCGGCATTCAGGTAGATTACCTCATTCGACTGTACCTTCTGAGTGGTAAGGCGTATCTGATCTTCTTGCAGCAAGTCCTGCCCAAACTTCTTGACGCAGCACATGTTCTTCCGTCGGGAGACTACTCCATGTGGCGTATGACGGTGCTCCTCCACATTATGGAATTCACGTCCACGAAAAATACCATAATGTAACCATTGGACTACGGTAGATAGGTGGTTGTGGACCACTTCATTGTCCTGCCAGATCAACAGACCGATCATGAATGGACTTTTTCTTCTGGGGTCACATGAAGAATTTGGTGTATGAGACGCTCTTTCCTATAATAGAGGACCTCATCGTTCGAATATCTGTTCTGCAGCTGTTGGGCGGATACACGACATGCCACGAATCTTCTAGAATGTAAGTAATCCAGTGCTTCTCAAAATTTCCATATTCGCGACCCAATATTCAATCATAATTTTCATCGCGCCCCCCTCATACAGTAACAATGTATTGAATTCAATAATACTATACATTGATGCTAAGACTACGCGCGCGCGCGATTTGACTTTAACCTCTGAAGTGCCACTGGCGAATATATAAACGTCTCGCTCAGTCAAAGAGTTAATTTCCCCGGATGTATATATACGTCTTTCTGAAGTACGATCTTTTCTGTGCACTGTAGTACTGCCGTTCAATATAATGTTTTCTGTCCTATTTATATGTAGCTGTTCTCTGCTTCTTTGAACCATAGCTCGCAAATACGACATTTGCGACCCTGCTTTCTTATGTGATTCTGAGTCATCTCTGTATCATTTACACATCCTATCTTGCAAGTTTTTCGGTCTGATAGAGAATCAACCAGTATATTGCAGCACAAATTTATTAATTCATTTTTTGTGGAATAATAATTGCACTACAAAATACAGTTGCATCGTGGCCGATGTTGCTTCTGTCGAGTCGAAGATCCGAATCCTGATGCCACTGAGAATTCACCAGGTAAAGATGAAGATGCATGTTAAATCTATCGATGCTCAAGTTCCTCATGTTGGCATGGTATTGATGTTTAGATAGGGATGTGCCACCTCAGATGCTGTCGCCGTCATTTGATCATGCTTTAAAAATACGAACTCTGTCACTAATAGACATTATGTTACTTCGTTTTAAGATGTTAATAAATAATCAATTAAATTCAATTGAATAAGCAGGAACGTTTTAAGGCATGGGCTAAAGGGGTCCGGGCCCAGGGCCTCGGTGGGGGCCTCATCTTGTTCTCGAGTCAGCTTCAGTAAGATCATGATCCAAATAATTTTAAAGCTTAAATATTATATTCCCGGATATTTTCTCTGAAAAACTTGGAATTTCGAACTACATGCTAACTGGTAACAGTGGCAAGACTGCATTTTTATGTCATGTCCATCGCCATGTCTAGATTTAGATCAACCACCATACACTATCATTACTCTTTTGTTAAAAGGTCACAGTCATTAGAGTCAATTTGTGCCTAGGTTTGTAAGATTTTAAGTCATGCACATTTATTTGATTCGGGTTTCGGTTTGTACCAGTAATTGACAACGTATGTCATATACTGTCTTCTTCGGTCACAGAAAGGGGATTACTTTTGTACAGGGACCCAGGATCCTAAGAAGTCTTAACCCTTTCGCTGCGTTGCTATTTTATCAAAGTAGGTTCAAAAAGTGCGCCTTTTTTATTACGAATTTCAAATCTGCATATTAAATCTACATTTTACAGTTAAATTATACAAACAAAATTTTTTAAAATGTTTTTATTTTAAAATAATATAGAGTTAGATCATAAAAGTATGAACATTAAAACATAAATGAAAACAAAAACAGCACACAGTTAAATAGTTGGAAAAAAGGCATACCCGCAGAAATCGCGGCTACATCTACGCTGCCCGTAGAAATAGCGGGATGAGAGGATTAAGACGTTCCAGTGAATAAGTAAACATTAGAAATAATTAGCTTTTTATGCAACAGAAGAGAAGAATATAATTTTTATGTCAATTATAATAAATCATGTTTTGTTCCTAATGTAAAACAGAAAATTAGCGTAATTATATATTTAATAGACATAGAATAGAGAATATTATAGATTATAATAGAGAAGTATGAAATGAATTCCATTTCTCTTTAGATCAACGCAAGCTTGAAGAATCATTTACTAAAGTCGATATCAATTAATTGTACGGTTCATTAATTTCAGTTTCCCCTTCTGTTTTTATACAAAAGACGAGCATTCCCTCTGTGTGACAAAAAGAAAAAAAACATGTCACTCAGCACACATTTTGTTGTAGAAATGTGCTTTCTTAAGAAAATTGTGCATGGAAACACCGTATTTCTAATTATTAGCTGCAGCGTCTCAATCAATAGGTTTAATTCATGATGGCCACATAATAAAGATAAACGCGTGGTTTTCATTGATTTCAAAACAGACACTAAACTTATTGTACTTGTACTATATGAAAAATTTTAGATAAAATTCCAAATTTTATAATTGGTTACGATTTTCAAATGTTATATGTAAAAAAAAATTAAGATTTTTTAAAAAGATTTATAAAAAAAAATAACTATTTCATGCGTGCATTTTTAAATTAACTGTCCAATTTTTTTTATATATTACTTATTTTTTATTGCGTTCTCTCTTTCTATAACGTTGACCATCCTTGCTTTAAGGCTTATGTTGTATTTCGTATGCGCGCGAAAAAAAAAAGAGAGATTGAGTTCGATTTTAGAGTTTTTTGTCTTCAAAAACTAAGGCTCTAGAGAACGTTTACATGATATGTAGCCTTATTTTGAGTAATATAATAGTTCTGAAGTTTCCAAGGCATATACATATCACATGAATTAAGAACTTAAACAATTCATTTTCTTTATTTAAAACGGTTTCATGGGTTTCAGTTGGAGAGGTAAAACAAAAGTAATACTCTGCGTGAAGCAAACATAGTCATTTAACAATTTAACAAAAAAGATTCATGGAGCTAGATAATTTCAATTACTTAAGACGTCCTACTTCAAATAAGGCAACGGCTGTAGTTGAAAGGTTTGCCCTTTAGAAAAAAAGCTCAATTCACATAAACTTCTCTTCATTGTGTCCAAGAAAGTCACAAAGTATTAAACTAGAAAATTAATTTGTTTAAGTTATTCATTCCTTGCAGTTCTTTGTAATAAACTTCGAGAAAAGACGGAGTATATCACTTATATATACTTATTTTATAAATAATAGATAGTAATGAAGCAATATATTACTTGTTTTCAGTCTGTCATTTAATTTCAGATACCAACATATAAAATGCACAATACTTTACCGATTGGAAAGATCTGATAAACCTGAAATGTAATGTATAAATTCAAACAGCAGCAGAAAAAAATACTAATTTAAAAAGTGAACTGGAAAATTTGAAAATTATAATGTAAGACAAAATGCATATAAATTTGAAAGAAAGCTCAAACTTTTAAATCAGATGATTTGGACTTGGGTGTATTTAAGTTTAAGGCCAGCTTCGAGTAATGATAAAAAAATAGAACCCAATAATCGTAATATATTTTTGACCGAATAATGTTCAAAAAATATTATTTTCTGACTTCGTTATCTTAGCGAGAGAGAGAGAAAGAGAGAGTGCGAGAGAGAGTGAATGAAAGAGAGTGAGGGAGAAGGAGTAGGAGAGATATAATTGAGAAAGAGTGAGAGAGTGAGGAGAAAGAGAGAGATAAGTGAGAATGAGAAAGAGAGAGATAAGTGAGAATAAAAGAGAGAGAGAAGGAGAGAGATAAGTAAGAGATAAGAGAGAGAGAAGGAGAGAGATAAGTGAGAGAGATAAGAGAGTGAGAAGCAGAGACAGAGAGAGAATGAGGAGAGAGAGAGAGAGACAAAAGAGAGAGATAAAGAAAAAGAAAGGACTGTAAGGAAAGGACAGATTGGGGGATAGAGCACAATATATTTTATCATACTTCTCTCATTTTCACTAAGTTGATTCATCTTTTCTGTTATAAAATGGGTTCAGTATTTCGTCTCGTGCATCGCAATGCTGAATAAATCTTCATTTTAAGTAAAAAGATAAAATTACTTCTCCTTTTAGAATATTTTCAAATTTTAAAAACGCAGTAATGTAAGCAAACGTATTAATTACTACGATGTAAGTTTTCATGAAATTTGAGTCATATTTCTATCTGAAAATTTGTTCCAAGTTTAGTCCAGGTTCTCTTACATTTAACGAATACATCCTTAATTCTAGCTACATCAAAATTACTTTTAAGAATATAATAACAATCTCAAGATATTAATCATTACAACATGCAAATTAAAATATAAATAAAGAATTTGTATTTTAGCAGTAATTTGATCAATTCTCTAATTAGTTAAAAAACTGTTTTGTAAACTTTCAGTCTAATTTGTATTGTATATAATCATTTTTATACAATCTTCCCATCTGTATAATTAACTTTTTTATTGCGCATGTGTAAAAAGTGACGATTCGTTGTCATTTCAAAATATTCCAAGAAAGGAATATTTATAACCACATACTTTTCATACGTATTTAATTTTCTGCAGCGGATCCAATGCGTCAGTGCTTCTCAACGACTTTAACCTCTTAAGTGCCATCGGTGTGTGACCGCGGTAGCCGAGTGGTATAGGTATCGGACTGTGGCTTGCTTTGTCACGGGTTCGAGGCCAGTACCACTAAAGACCCGCCGTGTAGGGCAGCTATGGACGTTAAATCTGTCGAGAGCTGAAACGTCCTCCCGGTGGTGTGGTAGTTAGGAGAGGGGGGTGCCAGCTCAGGTGTCGTCCACGTCACTTGACCATGGTTCAAAATTACGTGGTCCGTCGCCAAAAGCCCTCGTGTAGCTGAACAGTGCGATGTTAATATTCAATCAAGCCATCGGTGTGTTAAATGCCCCGGGCGTATATATACGTCTTTCCGATCTTCTCTGTGCATTGTATCCATAGAATTATTCCAAAGGCTTTGAAATGCAATAAAAAGACAGTGGCAGTGTTTGCTTAGGTATATCAGAGGATTTCCTTATTTATTCCTTTACTCTCCCCCCAATACATCTCATATTCAACCCTACTTGAAAAACGGAGGCACTGGGGAACGAATAGCGTACCTTTTAATTGGCAGTAAACCTTACAAATTATCAAGATATTTGTTAATTTTTGTATGTAATTTTTTATATGACAAGTTCATGGAGTCACTGGTAATTATTAAAAAACTTGTTCTTATCTTAGTATTGTTAAATTAATTATAAAATACATTGTGCAGTACTGATACATTTATAAGTGTATTATATCAGAGTAAATGTTAATTTTTTATTTTTTATTATGTCCGAATGTATTTTGTTTGTTTACTTTCAGTAAATTAATAATTTTTTTAAATAATCTTTTGTTTTCAGTGTGCTCGCACCCCCCTCGTAGAGTCATCCTGGGGGGACGTGTCCCACAGTTTGACAAACGCTGCAATAGTTGAGTTTCAACTGGAGCCTTTGCAGGTACAATAGAAATCTGTAAGATATATAGGTTACACGGGAAATCTTCAAAATGAATTGAAATTAAAACTTAATCAACAATTTAATGTTCAAACTAAACGCAACAATTATTTAATATTATGTATAAGGAAAGAGTAAACGTTTTGTTTCTATTAAATACAAGGAAAATGCTTTTTGTGTAAAAATAATAATGATTATAGAAAAGATAAAAAATACACTCTTTTTATTATTGCATTAAAAAGTATAAAATACATTTTCAAATAAAATAAATTTGGAAGTGAAATAAAAACCATAAAAACACTTGAGGCATTGAAAACTACGCTGTAACAAAATTTGGCCGCAATGAAATTCGTAATAAAGTGAATTCCCGAGAAACCACTAAAAATTAAAATATACTCGCTCAAATTCTTCAGTTTGCTTAATATATTTTTTAAAATTTTATTATTACTATTATTTTTATCATTACTATTATTTTTATCATTACCATCAATAATTTTTTTATACTTTTATTAACACTCATTTTTAATCCTTAATGTGTGTTTCATAATTTATCATTGAATAATTATAATGGATCTTGTTATATATTTTTATTGTAAACTTTCATTAATTACTTTTTTTAAAACCTATTATCATTTAGTTATGGATATAGCTAATAAACTTCACTGTTTCTCTTTCTTTTTGGAGATTACCGATTAAGGAACCAGATGGTGCTTTCCCATGTCGAATTAATTTTAATCAGAATTTTAATAAGATTTCGTAAAAATTAAATTCCGAAAAGATTAAAATATTGTATTGTCATTGAGGGCAAACAGCTGTAGGAAATTTAAAATTCTCTAACATTAGAAATCAAATGGAAAATTTATTCTTAAAAATTCTATTTTTAAAAATACTAAAAAAGTAAAAAAAGAAAAAAAAAAGCATGTGAAAATTAAATTTATGGAATACTGAAACTGAGAGAGAGAGAGAGATAAAAATTTGCTAAACATAAACATTAAAAATAGAAAAAGGAAAAAAATTATCCCTAAATTTTACATTTAGGCTTGATTAAAAAATACTTGAAAAATTCAGCTGTAAGCAATATTATGCTTTTTGAACATAATTATCAAAGCGTAATATGTATAATAGTATCAAAATTAAAATTTTAATTGCGTAGTAATATTTATATCATCTTTAAATCTGTATTAAAAAAATCAACTTCTACTTTCGAAAAAGCTATAATTTTGTATGAGAAAAGCTTTGGGGGAAATACAAGATTATTAAAAGAAATCGCATAATTTAAAACCAGTTAAACGAAGTGAAATATATTTTAGATGATCCAGTTATTAAATTACCAAAAAGAAAGAGTTTTGAAGAATTTTAACTAAAATAATTTCTAATGCCACATCGAATATTTTTGAGGCATATTTCTTCGTATTCAAGCTTTTACTATACGAAATCAAAGAAAAGTTGATTCATTCCTCTTCGTTCTATATTTATTATCGTTCTCCCTTACTTAATTTGAAAATTTGCATATTTTAATTATATTTCAATAGGAGATTAATTTTTAAAAATTTGAATTAATATTTCGTTTTACTTGTTTTATCCGGTTGATGAAATTCCTTTTAAATCGTTTGTTTGTTTAGTTAAAAATCTTTGGTAATATTGATGAACTTAATTTAAGAATAATTATTTTTGCTTCAGATTTCAAATATAAGTGCAAATGCTTTAAACAATATGGATTTTCATTATATTATTTTTTTAAAAGTACATTCAATATGTTATTTTTGTTATTAAAATACCTTGTGTGCGTGAAAATGTTTATCAAGGCCTTTTTAATATTTTATTCTTAAATTTTTAATAATAATAACAAAATTTAATTCTTAATTTTTTTTTATTGCTTTGAATACTCATTGGCATAATTGTACGATATTTTTTCATACATGTATGTATTTAGCGGAATGAATTAATTTAATTGGAACTATTGCGATTTATTTTAAAATAATTGCTTCAAACACTTCACAGACCCTATTTTACTATATTAAAATGGAAATTTGGGAGGGTAATATGAAAAAGGAAAATCTTAACTAAAAAGAGGTTATTGCTTTATAGATACTAATAAATTGTATTTAAATTTTTTTCAAGTGCAGATTTTTACTAATAACGAATCTAATTTTTAAAAATACGTTATAAAGTGATAACTATCTCTTGTAATTTGTATTGAATTAAAGTAACATTCATGCAAAAATTACCAATTTTTTTTTATCAGTTGATTAATGTTTTATAATAATTTGAATGGAATTCAAGAAAAAATTGAATTAGAACCAAACTGAGATCTCTAATGATACATCTCTAAAAATTTTACAATGCAAATATAATCATTGCAAGCTGCCCCACATTTAATCAGAGCAATAAAAATAAATTCGATCGTTAGATATACGGCACATAGAGTTTTGAGATTATTAAAATTTTTCAAAATGTTTTTGCTGCTGTGGTTGGATATTTGCTGACCTTTAATTTACTGACATTAATCATATAACATTAAATTTATGAAATTTTCTAACGTCTAATAATTTACAATACCGTACGATATACATATAAATAGATAATATATAAGGAAATGAATCTGAAAAATTATTTTAGGGAATATTAGTAAAACTTAAGAAATGGCAAGATTTAGAAAACGTTCCATAAAAAAACAGTTTCACACAAAAAAAGTTATAGAATTTACAATTATCTAAATTAAATTTAAATTAGAAATTTAATTAAATTTCTGACATTTTTGACTTTAACTTTTTAAATAAAATTCGGGAAATTTTTGAATTTGATATATACTCAGAACATTGAAAAAAGCGACCCAAGAAGAAAGCATCGGATTGAAATGAAATTTAATACACATAATGACACAGATGAGAGATTCACTTGATCTCAAAAACAAGACAATTAAACGAATACAGGGTGTGCAACGACACAAATACTGGGCAACTTCAATAGCGCGTTGGACCCCCTCCAGCTGCCATACATGCCGCCACACGGTCCGGCATTGAGTTGATTAGACACCTTATGTTGTCCTGTGGCAGATGGGCCCACAAATCTTGAGCAGCCAACTCTAAATCATGTACAGAGTGACACGATGTCATCTGCCGTTTTAGCGGATCCCACACGTGCTCTACAGGGGACAAATCGGGGGAGCGGGCCAGTCATGGAAGAGTCTGAAAATGACGTAGGAAGTCTTGAGCAACTCTTGCTGTATGCAAACGAGCATTATCTTGCTGGAAAATTGCCACTGGGAGACCATTTAGGAAAGGGTCCTAAATCGGGTCGAAGAATATCATCAACGTAACGTTGGCCCGTTAAGGTTCAACGCATCACAATTAAAGTGGACCGGCTATCATAGGCTATGGCCCCCCAGACCATTACACCAGCTGTGCGGGCAGTGTGACGTAGAACAGTGTGGGGGGAATTGTACCGCTCACCAGGGCGCATCCACACCCGTGCACGGTTACCATCTGTCCCCAAAACAAACCGGGATTCATCACTAAACGCAACCTTTTGCCAATCTGTGACATTCCACATTGATCTGGCTTGGCACCACTGTTGACGTAGTTGCCGATGTTCCGGTGTTAAAGGGAGTGCACGGAAAGGGCGCTTGGATTTAAGATTTGCTTCTGCAAGGTGTCTGGAAATTGTTTGTGGAACAATTGCTACGCCTACGTCTGCTCTTATCGTTGAACGAGTCACTGTGGGGTCCACAAGTGCTTGCCGCACGATCCTTCGATCCTCTCTCCTCGTGGTCTTCCTGGTCGCTCCAGACCCGGTTTTCCGCGCGTGGGTACCTTCTTGTGTCCACTGCTCCCAACAATTTCTTAAAGCACACTTCGAACGATCCACCTGGCCAGCAACACGGCGCGTCGACCAGCCTGCAGTTTTCATCCCGATTATCAGGCCTCTCTCAAACTCGCTTAACTGTGAGAAATGTCTTCTAGCACGTTTATCTGGCATGTTTCGCTTACCAATGTCTTCCGGCGGGTAATCGTCACGTTTATGAATCTTCGGATGATTTGATGATTTTGAAAAACAGGAATCTAGGATGCGCCAGCATTCTTCTATCCTTTATCTGGGACTCTGATTTTCTTGGTTTTGGAAACTTGGGCTTGAAGAGAGGGGCGTGACTTCAGAAGAGGAGGTCCAATGGCAGTGCAGGAGGCGTTGTCTATGGAGTGATCGTTGATTGGAGGATGGCAGTGAGTTTTTAAGATTGAAATCATGTACTTTGTGATAGAAAGTGACTTTAAAATTAGAAAAAAGAGAAATTCGAATAATTTTGAGAGAATTTAAAAATGTTAAGGGGAGAAAATTAAGAATTACAATTAAGAAATAATAGGGAAATTTAAATTTTGTTCATTAAAGCTTCTGCCAGAAGGCAGGTTTTTTCTTCGTCGGAATTTGCTGTTTTAAATTTAGAGAAAAGGTCGAGAATTTTGGGGTTTTTCTTTACGAGGTTTGAAATTGTATTAAAAAGTTCCAAAACTTGGGGAAAATCTGAACTGTTATTATCTTGGGTAAGGAATCCACTGGAAGAGTCTTCCTTTTTATTTGCAGTTAAGTTTTCGGTTTCGGAAGGGGTCTGACTGGGGATTTCTCCGATAACAATGTTAGCGAAGGAAATTCCCTCTTTTGTCCATTTGCTTGAAAAATTTTTTCTTTTTATCGGGTCGGAAAAGGCAGTACCTTTTTTAGGTTGGGGGAATTTGGGACATTTTGTATAACATGCCGAGTGACCGAAGTCCTGGCAGTTGATACAAAATGGGTTTTCTTGTCGCTCTTTGATGTGACAATTTCTAGTGGCGTAATCTTTACCGCATTTAAGGCATCTTGGTCTCATAAAACAATTCGCGGCTGTGTGGTAGAAGTTATTGCAGTTGAAGCATTGGGTTATTCCTCTAACGAGGTAACCCTTTACTTTCACCTGCAAATAACCCAACTTTTTAATGTCAAAAATCTTACTATTGAAATCGTTTCTTGGTAGAGTAATTAGAAAATAAGGGAGGGATTTTTTAGTTCGTTTGGAGATTAGTTGCGTGCAGCTATCAATATGGAATCCGATTAATTTTAAGTCGTTTGTGATATCATTAATTTTAGAAGAATTAGGGAGGCCTTTAATAACGGCTTTAATAGGTTTTCTTTTTGGTGTTTAAAAATGTAAAATTCGAAATCCTTATCCGTCTCTAAGAAGTGTTTAAGGTTTCTGTACTCCTCGTGGTCGGTGGAGAACATTTTTATGACGTCATTAACAATTCTGTTACGTAAATTAGGGAATTTTTCAGAGATGCATTTCATTTGCTCTCTGAAATTCTTTTTAATTTTACGCATTATAGGGTGGGGGGGGGAGGTATCTTAGGTGTAACTACTTCAGTAGTTACTTTTTCAATCGAAGGAGGATGCTCAACATCCTGTTCAAGATCGGAGAAACTATTGTTAGTTTCTATGGGGTCCTGGGTAGAGGTCGGGGAAATTGGTCTGGCGGTCTTTTTCGGAAAGATAATCTCTTCCGTAGATTCCTTACTTTTCTGTTTACGTTTTTTGCTAAGTTTTTTCTTATTAGGTTTGCTAACAGTTTTAATCTTATTTTCAGGAAGGGAGGGTTCTAAAAGAATTTCCTCTTCTACCGAGGTAGAGGGAATCTTATGATCCTGGCAGTCTGAGATAGTACATGGTGGGAGGGTTTTAAGCTCACTTACCATCTCCTCCTTTCTCCTGATCATGGCCTGTGTGCTGGAATAGTACAACTCCTTGAATGAATTTCTGGGGCTGGGTGAACGTCCGTCCATCCCGTGAATCGATAAATGAAGAGCTGAGATACCTGTGACAGTATCTCTAAGTTTCTCGCAGGCGGAAACTTGATCAAATTTTGTCGGCAAAAATTCCACATTATCGCTTGATTCGCTCATGATAATTCGAGAGGTCGTGGAGCTCGCAGGTGCTTCCTCTTATGAATCTTGCATAGACGTTGCTTATTTGGGCTTCTGGACTGTAAAAACAGTCCTCAATCCCATATCAGGACAAGTCTTCGATGAGGGGCATGGCGAAAGTGGTGTTTTACGTTCTGCTGAGTGGCATGACGGCGATTGGTTGGACGATGGGATCCGGGAGGCGTGGCTTCTGTGCTTCGTCAGGATGGTAGAATTTCAAAAGTTTTTTGCCTTGGCTTAGAGCTAAGTAGCTGCTCTCTGATTAGTTGCTGGGTAGAGTGAACAGTGACTCCAATTGGCTGCCCTGGGGGCTGGGGTTCTTATGAATCTTCGAATTTGCGCTGGCTTATATAGCACCCTCTTCCTGATTGTAGCGCCACCTCGGCGTGTATGAGCATGCGTATTGGCACAAAACTTGGATCATTTGCATATCACGTTACGCTGTACTTGTTTGCAAAGTTTCGCGATTGTATTTAGCTTCCTTCTTGGATCGCTGTGTTTTCAATGTTCCTGAGTGTATATATAAGCTATGATTAATTTTTTGGAACCTTAATATAATTAAAGTCCTAAAATGTATTAATTTTTTGCCTATTAAATCAAAAAGAAGTATTATTCATGAAATATTTTCGTTTGGAATAGTTAAAATATGAAGTGGTTTTGATACCTAAAAATCATAAACTCCATACAACAATTAAAACGCAAATCATACTGCTTTAGTTGCTTAAAAAAAAATACATGCCTTAAAATTTGTATAAAAATTAGTTTTCTTATTTTTTGATATTTTTAAAATATTCTAGGTAATAGTTTTGGAAAGATGATTAATTAGAAGCGTCTACCTCTTCTTTCAAAAGAAAAAAAAGTGCAATTAAAAATGGAGTTAAATTACGTAAAAAGAATTATTCATTATCTGCATTATATAACGTAGACGCATTAATTTTATAAAGTATCAGAACTATTTATTTTTTTAATAAAATAAGTAAATAAGCTTTTGTAGAAATGTACACTAAATGAATTATGTAAAACAAAATATGATAATATGATTATTACAACTTTAGTGATTATTCTGTACCAGAAATAGATCTATTTTTACAACCTGCCATACTGATTCTTTCAAGAAAGTTAAGTTCTTCAACTTCTTGTACGTAAATCATTTTATAAAATGATTTACTTATAGATTACTTATTTACATGGAAAATAAAAACTTTCTAAATGCACTAATACCTTTTTTTCTAGATCCTAGTCTCTTTCTTTTTTCGAAATTTTGCTTTCTAATCAGTTTTTTGTACCTCTTTCAAAATTAGTTGCTGTGGTTTCGTGTAGATGGCGCTACAAGTATCACATTTGAAATCGTCCTGTAAGAAGAGTTTTCCAACAGGGGACCTGAGTAGCCAGTTCCTATTCCTTAATTTTTAGCCAATTATTGGTAAAGATAAGTTGTTAGTTCTTTTGATAACTGTCCCTAAATTTATACAACAAAGAAATTAAAATTCAAGATTAAAACAAATCAAATAATGATTAGTTGTTTTTTAATATAAAGGTACAAAAATTACAGTTTAAATGAGAAGAATGTTTAATAGAAGGGATGGCGCATCATGAAGTACTTAACACAGCATTTCATAACGTCTACTTACAAACATTTATTTAATAACAATCACATATTAAAATAAACTAATTTTCTCAGTATTATAATATTAATGATATATACTTCTCTTTTTTTTATTCCTAAGATATAACATTCGCATATTCAGAAGAAAAAAAAGCTCAGAATTTTATCAGTATTTTTGACTATGTTTTGTAATATTTTTCGAAAATAATTTCATGAATGGCTTTTAATAATTTCGATGTTCACATGACTTTTTTGATATTCCGATACAGAAGCATGCGTATTATTGTATAGTATTTTTTATTATGTTATTCATTTTAAAATATTTAACTAGTTTCCTGCATTATGTCATTGTACGCATTTACGTATGGTATACAATCGCACAATATGAAGTGACTGTGAGAGGAAAAATCCGCATCAGCTGGAATCTATGTGAGAAAGGAAGTTACGTTGTTTTCTTCTTACTCAAAAAGGGGTGCACGGAAGAACCCTTATCCTTAGGGAATATATCCGACTTCCTTTAAGTAAGAGGAAAGCAATAGCATATTGAATGGAGTGTTTGGTTTATTTCACTTTAGACAAGTCATTTTCCCCTATTAAGCCGATTATACTTTAAAAATATCTATTCAGCGATTCTTAACCTTTTTTTTTTGTTGTTGCGGTACACTTTTAACAATTTCAAAATTTGAAGGGACACTAACAATAAAATAATTTTACTTTTCTATAATACACTATCTAAAATAATTCATGATAATAGTTTTCAGTGATAAATAGGATAACATATCCAGCAAAGACGACAAAATGTTTTTTGAGTAATTAATTACAAATTAATTATAAGAATGCATTTAATGCGAAATTTGAGCTTGATGATTTTTGATAATTTCGTTTAAGTTGGGTCGTAAAAATGATGATGCCACTCTCATTTCGTCATCTACATTTGAAATTTAATTTTTTTAAATTAAGGATTTAAGATTTTATACAAGAAATATTGTACTGGAGAATAACATGATAGTACTAAATACTGTGAAAGATATAGGATGCTAGCTTTGCTAAATTTTACCCACACTTCTACTAAATATCTAAAACAATGGTTCTCAAACTTTCACTACTGGGGACCCAATTTTCAATCACAATTTTTATCGCGCCCCTTCCCCCTAAAAATAATAATGTATTGAATGCAATAATAATGCACTTTGGCGCTAAAGCTACAATACGATCATAATTATAAACCATACAAATTAACAAGATAAGTATTAAATTTTGTATATGTTACTTTTAAGTAATATATATTTATTTATTTATTTTACTTTTTAGTTCGATTCACTATAAAAGCGTGTTTTTTAGTTTGTTTTAAAACTATAATTTATTTTATAATTATTTTTACTATACACGATAAAAATCACAAAATTCCAGTGAATAATTTAACTAAGAGAAAATATACTTACCTACTTTCAAGGACTTTTCAATTTTTCTTTGAAAATTTGAGAAAAAACCCAATAAAACTAAAGAAAATGTTCAAAATGTGCGTGTCCTTAATAAAGGACACAAATCAGACACTTTTCGCTAACAACACAGGAACGTTATTTTACAGCAAAACTGTCATATTTTGCTCACGTTTTTGTAGTTTTACTGTTGTGGGATGATCTACAAATAGCATTTTGAACTTTTTCTTCCTTGTGTCTTTTTGACAAGGCGAAGTGCTACATTATGGCTTCATAGTTTTCTTCATAGAGATCTTTAAGCAGCATTTGAAAATTTCAAACCAACTCAAACGTTTCATGTATAACGCTTTTCTGATATTTACTTTTGCTATCTTGATTAATATGCATTATTTCAGTAAGTTCTTCAATTGCTTGATCAGTTTCAACTTCCTTCAATAAGGATCACAGATGCCCATTTTTTTAATATTCTGCTCATTTACATTTATAAACCATAATAAGTCGTACAACACAGCAATCAAAACCACAAAATTGTTCATGGGGAAAGTGTAGCACGTTCTAAAAATAATTGTGTAAAAGGTTTTTCATTATGTGTTATGTTTCAGAATACTCTAAAAATACACATCTTGGCCAAATAATTCTTCAAAGTGCTCAATATGTGCTTATCCATATATCATAAAACTCTTTCACATGGAAAAAGGTGAAGCAGAAATATATTATATATATTTACAACTTTCCTAAAAAAAAGGACGGAGATAACCATACTATAAGTTCGAAGGTCAGCTAAAGTAATATTTTAGATGAAAAGAAACGTGATAAAAAAATATCTCATCGTGGGATTACAGCAAAGCAAACAAAATATTTTTTTAATTCAGTTATAGGATCAAAGATGGCTAATGAGCGTTTAAAGTGGAATCTTTTATTTTTGATGATCACCAGATGATAAAAATTAATTATATCAGTGTAAATGTGTATTTTTTATTATGTCAGAAAGCATTTTGTTTTACCTCATTCCAAAAATTTTAAATTTTCCTCATTCAAAAAATTTTTTTTAAACCTTTTATTTTCAATATGCTCGCACCCCCTCTCAGGGTCACTGCACCTCCCCACAGTTTGAGAAACACTGAGTTAAGGGGTAAATTATAAACCGTACAAAAAAATTATCAAGATAAGTGTAAATTTTTGTATATAATTTTATCTATGACAAGCTCATGGGCTCACTTAACTTAGTATCGTTAAATAAGTAAAAATATAACAGAGTACTGCACAATGTATTTTATAACAATATAAATTTGTATTTCATTTTTATTATGTCGTTTGCTAACTTTCTGTAAATAAAAAATTTGTTTTAAAATAATCTCTTGTTTTCGACTTTTCACCCCCTCCTAGAGTTATCAAGCCCCCTAAGGGTGGGCGCCCCACAGTTTGAGAAACGCTGGGATTAGACTCCAACTAGGAGTACACATGAAAACGGGATCAGGATTAGCTTTTAATTTATGTGTGTGTTTTCTTTTATTTCTGTATTTTAGTGCTATGTTGGGAATCGCTTGATTCCTCTATTTGATTATATGACATCTGGTTGCAATTAAGACTTAATCCATAAAACTAGCAATTTTTAGCATAGTACTAAAGTACCATTAAGTTACTCTACAGCATAAAATTAAATTTAGAACTTCGCTAACATTAATAATACTATGGAATATTCAAGTGTTTTTCAAACAGGCTTTGTAATGAAAATCATTCACTCGAAATAAGGTACAAGAGAGATTCTCTTTCTCTTATAATACCAAATAAAACTACCTTTTGATAGAGGTATAACTCACTAAAAAGGAAAACAAGCATTGTTTATAAGCGTTATACAAAGCCATAGGCAAAAATCACTTCTTTCCCCTATTTTGTTTTTCTAAATTGGAAAGTGTTCCCCAAATTCCTATTACATTTAAACATTATTAAATATTTTCGTAAAGCAACTTCAGAAAAAATCTTTTTTGAGATGTCTTTATTAAGCATCAAACCGCAGTATACTGCCAGCGCAGCTATTAAACAAACAGAAAAAAACACCTTTTTTAATGCGGTATTGTCGGCTCCAACACGAATTTTGCTGTCAGATGAAGGATGTTAGTAAAGAGTAGTAGACATTTACGAACAATCTGCCAACACACTAACATTCTATTTTTTTTAACTATGCTGTGTTATCGGGACTTGATTTTTAAATAATTATTCAAAAAAATTCAGCATATATATTCGATTTATTATAAGTGTAATTTTGAGAAATTCGTAAGAAATTTTTTTGTGTGTGTGATTGATAGAACCATATACGGCCTGTGCACGCGCTGCACACCTACTAGGATCGGCCCTGGCTCTTCTGTTAGTTAAACTGATGGACTTTACTTGTAAAGTTCTGAATTATTCATCACAAACCCACTTTTATACATATTCCACTATCGTACTTGCTTGGATATGGGTGATCCCATGCTAGCCGATGGAAGACCTTCGTAGCCAACAGAGTGTTGAAAATCCAGACGTTGTCTTCTGTTATCCAATGGCATCATATCAGAGGAAGTGCAAATCCTGCAAATCTTGCAACCCGTGTGGTGTATCATCTTCAACTTTACTCACTTCAATATGGTAGTGTGGTCCCAAATTTTTACATGATATATTCTCTTCTGTTCCTTTATTGAATGATGCTGTACCAGAAGAAAGGTATTGTACAGTACTATTGTACCAAATCACTTGCCTGATGTTAATCATTTACTTCATAAATTATCTTTTCTTTCTAAACTTAAACGTATAATAACATATTGTTTAAGATTTGTTAATAATTGTAGAAATTCAAAAGATAAATAATAGGGATTTTAAAAACTAGTGAACTAAATACTGCTATGTATATATTAATTAAAATAGTGCAAATTGTTGAGTTTAATAATGAGATCAATGCTTTAAAAGGAAATCAATCATTGTCTTGCAGAAGCAAAATTTTATCTCTAAATCCGTTTTCAGATAATTCATATATTCTCAGGGTGGGCGGTCGTTTGCGACATCAAATCTCGCGTATGGCCACAAACATCCCAGCTTACTGCCAAAAAGGCATATTCTAACAGATCTCATTATTAGACATTATCATGAAATTTTCTTGCATGCTGGTACACAACGTGTGCAATCTTGTATTAAAGAACAATATTGGATAATAGGTGCTAGAGATGTCATCAGACACTTAATCAAAAAATGTATAAAATGTTGCAAAGTAATAGCTTCTATCATCAATTAAATGATGAACGATTTGCCATCTTCTGGCATTTCACCTGCTTTTATGTGCTGTGGAGTAGATTATGCTGGTCCTTTACAAATTAAAATCATTAAAGGTAGAAGTTCCAAATCTTTTAAAGCATACATAGCTTTGCTACTAGAGCTATTCATCTAGAACTGGTGACTTATCTATCAGCAGATGCATTTATTGCAGCTCTGAAGAGGTCTATTTCCCGCAGAGAAAAATGCAGTGACATATACAGTGATTGTGGTTCCAACTTTGTTGGCGCAAAACGCAAACTCATGGATTTGAAAAGCTTGAAAAATCAGACAATTGTAATCAAAATGTTAGTAAATTTTTAACTGATAATGGTATTAAATGGCATCAAAATGTTCCAGGTGCACCACACATGGGTGGCCTCTGAGAAGCTGGAATAAAGTCAACTAAGTATCTCTTAAAACGCGTTGTTGAAGAAACGAAATTAATATATGAAGAATTTGAAACGTTTCTAACTCAAATAGAGGCTTGTCTTAATTTTAGACCATTAACACCCATATCTAATGACCCACACGACCTGTCAGCCTGGTCATTTCATTATTGGAAAGTCATTGACAAGTATTCCTGAACCTAATTATACTGACTCAAATAATTCCTATAGAACTAGATGGCGACAGATTCAAAAACTAGTTCAACAGTTTTGGAAACGTTGGCACAAGGAGTATTTAACTCGATTGCAACAAAGACCAAAATGCTTCTGCCAACTAAAAATTTTCAAGTGAATGACTTGTGCCTTACAAAAGATGACAATTTACCCCCTACAAAATGGAAAATGGGTATAATTGTTCAATTACATCCTGGTCCAGACAATATAGTCAATGTCAAAACACCAGAGGCATATTTAAAGGAAATATTACCAAATTAAGTCTTCTACCGATTTAAATCCGTGTTTTATTATTTGTAGCTCATTTAAATATGCATTTATACTACATTGTTGTGAATGTTCTCTTAAATTTTAAAACTTCATTTATGTAATTTTTATTGAAATAATATTTCAAAGTGGGCGGCATATGTTGTAACGCCTTATTTTTCACCGTAAGAGAACGCGCGAGAGCCGCCGGATGTATTTTTGTGTAACTGAGTAAACCGTAAATAAAGCATTCTTCAAACTGTTAAAACCGATTACTTTCCATCGCATTCACAGTGAGCTTATTCCTAAATTTGTTCCGGGTGTCAATATTTTATCGTTTGCTGATGACATGGTGATGAGTGCTACAGGATCTGACATTTCTGGCTTGGAAGAAGTGCTTCAGCGGACTTTACACTTTCTTTACATTTGGTCTTACTATAACAATATATATATATATATATATATATATATATATATATATGTCCGTTAATACTGATAAGACCACCTTTCAATTGTTTTCTCTCAGTACTAAACACTATGACATTCAACTTCATTATGATAAAAAAGTTCTATCTCCGATATTTGACACTGTTTATCTGGGCATTCATTTAGACCAGTGATTCCTATATAGACCCCTAGGGGTCCACATCAGCAAAAAGAATAATTTGAGGGTCCATGAATTGTAATTGGGGATGTATGGTATTGGCTCTCATTAAGCCAGATCATGACTTTAATTTTTAAAGAAAATGTAATCAAGAGGGAACCAAATTTTACCTGTTGATTTTACCTTACCTGTTTTAACAGATTTGTTTACTAAATTTAATGAGGTTAGTTTGCACTTACAAGGAGATAGTATAAATTTTATTAAAACAAGAACCATTTCATCATTTCTTTCCAGAATTAAGCTACTCAATTTTCTTCATTTATCACAATCTGTCAGGAAGTTTTAACCTACGCTCAACATTTCAGTGCTTTTTATTCAGATTTTGAAACCAGTTTTAAGAAGGATTTGACTATGATACTACCACAGTAGGCAATGGATTCATACATGCACATTGAAAAAAAATCACATTACAACAGAAACTGATCGAAATAAGTACTAACAAAGAAAATCTTTAGAAACGAATGTCAGCAATTTGGCTTTAAAAAGGCAAACCTGTTATTAGTGTCATTGTCTCGAATTATAGAATATCGTGATCGGTTGCCAATCTCCAATAAATAAATAAAAAACTAGAAACTAACAGAGCATATTTAAGGTTAAAACTGACAAGATAAGATACCAAATGTCGAAAATTTGTTATTGCAGTGTCAGATTCATCCCTCCCATTAAAACCATTTGTTTCTTGTTTAGTTATTTTATTTAAGTTTTAATTTTAATTAACTTTTAATTTAATTAATCAACATGTGCTTATTAAATTTTAAACACTACGCTTCATTAAAAATTTAATTCTTTCAAAGTAGTAGTAGTACCAGCTGTCAAAAAGACATTCAAGTTGATAAATTTTCAAAAATTCCTCATTAATTAAGCAGGGGTCTACCCCAAACCCAAAAAATATGGCAAGGGGGTCTATGAGACAAAAAAGTTTGGGAACCTCTGATTTAGACCCTAAATTAACATGGAAGAAACATATCGATTGATCTGTTGATAGAGGTAACTCAAGATCTAAGCTGCTGAAGCGTTTAGTTGGTGTCACTTGGGGCTCAACTCATGTTATGTGTACAACTTTATAAGTTTTATATCCGACCTGTTGTTGAATATGGAAATGAGGTTTCGATAACTGCCTCTGCTAGAAATAGGCTTAATCTTTTCCAAAACAGCATGTTGCGTTTAATCACTGGTGGTGTTAAATCATCCCCTATAGTTGCAATGGAACTCCAGACAGACTTTGAGTGAAAGGAGCCAAAGAAGTGCCCTAAATCTGGTTGAAAAGATCTTGAGAAGAAAAACAACTCTTCCTAAATTACTCTAGACCCACAGATGAGAAATTAAAAACCCATAAGTCTTTCCTTTCAACTCTTCATGATCTGTATAACACTTTTGATATTCCTACACCCAACCGCCAAGTTTTCCCACAGGAATTGAACCCTATTATGTCCCAGGTGATGTTGGAGAGACACCTGGATCTTGTTTGGAATGTTGGTAAACAATTTTCCATACAAAGTAACTTCACAAAGTGCTGCTCTTGCTACTATACATTGCAGATATCCTCTTGACAAATGGTTCAGCAGAAGATGCTATTAAAAATGCTGGTGCTGGAGCCTTTTCAAGTGCTTTCAGTATTAGTTATCCTGTTGGAAAGTATTGTGATAATTTTGATGGTGAGATAGCAGCAATATCATTTGCGATCGATAAATTGGAAAGCTGCTCTGAACGCAATATTGTATTTTTCATCGATTCTCAAGCTGCCGTTTTGTCTCTAGTAAACTCAAGATATAATGAAAACGCACTAGTTCATTCCTGTAGAATGAAGTTAATTGAACTTGGAAAGACTAGAGAAAGCATTGCCCTTCAGTGGATTCACAGCCATTGTAACATTTCTGGAAAGCAGATAGGCTTGCTAAAGCAGGATCTCTCATGTCCCAACATGACTCTCCTTTGCCTCTGCGTAACATCAAAAGATTCATTAACAGTAAACTGCAAATTAATAGTCTCCTAGTATGGTGATGCAGCTGCAGGTAAAAGGTGGAACATCTTGCTTAACAAAAGTGGTAAAATCCCCAGTTTCCTGCCTCGATCTGTTGGAGTTGCATGCTTTCGTTTACTTACTGGACATTACTATTAGCTGAGGCATTTACTTTGCATTGGAGTAAAGGATTCTGCTTGTTGCCCCCTGTGCCATCAGGGTAAAATGGATGGTGACCACCTTTGACACTACCCTCTTGTTTTGAAGTTTTTTTTAAGACAACCCTATAGAGGCAAATTTTGATTCTTTTTTTTTGCTTCGTCATCATTTTATTGAGCTGCTCGTTGACTAATGGCAGGGATGCCAAAGATGCGCATAGGATAAAAAAATCTTCTAGTTGACTACTACCACTAAACAAGTAAAAACAAATTAAAATATTGCCTTGATCAAAAAATAAAAATCAAATGCTCCAAGAATGAATTCTATAAACATAACTTCTTCATATTTCAAACTCAAGTAGAAAATTCTTTAATACACACCCTCATATATGCTTGAATAATGATAAATACATATTGTTACATGATAACACACGTTTGCAAAATAAAACTTGATTGAAAAATGTTTAATAAAGCACATACTATTTCATAAATTTTATTGATGGAAACAGATTTAGCATCGTCATAAGCATACTTTTAGTAAACTGCAAATTTATGCTTTTGTGAGATTTTTGTTTGATGAATTAACTATAATGGAATACCAAACATACCAAAATAATCTGTATTTGAGAATATTTTGGCGAAATGAAACACTTTGTATACATAAAACCTCTAAATAAATATTTTAATTTATCTCACAAGAAACTTTTGAAGGAATAAATTTTTGTAATAAAAATAATAAATGCTTACATGGCAGTTTCCAAGAAATGAGATACAATTAAATTTAATTAATCAAACTTACTTTGTTTAAACTTGCAATAGTATTAAATGTACATTTTTGCACTGTTTTGTATACAAATAATAGTGTGTTTTTATATTCATTTTCTTAATTTTTATTCTATTTGGCAATTGAGTATAAAATTTTTTATAAATCCTACTAACAAAGGTCAAGATAAAACTGATGATTTACGCATCACTTAAATTTAATTAGTTTAGCACAAAGCATCAGCATTATATCAAAGAATTTTTTTTTATAAAAACTAAAATAGCTTATAGCTAAAATAACTTATTTCCCTCCCCACCAGTTCATGCCTAAATAGAGGAGATGGTGTCGCCATCTATTATATTGAAGTCCAACCTGTCTCAGGCTCTGGCAACTTTCCTTTCTTCCCGTCGGGAAGGACACACCACCACCACCAACTAAAATAGCTATATTCACATTTGCACAGCAATAAAGTGAAAAATTCCGAGGAAAGAAACATTCACATATTTGCAATTTTTTTTTTTTTTGAGGTTTCAATAATGA
Source organism: Trichonephila clavipes (assembly GCA_019973935.1). Classification (NCBI taxonomy): domain Eukaryota; kingdom Metazoa; phylum Arthropoda; class Arachnida; order Araneae; family Nephilidae; genus Trichonephila; species Trichonephila clavipes. The sequence continues at coordinate 218,304 of BMAU01021139.1, forward strand.
ACGAACACTAAATGATAAAAAAATGTTCAAACAGCTATATATTTTAAACTGAATGACAAAAATACACGATATCACCAATGTTTTACTTCATTGAGTGCTTTTTCCTTTACCAAAGATACAAAAGTCTCCTCAATTTGAAAGATTGCACTAAGAGATACAAATAAAAAATTACCAATAAAACTTTTAAAATAAATGCATTTTAATATCAAAGAATACTCTGAAAACAAAATAGTCTTTGCACCAATATTTCACAGAAAGCTAATTTTTGTTTCATACAATAATAAAAAGGATTAAATTTACACTAAAAAAATTGAGTAAAAAAATTTTTTGAAGGCATTTATTTTTTTTCAGTTTAATGACATTTTTCTTTAACATAATGGCCACTTCAATTTCAAATCAAGCTAAAGAAAAAATATTTTTTAAGACTTGTCTATCTTTACTTATGAAAAGGCAGATATTACTAAAACATTAAATTTATAATAGTAATCACTTACAGCAACAATTCCAAAAAAAAAAAAAAAAAAAAGACAGTAATAATTAATTAGTTTTCAAAACATCTGAATTTATAAATTAAGCCATAAATTGAAACTATTAAATGCATATCAAATTTATTCATCACATTATCTACACATGTGGCATTACATGATAATTTTTCTTTTCTCAGAAGATTATCATTTAAATTATGTATTCCCTGCAGAAAAATATAACAAATAAAACTGAACCAACAGCCTCTGAGAGAAGCCATATGTATGTTATCATTAACGAGTGTGAAATCTGTTATTTCATAGAGTAAGTATTTCATGAATAACTAGACAAGTCAGTTAAAGTATATAAAATTATTGAATTCTATGCCTTAACTAGGTATTTTATAGAATAGCGATTACTTGATTATTAAATTATGAAATATGGCACTCGAAAGTCTTTCCAGTTGATTTTAGTCTGATTTGAAACGTTTATAGCTGCTTTTAGGAAGGATTTTTCTGATTAGGAACACACACAAAGGGTGGCAGAATTAAATAATTGTTTTCCTAGTTCTCAGTTCTGTATATGCGAGTGAGAATTAAATTCCATTGAAGAAGTTCTGAATATTGACACAATACTTTTTTCTGTTGAAACGGCTCAAAGTTGCGGCACTGGAGAAGGATTTAAAATTGCTTGTGTAACAAATTGTGTAAGAGTAAAAAGTGTGCTTGTATCAAAAATAATATACAATGCAATTCAGTGCCATCACAGCTATCTTTGCTCTAATAAATAATGAAAAGTAAAATAAAGGCATTTCATAAAATTTAAATTAATATTCTTACATTTTTGAAAAAGTTCACAAAATGTTTTTATGCCGCAACGATTTTTCTTCTCAACATGTATTTTTTTTTATATATTTAAACAACTATTTCTCCAAAATATTCCTTTTTCCCCTTTCTGTTTAACTATTGTTAGCAATATGAGGAATCATAACTTATATCATCTGCTTTTCCTTATTATTTGTCCATTAATTCATTTACAATAGAGATAAAATGTAATTTTTGAGAGATTTTAGCTATTTATGATAAATTTATAAAATAACTTTGATATTGTTTATTTTCTACTCATTAACAGCATCATTAGCTATATCATAGAATAACTAAGGTAATGTATGAAATTTTTCATCTATTATATACTTTAACTGGCTTGTCTAGTTATATTTCATGAAATATTTAATTATTCTCTGAAATATAATATGAATTGATACACTATAATGGTAACATATACACCATATAATAAATGACACAATCAATATAAAAAATAGAATTAAACTTGGAAAAAAAAGGTAGGGTTTTATACAGTAGAAGTAGAATTCTACATGCCCCTCCTGTGAGAATTTTTTTGTTTTTTGAAAATAAATTTCACAATACATACATCTGAAACTGATTTACTCATTTATGAAAAATACAAAACACATTTTGAAAATACTAATATTATCACTGATAAACAATGCTAGATATACATATAAATATCAACAAGTTCAAAATCTTAAATGCAGCAACATTTTAATTTTAATATAAAAGTTTATCTAGAAATTTGTGTTTTCTAAATTGAAACAAAAAAAATCAGCTACTGAAGAATTAATTTTAAAAATATCTTAGTTTTTACAACAGTTGGCCAACATAGTTAATTTTTTCAAATTTTGAAACATCACAACACTAAATTCACTTTTGTCCAAACTGTCATGGCTTTCATAGCTAAACTGATAAATGTGAAATTGTAAATCAACCACACTGCAAAAAAAGGAAACTCACAAAAAACATAATTATAAAAATATAATTTTAAATTACAAAATAATCTAATTATTATAATTATAATAAAAATGAAAAAGAAAACATACAATTTTACAAAGCATTTTGAATGTATTGAAGCAGCATCACAAATACACCAAAAATAATTATGAAATAAAACTCAAATAATTAAGGGATAAAAGAGAGAAAGAAAATATTTACCATACTAATGAGAAAAGATTACTCTACAATTGATACATATTCTCAAAAAAATTAAATAGGCACAAGAAAATTTTATATGCATCAAAAGATTATTCAAAATATGAATATTTAGAAAATAATCCTTTGTTAACAAATTTCCAAAGTTTTACTAAAGATTAATACATTTATTTTACATAAATTAAAAAAAAACTATATACATATTGTAACAGAAAATAATTGAGAACACATGATTTGAATATTTAAATGATTTTAAACCACAACTTTGAAATTAATGGCACTTTTCAACTGATATGAAAAACAAAACATTGAATAAGTAGACATCACTGTATAACTTTTCAATTATGTTGAGAAGTTATTCTCAAAAAAATTTGAAATTTAACTCAGCAAAATTTAAAATTTATGTAACCTCTTCAAGGACATAGGCACATGTGTATATGTTTAGCTTTTCATTAAAAAATTATTTAAGTAAAAATATTAGGTTTATATTTTGTCTGGAAATTATTCAATACAGATTCTATCAACAAGAAAAAAAAAATTCCTCGAATATTAGTACACTGATTACTGCATATTCTATTTCATAATCACAGTTTTGAAAACATTGCAACATAAAAAGCTTGTGTGTCAAGCTTTTGTAAGTGTTTCAAAACTTCTCATACATACTTCTTGAAAATATCAGATATGTAAAATATAATCCCTTAGAATTATTGCGTAAATTTCATGATGCAATTTGTATTAGTTAGATTTTATAAAAAATAGTAAACATATATTTACAACTATCATTATAAGAAACATTTGTTCTCAGAATCATTTCAAATAATATATGTCAAAATCACCCATTTTTTTTTTGTAAAAGTGTGCAGTAAACCATACGTAATTTTTTTATGGGGTCACTTTATTTCCCAGATTATGAGGAAATAAAAACAAACTGTTGCAGAGACAGAATAATATAAACTCTGATACTAAAGAAATATAAACATTATCGGATATGGAGAATGAGCTCCAGAACTAAGCCAGACCAGTTATGAGTTAGGAAGAAACAATTGTTCTCAGAATCATTTCAAATAATATATCTGTCAAAATCACCCATTTTTTTTTGTAAAAGTGTGTAGTAATCCATAAGTAATTTTTTTATGGGGTCACTTTATTTCCCAGATTATGAAGAAATAAAAACAAACCGTTGCAGAGACAGAATAATATAAACTCTGATACTGAAGGAATATAAACATTATCGGATATGGAGAATGAGCTTCAGAACTAAGCCAGACAAAATATGAATTAGGAAGAATATTCTGAATCGGATGCGAGTATCCATTAAGGCAACCCAAAAAAGACAGATTATTTTTTTTCTCTAATGGGACTGTGTATTGGTATACATAGAAGTATTATTGAAAATGAGACCAGTGACAAGGAAAGTCTGTTGGATATTAGCCAACACCAAAACCCTCCAAATTTGGTACGGTGAAAAAAATAATGAATTTACTTGAACGCAACCACCATTTGTGAACCACCTCGAAAGTAATATAACTCATGAAACTCCATTAGCATTTTTCAGACATACATTTACTGACAAAATCTTTGTACATAAAGTGCAGGAAACAATTTGCGATGCAATCAATTGTAGCAAACATTTGTTCCATGTAAATGTTTCCGATAAACAATTCTATGGAGTAGATATCATAATTATGTACATAAAATAACAATTATACATTATATTGGTCATCAGATCTCAATCTTCAACTAAGTATTATTGCTGATACAATGTCTTTGAAGCGATTTGAAGAAATAAAGAGAATTTTGTTCTATAAAAACAACTATGCATTGCGAGAAGGATGTGATAATTTTATTAAAAAAGTCCATTATTAGATATGTTATCGGGTTTTCAAAAATGCAGCAGCCCCAACCGAATTTCAGGCAATGAATTATACCACTTAATGAAGACATGGGGGAAAGCAATATAAGAAGTTCAAACCCAAGAAATAGAGTTTCCAATCTTAAGACATAGCACCTCAAAATAGGTATGCTTCTAAATTTGAAATACAGTCAGCCTTCTATACAAGGAAGTCATTAAATCACGGAAAAAGTTTGTTTTATGGAAAATTCACTATACAGAGTTTCATCTTTCAATTTTCTTTATAAACCACATCAAAAATATTTTAAATTCATAATTACTATATATTAAAAAAGTAATTATTCACACCTTTTTGTAAATTAATATATAAATATTACCTATCAAAAGAAAAGAAAGAAAAACTACAAAGAAAGTTTCTTGATGCCTCTATCCATTTCCTGAAGAATTACATTTTTTCTTTGATGCTTAAGCTCTTTGACATGCTGACAATGCTCTCTTTTGACATGCTGGCAATGTGCTCTCTTTTCACATTTTCAAGCTACTAAAAACGAAGTCAGCAGCACGACTGATCAACACTACAGATGAACAGAGACTAGTAAAAGGACACAGAGACAACTTCATTGAGGGTGAAAGGGGATACTGAAGATGTTTCCAGTGAGCTGGAGAATGAGGTTAAAGTTTGCACTTCTTGGATAAAACATCCAGAATTCTATTGCTCTCGGTGTGAGTTAGGAACTTAATAAAACAAGTTCATGATTAATGACTACCATAAAATGTGTTAAAAGAGAGAATAATTTAAAAAATCGAAAAAATACTTTAAAAATAGGAAGAAAAGAAATGGAATCGCAAGATAAAAATTTCGTTTTGTAGAAAAAGCAGTTCACTACTGGGAGGTTATTTTACGAAGAAAATAGTGAAATGTTTTTGGTTCCAAGAAAAAGTTCACCATATAGAAAAATATGCAATATAGAGGTTCAACTGTACATCAGAAATCTAAAAATATAATTAAGGAATTGGGTTCAATTAATGACGCCGTATTGAGACTTAAATGAGTAGATTTAGAAAAGAAAAACCACAAATTATTCCTAGATAACATTCTCTACATCACTAATATTTATAAAACACCTGCAGACAAAGGGTATATATATTGTGGGAATTATAAGGAAAAACAGAATACTTGAAACTTTAGAGAGAAGCTTGTTTCTGAAAAGGTTCAGCAAAGAGTAAATGCATTTGATTTCTTTACTACATCATCTGGCAATATATCAATATATGGTATAGAATCTGCAGATAATGTTCAGAAATGGGATTATAAAAATAAGAAATTAATAACAATAGCCCGGTTGTTAAATATAACAGAATAGAACAAATTCATGGGTGGTGATGATTTGTCTGGCAGTATTTTGGTGCACTATCCTCATTGTTTGTAAAGCAAAAATGTTTTCCACAGAATAGTCTTACAATCTCTAAACAGATCAATTATTAAGTAATGAATTCTTTTCAATAATAAAGAAAATAAGACGAGCCTTCTAGAATTCAAAGCTTCAATTTCCAATGCACTTATACAAAATGGTAAACAGAATAAAAACAAGGAAGACCCTGTTCAAGTTTTGAATATGAAGCACCAAAAAAGTATAATCAAAGTCAGTTTTGAAATCTGGCTAGATTCAATAAGCCACTATTCCCATGAAAATAGAGCATAACTCCCCTACTCTTGATGCAATGACAAAAATTGAAATGAACTCTCCATATATGTGAAAAATGTAAATAGCTTGTCTGCTTTGCACAAAATCGTTTAAATTAGAACTAGAACTTAATGCTCAATGGCCAGATATGCGGACATTATTTTTTTGATAAAAATTTATTACATTTAGTAAATTATTTTTACTTATTGATAATTCAAAATAAAATGAACTCGCAGTAAAAAATAAAATCAATGTTTTTTCACTTAAAAAAATTCGTCCCTAAAGAGATAAAACAAGATTTCCCATGAAAATTTTGTTAAAAATTATGAATGAAATAATGCACTCTTTCTGCCCTCCAACAATACTTTCATATGTAATCCATGGGTGCTGCTACAAAAGAAACTTCTATTCATAATCAAGACATATGTATGCAAATTCTCACTTTTAACTACAATAATAAATTCATGAATATTATCAAAATATGAATCCATATAATTAAAATCAAAATATACTTTTCAAATGCATATACCCAATATGGTCATTAAAATAAACTATTAAGAACGCACAAAAAATATTTAGATTCTCTATGATAAACTAGATTAACTGGAAAAACTGCATGGATATAAAAATTCAGAATTTCAAAAAAATACAATTTAAAACACTGAAAAATGTAGGACTTGTTACACAAATTTAAAAGAAAAGAATTAAAAATTATTTACAAGAAATAAGGATGGATTTGGGGTGAAAAAAAAGCAAGAAAAAAATGACTATTTGAAATATGCATTCTTAAAACTCAACAAAAATTTTTATAATATACATTTTAATGAAATAAAACATAAGATCCTACGCCACACAAAGAGGAACAAAAATGCCAATAACTTTATGGCAGGATTAATTAGAAGCCAAGTATAACTGCACAAATAGACAATATATAAACTGGAAAAAATATTCAAAATTTGAATAAACAAAACTAAACTAAGTCTACTCAATATATTTACAGCTAAAAATAAACACTCAAAAAAGCATGAATATAAAAACAAATTTAACACTATAGATAATTTGTATATAATCTACAACAAACCCAAACTTATAAAACAAAGATATTCAATACAAATATAAAATAATTTACAAATGAAAGGATCTCAAAGAGAAATTGCATCCAAATTTATTATTTAACAATAAATCATGAAGAAACTAAATGCTGCTTGTCATGGATTTGAAGGCATATGATTTTTGGATAGCCATCATGTTCTTCTAGTGAAACAGTAAACTTGGATAATCCTGCATTTGGGCTGATGCGAAGGGCCTGTTTCCTGCCACCAGGTACAGAGCATTCTAAATCTTCTACAAAATGGCGAAATAACTCACGTAGCCACCCTCCATGACTAACAACAAGAATATTGGCCATAAGAGTAGGACCACTGTCAGCATCATCACATGAGCTACAAACTGAAAGTCTGCGCTCATGATGTAGACCACTTCGAACACTTTCTTGTAAAGGGTTACAAAATACAGGAGATGTGATGCAGTTTTGGTCTACTAAAGGTGATAAAGATACATTTGGGCATTCTATGTTAGGCAAATCACTGCAATTTGACATTATTTGAGAGCGAATGTCATCGTCTGTAAACATTACAGAAAACTGTCCTCTTTCCACTTCTTCAAATTTACTACAGCTACTACCACAGCCATTCTGTATAAAATTGGGATCAGTTTTTATTGTGTCACAGAGCTTTCCGTTTTCATTTGGAGTTTCGATAGGTTTATTTTCAATTATACTACTTGATGTTCCATTTTCGGTAAGATTACTTGTAGATGAACTTTTATTTAACACTCCATTGTCAGAGTCGAATTTGCCTTCACATACACTGCACAATGCATCCCTTTTCATAATATCGGAAAACATATTTTCATTTTTTGCTGATTCTTGTATACAAATTTTGTTACTACTTCTGTTCTGAACTTCAATATTTTGTGCACCATCATTTTCACCATTTTCCCATTTCCGTTTCTGACCACTTTGCTTTCCATTTTCAATCTGCAAAGGTCCATTCAAATTCATTCTGCTAATAGCAGCATCAGTTGACAATTCTTTGCTACGTTCTTTAACCATTTCACAAATATCTTGAAAAAATGAAACAGCTCTTTCATGCACCTAAAAATTTAAAAAAATAATCAAGAAAGAAATTCTTTTATAAAACTTGGTATTTTTACATAATGAAAAAGAAATAATAATAAAAAAATAGTACTATTGCCTGAGTAAACAAATATCTGAATTACCTGTTGTATAGTTTCTCCTCCTGGGGGGGTATATTGTCCAGAATTCTGATTTGATTTTTCAGCAGCCTCTTTTAAATATTTAAAACTTTTTCCCTCAACATCACCAAATTTCTATAAAAGAAAAAAATTACCAAACAAATTTATATTTAAAAGGAATTGAAATAAATATAAAAACTATCTGCTATATATATATATATATAATTATTATGCTTATTTTTTAAATGTGTGTTTAATGGTTTAAAGTATTTAAAAAATTTGTATAGTCATTTTTCTATAAAACAAATACATGTTCTTACATTACAAAAACAGCACTTACTACAATGGAAATAGTGAGTGAATATTTTTGAGGGGGAAAAAAACCCTTAAAGAATGAGCAAAAATTCACTAGCACTTGATGACGCGATACAATTTCCAACAAATCGTAGTTCAACTACATATATTTCACATTCAAGCTATATAGTGAGCTATAAATGATTAACATTTTCTGTCACAATCAGATACAAAAATAACACTCAAAACTTTTTTTTTCACTAATGGGGCTGCGTATCAGTATTTTTTACTTTGCAGACCTAGTTCATTCCCCAGGAGCTAGTATCACTTTTTGTTTTGGCACCATATAGGCGATACCAATTGCCGCAAGTAATTTTGATGCCCAGTTTCCTCCCCAGAGGGAGGCACCTGAGCTCTGACAATGCAAAATTGAACTTAGGAATTTAATTTTGCCAAGAGCACTTAAGCCAAACAGCACTTCAAGGGATCTTTTCCATGCTGCATAATCATACGACATGGCAGCTGTCGATTTTCTGCATCATGAAAATCCACCGACTTGGGCCGGGGTCGAACTCACAACTTTGGGTGCAGAAGGCCAGCGACAAACCTACTATGCCACCCAGTCGGCCACTCAAAACTTGAAAACATATTTTTCAATTTCTGCACTATGCCATATGAAAACTTTAAACTTTGAAAATTTTTTAGTAAAAGCAAGATTTTTCTAAACATCATCTAACAAATTGTCTTCAAGTATAGTGAAAATTCTAGGTAGAGAATTTTATAATAATTATTAATTTCTATGTAATAGGGTCAAATATAAAATAATTTTTAAAAAGGTTGAATAAAAATACAAATTAATTCTGTGAATATGACACATAAACAAAAATTTGCTGATGAGTTATTTATATACAGGTAAAAAAACTTTCACCATAAAAACATAACATTTTAAAATCTTAATAAATAATTGCCAACATACTCATCAAATAAATGTAATTAATAAAAGGTTTTTCCATGCTGAGGTTTGTCAAAATATTTATTTCTAGCCATGGCAACTGTTTAACTTAATGCACATTAAACACTTTAAGTTAACTTTCTCATTCTCTTCTTACTCTTTAATCTACTTCAACAAATATCAGAACTTGGAATCTAAGTAATTATGCTGTTTACAATTCTTTTGAGCATTAAGGTATCTCATTATATATTTTGAAGTATTAGATACTACTTTAATGTCAACAACTTCCACAGTACTTTCAAGGATTAAAAATACTCTAGCACTGTAGATGCACACTGCATCAAAGGAATTGCTTTGCTTTTTAAACATGAAATTTTTGAACATCTGAATTAAATAATGCCAAGAAGGTTTTCATTTGCATTTTGTATCTCATGACTTACACACTTTTTTAAAAGCTTGTCTGGCTGACAGATTGATACTTCATTAACACCATACTTAGAAGCACAACACACTCGAGGGTTATTTGTAAAGGACCTTGTAATCTTGAGCCCCAATCACATAAAGATGCCATTTGGCTTAGCAAACTTCCACATCATGCCAATATGAGAGTTTAAGAGTCCCACTATATGGCAGGTCTTTTATGGCAACAGGGCATGATTCCATAATGACTACAATGACAATTACAAGCTCATGACCAATACTAAAAATTCGCCTGAACCAAGGTGTGATATCTTGGCAAGATTTCAACGTTTTTTTTTTATTACATTAAATAATTAAGTCTTGGTGACAATTGATTTTTGAAGACTAGGAAAAGCATTATCTTTTATAGCATTTTTAGACAATAAAATGCTGAGATGATCAGTGAAGCACACATATAGCAGTTTCATGGTCTGAAACTACCAATACAGCATTTTGTGGTGATTGTGACTTAATTTTTTTTTGTGTATCATAAATTAATTGTCATGCGATTTCCTTGTTAAATTAATCGAGTTTTGGGCACTATGTTCTATTACACAAAGATTTAGAAGTAGTGTAGAAATTCTTTAAACAAATATCTAGTTAGAATATCAATAAGCCATAAGAAAGGCCCATGGATTTTTTCTTATAAAAATCCATACAAGCAGACAATTTTATAACTTATATTACATCAAGTAATAGGATTAATTACAAGCTTATTTTGGAATGGAGATGCATCATTTTTGATAATATTAAACAGGCTATCAGCATGTAGAGTAATTCTCAGTGGTACTCCACACCATTCTACAAAGTTCTAGAAATAAATCGCTCATTCTTTCTTTTCCCAACCTTATGTTTTTATTTAAAGACTGTTGATTCTGCTTAATCTGTTTGTGTATGTAAAAAAAAAACCCCTCTTATCAAATGCCATTTGTTCTAAGCATTAAATATTCAACATATATCAAAGTAACAGTGTAATACTTGTAAAATGAAGCATCACTCGTAACTGCATTGTGAAAAAAGCAGCTTTATGTTAAAGGAATAGTTATATTTTATGCAAATAAATATCTTTAAATGATGTATAATTAATCTATAATAAAACTCTGAACCTCAATTCCCTAACTGCATGCATTGCTGTGGGAATAGAATCGTCTCAATATTTCCTACTGCGTGGCACTAGGGTAAATTAGCTTGGCTCACAACAGCTATAATGTTGTCTACCCCCTCATATAAAGCATAATTTGAAGCATTTGTTGTTGTTGTTGTTAATAATTGATCCTCTTTAAAGATACAAGACCCTTTAAATCTGTTGAAAACATCTCAGTAAAGCAATCAATAATTATAATAAAATACAAAGCATTTTTAAATAAATGAATTACCCTTTCTCTTAAACGATGATCACGCAGCAAGGATGTTTTGTAAGATTTATTCTGTCTAATAATACTTTCTGCAGTCTAAAAAAAAAAAAAAAAAAAAAAAAAAAAAAAAAAAAAAAAAAAAAAATTAACATGCCAAAAATATTTGTCAATTATTGAAAATAAAAGGCATTAAAAATTTCACACACATTTCTAGTTTAAATAATCATTTAGAAAAGATATTTATACAGAATTCAAGAATTATGTTTGTTGTAATATATTTTTCATACCTTTTCTTTATTCAAAGCTTTGACTCATCATAAATTTCCATAATAAACTACAGAAAAATGTTTAATAAATTATGAAAAAGAATGATTAACTAAATATAACTTCATACATTTGAAACTGTGTGTGAAACAGCTCTGATCAAATATATCTATATTTCTGCTGTGAAATTTCAATTGAATAAATGAAAAACAATTTAAAAGTACACAAGAAAAAGATACAACTTGATTAAATATAATTTCACAATAACATTTTTTTCAGAAGGTCAAAATGTTGATGTAAGAGGGTTGGAATTCTTATGAGAGATTTTGAAATAAACAAATATGAAGCACAAAGAAGATACTTCCCAACACAGCAAGAGTTAAATTTTAAAAAAGATTAAACAATATGAAAAGAATCAATCCAAGCTTGCAAATAAAAAAAAATATCCAGAATAAAAACTGTCATCTCCAAATAATATAAATATTTATAAAGTTTCAAACAATTCATCTTTAAAACAAATTTTGGTACTTTTAATATTTTTTACAATAAAAATGACAGGAAACATCAGAATACTATAAAAATGCTGTGTATATGTATTATATACACATACCATTTCATATTAATATATATATATATATATATATAAATTATTGAATACAAACCAAATTACCAGAAATTTTACTTTTATGCAGCTCATAACATTACAATGGTAGAAAAATGTGCTAGACGTAACCTAGTTCTGGTATTTATTGATAATAAATTGCATAAAACTTTCCTTTAGATTTAGATTGCTTCATGAAGGATCATGTCAAGTAGATTAATGTCTCAGAGAAACAATGAAGAAATTTTTAAATTGAATAGTTCTGAATAATTAAACAAAAGGAATAAAAGTTTTAAAAAATAACAATATCATTGGTTAATTCTTTTGCAGGTTCAGGACAATAAAAGATACGCAAGTTATACTTCATATAATTCACTATCACAAACTTGCAATTTACGTAATTATATTACAGTATTTAATAAATAATTTTTCTATTGTGGATTGATAAGTTTTGTAATGTCATAAAGATATATTTTTAAATAAGCAGTCAAAATTTCTTTAAAAACTTACTATATAATTTAAAGAGTGAGTGAGTTAATATTAACGTCGCACTGTTCAGCTACACGAGGGCTTTTGGTGACGGACCACGTAATTTTGAACCATGGTCAAGTGACGCGGACGACACCTGAGCTGGCACCCCCCTCTCCTAACTACCACACCACACCAACGGGAGGACGTTTCAGCTCTCGACAGATTTAACGTGCATCGCTGCCCTACACAGCGGGTCTTTAGTGGTACTGGGATCGAACTCATGACATGCCTGCCATGGTTGGATACCTTAACCACTGGGCTACTGCAGCCCCATATAATTTAAAGAAAAAATGCCTCAAACTTTAAATATTCTGAACCCTAGTGGCCGAGTGATACATATCACGCTTCCACACCACAGATTTGAGGTTCAAACCCCAGGCTGGGCAAGATCGATGCAGCCTTTCATCCCTTCAGTGGGTTGATAAATGAGTATCAAGCTAGCTTCGGAACTAAACACTGGGGATTTTGATTCAGACTGGCCCCCTGAACAAAACATCTGCTCATAGCACCCGAGATCATGTAAGCCGAGACGGGCACAGTAAGCCTTGGTCATTGGGGGCTACTTGGGCTGTTGCACCACTGAGTTTTTTTTAAAAAAATATTTTAACAAACTATCACACAAACTGTCAAGATAGAAAACAGTGATAAAAGCATAATTTAAAATATTCATTTTTTTAAGGCTTTGTAAAATAATATGCAGAATGAGCATAGCAAAAATAAGGTTAATGTATTTCTCTATTAAAATTTTTTTCAAAAAACAGAAAAAATCATAATTAATATAATTTTTTTAAAAAAATGTCCCTTCATTAATTTTAAATCCATGATGTACACAACAACTTTATAAGGGATAAGCATTCACCATAATTTGCATGAAATTTAGTTATAAATGTATTTTTCAGTTTTTTTGTTTGGGAGGGAGGCAATTTAACATTTGAACAGCCCACCCTTAAATTACTTTGTTTTAACAATTTAAAAACAATCAAAATAAAAAGTTTTATGCGATTGCTTGCTTAGATATAGCTTACTATATTAAGACCATCTAAAATTATTTATTTTAGCAGTACTTAGTTCCATGACAAATATGAACCAAATGTATATCAATTTAATAATATTCCTAACATATGTCAAACTTACTTTATTTTTTTACATATGTGAGAAAAATAAAAGTAAATTCAATAATAAATTCCATATATCACTTTTATTTTTTACTCTTATGATCAGTACACAACCCAAAGTTATAGATATATATAAATAATGCTGAAAATTTTTGGATAAATCCAAAATGAGTGATTCTTTTTAACCAAATTTGATATAATTTTGAAAAAAAAAACAAGGCAAAAAACAAAAATATATAATATGGGTTATTAATGTCATATGGTATTCTTCATGATCTAAAAAAAAAAGGGTGGCCAACCATTTTGGGAAGAGTGCCACTATCTGCTAAAAAATAATTATGTGAGTACCACTTCCAACTTTTCCAACAAATAAATATGGAAAATTGAAAAAATGTTACTTGTAAGCTTGTTATGGAATGTTTACACAAATAACACATTTTTAATGCTAATCTATGTAGTCCACATTTAAAAAAATAACACAATAAATAAGACAAAAATACAAACTTAGGTTTTATTATGGATAAACTTTTTACAAGTTCAATCAATTAGGTTAGGAATAAAATAAAAATGAGTAACTTGAATCATTTAACTCAAAATAATTATAAAACGCTCAGTATCTACTAAATGTGGCTTTTGAATAATTATTTTTACCAAGTCATCTATATTAGCATTAGATCTTACAGATTCTAACAAAATTAGATTTTAGGTGTGTATTAACTAGTTTTAAGTGATATTTATTTTATTCTGTTCATTGGAGAACAAATTTATTCACAAGCATATTTTGAGGTATTTTGTCTGAGACTACTCCACTTCAATAAAATTGTAAAAAATGGTTATTTATCATCTTTTCAAAATTTTTTAAAGTTTTCAGTAAGTCTTCGCATGCCACTAATACAACTCCATTGTAAGATGGGTTCACCACCACTGATCTCAAACCTGAAAATTGCAGTGATTAACAAAAATTTGTTTCTCTTTATGATTTAAATACTGAAGTTTTGAAGACAGAAAAAAATACTACTATTGGACCTAATACTCACATATATGTAAACATAACCAGTTTACATACACTTATATTAAGGATTTGTACAAGGAATCCCATTAGTTCCTATAACTGAATTTCAAGACTTTTTTTTTACTGACAAGGGGAGGGCATGACTAAGGAAATTCATTTGGTGTCGAGACTTGGTGTAATAGTAGTACTCTTTTATGGTGTTCACCTCTCAATGTAATTCCGCCGAATGGCCAGTCAATTCAGAGAAGTTAGCCTTCAAAATTCATGCTTAGCATTTATACAATTAAATTTTAATTTCCCACAACGAGTTGGTAGCCTGATTAGTAAATTGTCTGCTTACTATGCGCAAGGTCAGGGTTCGATTCCACTCGATCAATTTTTTTTCTTCAGTTCATTTAATTATTTTTTAAAATTAAATAAATTTATTTATGAAAGGTTTATTAAATATTAAATGATATTTTATGTAATTATTTTCTATTTTATAAAGTAAAAAGAAAAATTAAATTTATAACTTAAATTATTTATTAGCAAAATTATTTAAAAGTATTAAAAATATTTAAAAAATTATTAATGAAAATTAGTAAATTATTATTTATAGTAATTAATTACTATTAATTATAATTACTTAATAAGAAATATTATTAATTCCTTCTTAAAATTATTGTTTATTATTCAAATTATGATTTATTATTGAAATTATTTAAATAAACTTTTTGAAATTAAATAAATTTATTTGAAAAGGACTTGTTAAATATTTTATATAATATATAATATTTTATTTATAGTATATTGTATTTCACATTATAAAACTATTTGTAACTAATTTTTATGTAAAATATCCAAAATTTAATATAATTATTTGTATAATAACAGTAATTTTTTTACTTTATAAAATGCATAATAATTACATAAAATATCATTTAATAAACCTTTCATAAATAAATTTATTTAATTTTAAAAAATTAAATGAACTGAAGAAAAAAATTGATCGAGTGGAATCGAACCCTGACCTCACGCATAGTAAGCAGACAATTTACCGATCAGGCTACAAACTTGTTGCAGAAAATTAAAATTTAATTGTATAAAAGCTAAGCATGAATTTCGAAGGCTAATTTCGCCGAATTGACTGGCCATTCGGCGAAATTATGTTGAGGGGTGAACACCCTAAAGAAGTACTACTATTATACCAAGTCTCGATCCAAAATGAATTTCCTTAGTCGTGCCCTCTCCTTGTGAGTTAAAGAAATTTTGTAATCCAATTTCTGTCACTGCCCATGATCTTAGCTGAAAGATGTATTATATCGTACAAGCATTTACAATTATTTTGTATGAGCTTTATGCAACAAAATACACACACACATTTGGACACTCATCATTTTTAAAGCGGTGTTTCTTGCCATGTGTAGTTTAGCATTGTCATGATAAAAAATCACACCATTTCTGTTGGCCAGAGATGGAAACTTATATTGTGTGTGTGAATTTCTTTATTCAAAACATCAAATTGTGAACAGGAACGAACACTATGAGTTGCTGAAAGAAAATGAAATGCGCTATACCCTTGCTGTCTCACCAACATATGGCGATCCTGCTTTCCTCAAAATGACTATTTGCAAAGCTATTAAAATAACTCCGCACCGGAAATACGAAGCAGTTAACTATGATCAAGCGGGCGAGCTGTGTGAATTAAAAAATACGTATTTTGGTGCTCCACGAATTTGCTGACTATTGTTTTGTTAATATTGAAAATAAAAGATGTTTATTTTTAGAGCAAAAAGTTGTCGCTCATTCTTGATGCGTGGATGTAAACTTTAAATTTCGTAATTAGCAACCTTTACAACTAAAACACCCCCCACAATTGGCGACCCGCATAGCGAACAGATAACATTTCCAGTTTTGTTTTAATGGAGTCATCGGATATTTCGTCAAAAATGGTGGTAAGCGTATTGTTGAATATTGATTCTATTTCCAAGTTTTCTTAAACAAGATTGACTTTTGAATAAAAATATATAACAGTTTATTTCATTGATCAGTGAATTTATTTTTATCGATAGTACTATTTGATGAACTTGATATTTTGAAGCTCAATTAATAGTTTTGAAGTAAGTTAACAGCATAGATAATTTCCATCGAAACTTATGTTACATAACTTGGAATTGTATTTTCATATTCTTTACTTTAAGTATCAGTATTTTATTTGTATTTTCATATTTCAAAGTAATTTGTAAAATTATATATATACACCATGATATTGATTGCTTTGCTAAAACATGTAAGGAGATAATCTGAATTCCGCCATTAATGACACAACAGTTTCCCGCGTTGGCATCCAACTACCACCTTTTTGGAAATCTAATCCTACATTATGGTTTGTTCAACTTGAGGCGCAATTTGCATTGGCTGGAATTACAGCTGATGTTAGCTAAATTTAATCATGTTATTTCTGCAATTGATTCTCATATTTTGAATTGTGTATGCGATATAATATTAAAACCCCCTGATGCTGATAAATATTCAACATTAAAAAACCGTTTAATTGAATTACATTCTAAAAGTGAAGCTTCAAAAATACGTACACTGCTACAAGGCCTCAGACTTGACGACCAATGACCATCTCAGTTATTAGCACGCATGAAAGCATCGGCTGTCGATACTGTTGGCAAGCCACTCTTAAAATCTCTTTGGCTTGGAAGACTACCGAACAACACACAAACCATCCTAACTGCTTTAAAAGAAGATTTAGCTGGTTTAGCATCAGTTGCAGACAAAATAAAATGATTTGGCTAAACATTCAAGCATTAATACCGTTACACCTCAAACTTCAGGTTATGGAGTAACTATTGAAAAACAAGTTGCCCAATTGACGACTTGTTTTTCAATTACTAAGATTTCAATTTTTAGTTGGCGAGCTTACTACAACAATGCATCAATCACGCTCTCAAAGCAGAAATAGAAATCAACCCTTTAACAACAGACGTAGTTGCTTGTGACAGCTTTTAAAAATTTAAAGAACCTGCTAATGGCATTTGCTTTTATCCTACGAATTTTTGCACAAAAGCAAAAAATTGTAATTTTCCCTGCTCTTTCAAGAATCTGGAAATCTAAGTCGGCCATCGTCCACTGACCTTGACCATGATCGCCAAATTAATAGAATTATTTTGCCCGATAAAGTTAGTAAATTGAATTTTTTAGTGGACACAGGTGCGGACGTATCAGTTTTACCAAAACATTATGCTCCTAAAGCTGATTCCTCAAATGAATTACTCCTCTTAGCTGCCAATAGTACAAAAATAGCTACTTTTGGTAAAAAAAGGCCTCACGCTAGACTTGGTCCTTTATAATTGCAAATGTCAACCAACCAGTTACAGAGGTGTTGATTTTTTTAAAACACTATAATCTTTTGGTTGATGTTAAAAGTGGTTGTTTGATTGATTGATGGTATAACTAAATTAACCACTCAAGGCAAATATATTGTTGCGTTTTCGGGGGTTCGAAATGATTGAAGCCGAAGAGCGGGATCCAAAACAATTTTATTCTTGACCAAAACAGTCCTCCACAAATTGTAGAACAGTTCGAGAAAGTCACGTACAATCGATGAAAATACTGATAACACAGATGTAATACACTAACAAAAGCAATAGTAAACACTCAGCACAAAAATAATAACTCAATAAAAGCAATAACACACGCACTATGCAATCGTCTCTCTCTCTCTCAAGCGGAGAGGTATCACTTGCTTGAAAGCTGAGATCTGACTAACTAACTAGCCGGCTCGGGCCCTTTTATACCTTTCGGTCAGAAACCTCTGGCACTTGCCAGAATAATCTAGAAATAGAAAGGTCTAGAAAAATCCGGAAGGTATGAGAAAAGCTCAATACATAGTGTTACAATACCGCGATAGGGTTGCCAGACAGGGTTATTAGGAGCAGGGTTGCCATGGCCGCCAAGCTTATCGCCCACATTTGGCGCCAAAAATTAAGTCGCCAAATCCGTCGCCAACTTGGCGCTAGCTGCAATATTTGGCGAGTTTACCATTTAAACCAATGTTAAAGCATGGGGGCCGTGCAATGCAGTGGAAATGATATTACAGGTAAACAGGGTTGAAATCACATTAGATACGACAAATTAAACTGTAGAAATGAACACAAATGAGTAGAAACAATTAGAATAAGACTAAATTCGTAACATTGCCCCCTCTCAAGAACTGCACGTCCCGGGCAGTACAACCCCTTCATCAGACGTTAACATAATAATAAAGCAATTGATTAAAAACAATTAAATGAATATGCAATAATAAACATGTAATACATAGTACAAAATAAACACCTACTGCATAGTACAAAATAAACACGTAATGCATAGTAGAAAATAAACACTTACAAAACAATAAACAAAATTATTTACAAGATTATTTACACACTAACTTATTTATACAAGACCATGGTCAAAATAAATTACACGATAATTGACACACTAAGAATTATGGCCATAATATGGAGCAAGCCTGTCGTAATGAACGACTCTAGGCTTCGAATTCGTTGACTTACGGATCCGGATTACGACGTCGTTTATTATCTTTAAAATTGTATAAGGACCGTCCCAATGCGATTGTAGCTTAGGAGAAAGTCCTTTGCGTCGAGTCGGGTTGTAGAACCACACCTTGTCACCTTCCTTGAATTGATGTCCTGTGGCTTTTGTGTCATACCGAGTCTTCATCTTCTCCGTCCTCAGGTTGATCCGTTCTCGAGCCAAATGGTGTACATCTTCAAAACGTGCCTGGAGATTCTGCACGTACTCCTCAGGCGATGAAGGTGTATCCGGAGGGCGACCAAACAGCAGGTCACAAGGGAGACGAAGATCTCGGCCAAAAAGCATCTGGGATGGTGAATATCCGGTAGTCTCGTGAACGGCGCTGCGGTACGCTAGCAGAAAAGAGAGGAACTTTCTGGTCCCAGTCTTGTTGGTTCTTGGAGACCATCAGTGAGAGGTTATTCAGGATGGTACGATTAAACCTCTCCACCATGCCATCTGACTGTGGGTGCAAAGGTGTGGTCTTGGTCTTGTCAATTCCGAGTAGTTCACAGACCCCCTTCAATACCGCAGAGACGAAATTTCTTCCCTGATCGGAATGAAGTTGAAGAGGTACCCCATATCTCGATATCCAGTGCTGCACTACAGCCTCCGCTACGGTGGGGGCTTCCTGATCCGGAATGGGGTACACTTCGGGCCATTTCGTGAAGTAGTCCATGACAACAAGTAGGTACTTATTACCAGACGCAGTCCTTGGCAGAGGTCCCTGGATATCGAAAGCGATACGTTCGAAGGGTGCTCCAACATTGTAGCGATGCAGCTTCCCTCGGCTAAGTATCTTTGGCCCCTTCCGAGCTGAACAGGCATCACAGGACTTGCACCACTGTTCCACGTCAGCTCTCACTTTACCCCAGAAGAATCGCTCTCGAACTCGGTGCAAAGTTTTCATGACACCGAAATGACCTCCTGTTGGGCTGCCATGCAATTCTTTGAGTACCTCTGGGATACGAGATCGAGGAAGTACTAATTGCCACCTGAATGTCTTTCCATCCTCTGATTCGAATTTTCGGTATAGAACACCATTCCTGAGATGTAGAGAATTCCAGAGGGCCCAATACTGCTTAGTTGTAGGACTATAAGCCGAGATGTCCTGCCAACTTGGTTTATTGCTGGAAGACTCCATAAACTCTATAAGGGTTTAATATCAGGATCCGCCATCTGGTCTTCTCGAACTTTCTCGTCACTCCAGGGATCGGGTGGCGTCGCTGTTGAAGTTGTTATCTGGCGTATAGCATAGTCATATTTGGTCTCTACTCTGGAACAATGACGACAATTTTCTGGGCATGGTCTTCTTGAAAGGGCATCAGCATTTCCATGCGAGGAGCCTTTACGATGTCTGATGTCAAAGTAATACTCGTTGAGCCGTTGTATCCATCTGGCTACCTGGCCTTCAGTATTTCTAAAATTCATTAGCCAGGTTAAAGAGGCATGATCGGTACGTAGAAGAAATTTTTGGCCATAGAGATAGTGATGGAAATGCTCGATGGCTTTCACAATAGCCAGTAGCTCTTTTCGAGTGACACAATAATTTCTTTCCGGTTTCGATAAACACTTACTCCAATAAGCTACGACTCGTTCCTGGCCATCTATTTCCTGAGATAATACTGCTCCGACACTCTCATTACTGGCATCAGTGTCCAAGATAAATGGCTTGTCCGGTTGTGGATATATTAAGATCGGTGAAGACGTCAAAGCTTCTTTAAGCTGGAGGAAGGAATCTTCACATTCTTTTGTCCACTGAAACTTTTGTTTACTTTCTGTTAGCTTGTGCAAGGGTCTTGCGATGTTAGAGAACCCTTTCACAAACTTTCGATAATAAGTACATAGTCCCAGGAAGCTTCGCAGCTCACGGAGGTTTTCAGGGCGTTTCCAATTCTTTACGGCGGACACTTTTTCGGGGTCCATACGAACACCTTCTGCAGAGATGATGTGTCCCAGATAATTGACTTCTTTCTGGAAGAACTTGCATTTCGAAGGGTTTAGCTTCAAGTTAGCGTCGCTTAATTTTGATAACACCTTCCGGATATTTTGAAGATGTTCTTCAAACGTACGCCCTCCTATTATGACGTCATCCAGGTAAATAAGGCAAGCTTCAAAAAGTCAGACCCTTTAGCACGGTCTCCATCAGGCGCTCGAAAGTAGCTGGCGCATTGCAGAGCCCGAACGGCATGACTTTGAACTGCCATAGTCTTTGGCCGGAAGTGAATGCTGTTTTTTCTCTATCTTCGGGATGGATCTCCACTTGCCAGTATCCGCTCTTTAAATCTAAAGTCGAGAACCATTTATGACCGGAAAGGGTATCCAGGGTGTCATCTATCCTTGGAAGAGGGTAGCTGTCCTTCTTGGTGACGTCGTTAAGTTTTCGATAGTCCACGCAAAATCTTGTGGAGCCATCTTTCTTACGAACCAAGACGATTGGAGATGCCCACGGACTCGAAGACGGTTCTATGATGTCATTTTCCTGCATCTCTCGTAGTAGTGTTCCGACCTCTTCCTGTTTAGCAAACGGCAAGCGTCTTGGAATAAAATTGTTTTGGATCCCACTTCTGACACCAATTGTTGCGTTTTCGGGGGTTCGAAATGATTGAAGCCGAAGAGCGGGATCCAAAACAATTTTATTCTTGACCAAAACAGTCCTCCACAAATTGTAGAACAGTTCGAGAAAGTCACGTACAATCGATGAAAATACTGATAACACAGATGTAATACACTAACAAAAGCAATAGTAAACACTCAGCACAAAAATAATAACTCAATAAAAGCAATAACACACGCACTATGCAATCGTCTCTCTCTCTCTCAAGCGAGAGGTATCACTTGCTTGAAAGCTGAGATCTGACTAACTAACTAGCCGGCTCGGGCCCTTTTATACCTTTCGGTCAGAAACCTCTGGCACTTGCCAGAATAATCTAGAAATAGAAAGGTCTAGAAAAATCCGGAAGGTATGAGAAAGCTCAATACATAGTGTTACAATACCGCGATAGGGTTGCCAGACAGGGTTATTAGGAGCAGGGTTGCCATGGCCGCCAAGCTTATCGCCCACATTTGGCGCCAAAAATTAAGTCGCCAAATCCGTCGCCAACTTGGCGCTAGCTGCAATATTTGGCGAGTTTACCATTTAAACCAATGTTAAAGCATGGGGGCCGTGCAATGCAGTGGAAATGATATTACAGGTAAACAGGGTTGAAATCACATTAGATACGACAAATTAAACTGTAGAAATGAACACAAATGAGTAGAAACAATTAGAATAAGACTAAATTCGTAACAATATAAACACAGATTTATTAACTTTTGGTATATCCATTTTGCTTGGTGATTCAGAATTCTATGACGTTTTGTCACAATTCCAAGACCTTCACCAATGCATCTCAACCAACAAAAAACAAAGTACCAACTAAAATACATCACTTTACTGAATCAAATGGTCAACCAGTATTTTCGAGACCTCGTCGCTTATATCCCGAGTTGCTAAAAATAGCACGTCAGAATTTAAATTTTTAATGTCTCAAGGTATTATCCCTCTTTCTAGCAGCCCATGGGCAAGTCCTCTACACATGGTGAAAAAGTCTAATGGAGACCATGTGGCAGCTGCCACCTTTGAATTCAATTACCGTTCCTGATAGATACCCAGTACCTTATATCCAAGACTGCACTCAAATGCTTTTCAAAGAAAACATTTTCTCCACCCTAGATTTGATTACAGCTTATCATCAAATTCCTGTTAATCCCCAGGACATTCCAAAAATAGCAATCACAACCCTGTTTGGTCTTTTTGCATATGTATATATATGCCCTTCGGTTTAAGAAATGCTAGGCAAACCTTTCAAAGTTACATCAAGTTTTGTCAAATTTAGATTTCTGCATTTCTTATTTTGACGACATACTGATTGCATCAAATAACGTAGAACAACATTTGAAACAGGTATTTGAAAGATTATCACAACACAGATTAAAATTAAATCCTTTGAAATGCATTATTGGGAAGCAATCAGTAAAGTTTCTGGGTTCTCTAATTATATCTGAAGGCGTGAAACCTTTACCCAAAAAAGTTCAAGCCATTTCTGATTTTCCCAAACCTCAGAATATTTTTGAGCTAAAGTGTTTCTTAGCAATGCTCAATTTTTACCACCATTTTTTACCTAATGCCGCTCAGACTCAAGCTAGCCTACATGAACTTTTAAAAAATTCAAAAAAGAATGATAAATGAACTGTTCCTTGGACTGACCTCACTACAGAAGCTTTCGAAAAATGCAAAGCTGACATTGCGAATGCAGCTACTTTGAATTTTCACTCACCTAATCAGCAGTTATCTATCATGGATGATGCTTCAGATTCAGCCATAGGATCTGTCTCCATGCAACTACATCTAATGGTCAGTAACCTCTAGCATTTTATTTCCGAAACCTTACACCCTCAGAACGTAAATACAGTACGTATAATTGGGAACTTTTGGCGATATATGCAACCATCAAACATTTTTGCCACTTATTGGAAGGACAAAAAAATTTAAAATATTTACAGACCATTGACCTCTTACTTTTGCTTTTACCAAAAAATCTGACTCTTCTTCTCCCAGACAACCGAGATACCTGGATTTAACTGCACAATTCAGCACTGATATCAGGCACGTATTGGACTCAAAAACTTTGTAGCTGACACCTTATCTCGCATTAATGAAGTGCAGCTACCAAAAATAGACTTTACTGCCATGGTGGAAGCAAAAGTGTCGAATGAAGAACTTCAGACAATTTTGGGAAAGAATGAACTGTCACTTTTTTTTAAAACCTTTCTCAACCGACCCCGATTCATCGAAACTTTACTGTGATGTCAAGCAAAACAAAATCAGACCTTACGTTCCAGAAATTTTTGAAAGTTTTTCTATCCTTGCACAATATTTCACATCCAGATGTGCATGCCACTAAATGTTTGATTTCAGAGAGATTTTTTTGGGCCGTCCATGTATAAGGACATTTCTAATTTTACCCGTTCATATATAGATTGCCAAAAATCTAAAGTAGCTAGACACACCGATAGTCCTTTCAAATCTTTCCTACTACCTTTAGCAAGATTCGATCATGTTTATCTAGATCTCGCATGACCTCTGCCGCCTTCAAACAATTGTGAACACCTACTCACCTGTATAGATAGTTTCGCACGATGGCCTGAGGCAATTCCCATTTCCGACATTTCTGCTGAAACTGTTGTGCATGCATTCATTACTCAATGGATCTCACGCTTCGGTTTACTTTCAATCATCACGACTATCAAGGACGACAATTCGAAAGCAACTTGTTCTCTTTGCTTAGCAACCTCTTATGTGTCCAAAAGTTCAAAACAACCTCATACCACCCTCAAAGCAATGGAATAGTCGAACGATTTTATCAATCTCTGAAACAAAGCCTCAGATGTCATGCATCCACGAAATGGACAGAATCCATCCCATTGGCTTTGCTCTGACTCCGAATCACATTAAATAATGATCTAAAGTGCACATCAGCCGAACTAGTTTATGGTTCAACCCTGAGACTGCCAGCAGAAATTTTTGAAACCCCTTCACTTAACGTTGAGCCTCATGAGTTCTTAAAAAATTTACGAACCGTAATGGACCAACTTAAACCTGTTTTAACTACATATCATGACAACAAGAAAGTATTTGTACATCCAGCTCTGGAGACTCATGTGTTCAAATGTAACGATGCTGTTAAAAAAACATTACAGGCGCCATATGATGGACCTTACCCCTTACCTTGTACTCAAATGAACTGATAAAATGTTCACAATAGAAAAGAACTGCAAACAGTCCATAATCAACATTGATCGCTTAAAACCTGCGTTCTTCGAGAACTCTTAACAATTTCTCCGCCACTAGTTGCAGTTCTGACTTCAACAAAGCCAGTACCTGATCCTTCCCCATCGAGTCCTGTGTCACCTACAAATTCTAATCCACTACCTTATGTGACCAGATCTGGCTGGTGGATTCATTTGAACTCTTGTTACCTCTAACTCCAGTGCCTGCTTCACTACTAGGGGGAAGGGAGTACTATGGCGATCCTGCTTTCCTCAAAATGACTATTCACAAAACTATTAAAATATTATAACTCCACACCGGAAATACGAAGCAGTTAACTACGATCAAGCGCGCAAGCTGTGTGAATTAAAAAATAAGTTTTTTGGTGTTCGACAAATTTGTTGGCAATCGTTTTGTTAATGTTGAAAATAAAAGATGTTTATTTTTATAGCAAAAAGTCATCGCTCATTCTTGATGTTTGGATGTAAACTTAACTTTCGTAATTAACAACCTTCACAACTAAAACTTCCCCATAAACACAACATAATCTTTGGATGCATGCCACCTTTGGATGGTGGTGTCTCCCCTTTGTAAACATATGCTTTTTTTTCTAATCACTTGTTTATACACTATCCACTTTTCCTCTCCAGTCACCAAGTGGTTCAAAAACAGTTCCTTTTTGTGACGAGCAAAATTCAAAGAACATATTGAGGTTCTGTCCATTAAATTTTTAAACTTTTTTTGTGTAGCACCCAAACAGAGTGTTTGGACATGAGGCCAAGCATTGCAATGTAATCCAAAGCAGTAGTACGATGAATTCCAAGCTTGAAGCCCACTTCTGAGGAAGTTAACGTAGGATTTGTCCTGATGATATTGCGCAGCACTTCGTCCCTGGCATATGATAGCCTTCCTGATCTGGATTCAACTTTCAAAGAAAAATCACCCTAGAAACATTTCACAAGCCATCTTTGGCATGTTCGAGCAGTTACTGCTTCCTCTCCAAACATGTCACACACAAGTTTCTTTTTACCTCCGATGTATAATTCCCTTGCGTGAACCTTTCCTAACTGATGGGGGATTAAGTAAATCTGTAACCAACTTTGGCCGATAACGGAACCCCCGAAATCGGTGGGTGTGCCAACCCGCAAAATAGTTATTTTCAATTTATATTTAATTGTTTGTGTGTCGTCATAATAAATATTTTTAAAAACCTGAAAACAAGGACTGATAACTTGAATACGCGACACAATTTCTGGTGACCCAGACGTGATATTTTTTGGAAATTTAAGAGGAATATAAATTGAAAGTGAACTTGTTTTTTGGAATTGATTGGATAATCCTTTTTCTTGGATCAATTACGACTCATAGTGAGGAGCTGAGATAAGAGGTAGGCACATTTTGCCTTAGTCAAATGTATTGATTTATTGAATTGTTTAAATTTAAAAATGGATCTTGAGAGGTTAAAAGAGAAAAGGAAAATTTTAAGCATGTCTTTTACTAAGCATTTAACAAAAATAGAATTTACTTTAAGTAAGGAAATTTCTGCAGAATTCAATAAAGAGGTAAAATTTGAGGAGCTTTTGAGCTTAAAGTCTCAGCTCACAGAAAAATTAAATGAGTTCATTAAAGCTGATGAGAATATACAATTACAAATTAAAATAAGTGGAATGGCAGCTGACATATCATCGTGTGAAGAATATAAAGATAGAGGTACAGATTTAAAAACTAAACTGCACAGACAAATAGAAATATTATTTGACAAACAGGAAATTAGGACAAGTGGTTCAAGCACAGTTAATAGGGATAATACTATTTATTTTAGAAACGAAACTAAAACTGTTAAATTACCTAAGCTAAACATACACACCTTTCAAGGTGATTGTAGTCAATTTCTAGACTTTTGGAATTCTAAAGAAGTTGCGATTAATTACAATTATTTGTTAACTAAAGTTGAAAAGTTTACATACATAAAAGCATATCTTGAGAGAATTGCTTTAAATGCAGTTTCGGGACTTTCGCTTACAGATCAAAATTATAATGCATCGATAAAACTATTAAAAGAAAAGTTTGGTCAAACAGATATAATTATTTCATCTCATATGCATAAACTTTTATTGATTCATGCTGTAAAATCATGTTTTAATGTATGATTCAATAGAAACGCAGATTAGATCATTACAATCGTTGGGTGTGGCTACAGGTACATATAATAATTTATTAAGTCCGGTAATTTTACAACATGGGGCACCACTGTGATGACCCCCCTGGGTCACATCTTGAACACCAAGATTAATTTGAGGCAAAGAACCACTAAGAGCCATTTTGAATAATAATATTTATTTATTATTATAATTTTCTCAAAAAAATCTCTGATAATATATAATAAGATAATGTTACATCACTTAAAGGGATTTGCCTTCATATTAAATTAAATTACTAAGAATGCAATTAATTAATAATCAAGCTCAAGTAAGGTTTACGAAATATGAGATCCGAGAAATACACATATTCGAATTCTTAACTTTAACTAAGTGGCTTAAACTGACGCTTATTTTAAGCATACGTAAATTATATTTACCGCTGGCTTATATCAGCTTTCTGGTACGTCTCGCAGCCCGACGTCTTCACGAATCTAATCTCCTTGAATCTTCTAGTAATGCGCTTAAAATTACTGGCTCAATAGCCTTCCGTCATCTCTCTTGCTATCTCACAACGCTCGACTTAAATACCTTATTTAATTTAAATATCCCGTTCATCTTTTTGGAGTTGATTGGAAATAAACGCGAATTTATATTCCCCAAAAAGACGCCTAAGAAGATTAGTGGAAAGGTTAAGTACAAATTCGTCACAAGTACACTATTTTTTACTAAAGCTAGGAATAATACTCGAATAAAAGACTTCATAACATAAGATCATTGCGCACATGCACTTTAGGTTTCATCACGTTTTTAACAACTAAGAGCAACTAAAAAAATGTTACCTATATTTTTTTCAACATTTATTATTCTTCTGTAAAAATAAACCTTTCATTAAATGCTTTTTATCAGAAATTTCTGCCATAGTTCTGACGTTCTTATTGTTGCCTTTTTTTAAAGATTTTAAATATTGCTATAAATTATTATAGATGAATTTTGATTAAAAAATGCATGAAAATCGTATAATTATACGATTTTCATGCATTTTTATAATTATACACATAATTATTAGGTTGCATTAAATATTCTTTCAAATTCTCTGGGCAAAAGATCTTAATCAAGAAGGTATCGTGCAAATCACTCTTAAAATAGTAATAAATGCAAAAAGAAAAAAAGAATTTGTGCTTCTCAAATTCTTACAAAATAATGGTTCTCTTAGCAGTCTTAGAGTATATTAGAAAAAAATTATGTGTTTATTTCACATGTTACCTCAATAAAAAGAAAAATATATATATATATATATGTGTGTGTATCTTTAAATAAACTTAACATACTTTATTTCTTTGAAAATTCTTTTCACAGTTTGAAGCAATTTAAATTCAATATTTAGAAATTATAGATTGCAAACAAAATCATCAAAATAAATATAACTATGTTTTATTTCAATTTCGAGCTTTTGTTAGAATCCTTTTAAGGATGGTAAATAATTAATGAATGTACTCAATGACTCATTAGTGTTTTGAATTTTAAATGAACTATTACCGTTTTTCATAAGTGACTAAAGAAATTTTTATATGAGAGATGTTTTAAGAAGATTACAGTACATTAAAGATACGAAAATATACACTTAAACATGTTAATCAACATGAAAGTATTCTAAGAAACCGATGAGTTATTTATATTTATTTAAGTAAAACGTAAAATACATAAATAAAATAGTAATAGGACAAATAAAGCAAAATATTTTTTTTCACTTTGCCTTACGCAATGATTAAAATACCTGGGCATTAAATCTTGAAAATCGAAAAGAGAATTTGAAAGTGAAAATATAGTTTCCTTTTTTGTTGTTTAACTGTTTTTGTTCCGATTTTTGTCTTGTAAGCGCAGGAAGCTAAAAGAAATTAGTTCGGAAGTCAAATTGATGCCAAAATTCGAAAAGGGGGTCGTTTTTTCTGAGGGTCATTCTGCCCAATTCTTTTCATTCGTACTTAAGCATGTCATAAATCTTGATCGTGCTTTTCATCACTTTTGTCCAATGTGTCGAAATTCTTCCTTAACGCCCCTCCCCCTATAGAACCAGTGATGAGAACACATGATACTCGTTAAAAAAAATAATTAACTTTAGACTTGGAGGGTGACAGAAGACTTCTGGCTCTTATGGGCCAGTTCTTTCTCGGAACGGGAAGCAGAACCCATGCTGTTTGAATGCACATTCGGTCTTTTGGTTGTTACAGAAATAAAAGAGAACCGGGATAAACAAAATATATTATTCTCTTTCACTGGACCACTTCTGAAAAAAATTCCAACTGCCAAGCCTACGTGTAGCTTCTTAGTGTGACGTTTATTACAGTCAATCAATTAACAGACGAAGGGGGTATTTTCATTTACAAGCAAATAACATTCTAAATGGATTTTTCCTATCCCAAGTGTTATCTGCATTTCACTTCAAACGATCATTTTGTCGAACCACTTTGAATGAGAAGTTTTTCCTGCTTTCTCACCACATACCACTCCTTGTTTTCTCATTATTTTGAGTAATTTTACCAGCTTTTAAAAATTTTTATTGTGGGTCCCGAGATTCAAAATTCACACGGAAAATTTATATCGTTTGAAGTCAGTGACATTCTATTTTATAAACGTAGAAAGGAACTCTTAATATGACCATTAATAACATTATACGACTTTTTTCTGACACTCGTCTGGGGCCCCTGTAGCTAGGGGGCCCCATCATTGATACTGGCCCCATGATAAGGCAGGCTACACCCCTGATGAGAAGGAATGTTCCTCAGAATTGGAAATCCATTCTTATTTTTCTCGAACTATGTTACGCTATAGGGAAATATTTTGATTTTTCAATAACTATTTAAAATTCAGCATATGTATTCAACTTATTATAAATTTTATTTTGAGAAATTCCTCCCAAATTTTGCTTGATCGACATAATTATAACGCGCTGCACACCTGCTAGGATCGGCCCTGGCCACGCATGTAGATTCGTATCAACATACGCATGAATCCAATCGGAAATTTGTTCCACGGCGAAACTTCCCTACTTCTTCCGCTGATAGATTTGTAAATAATCAAAGTTGTATATTCTGCCCTCAAAATCATATGAGTCATGATTGCTCGCTTAGTACTTCTGAAAAGAAAAAAATGGCAAAAGGGAAGAGTTTCATTTGTTTTCAGAATCATATAAGAAAGTTTTGCAATAATAAATATCAAAAGTGTAAAATCTGTGGTTCCTTTTCGCACAACTCGTTGATTTGCGAAAATGGGCAGAGAGAAAAACGGGGAACTTTCCCCCGAGGAGTGACACCTGCGATGGGGGTTCAGCCACCCTTTGAAGAAATGGGAAATTCTAGGGATAATGTGACGACATCTCTGGTTTCTCTCTCTGCTAAGGAAAAGAAAGCAAACAGCGCATCCCGTTCGATTTTATTACATACATTCTCGGCTTTAGTTAACGCAAAACCAAAAGGAAGTGTTCAATTGCGCTGTATGTTAGATGGTGGAGCAAATAAATCTTTTATACTGGGGGAAGTCGCTGAGTTATTGGATTTAAAGATTGTTCATAAGGAGGCGTTAGTTATTTACACTTTCGGAAGTGAAGTCGCTGAGAAACGCACTTATGGTATTGTTGAAGTAACGTTACAAAATGTAGAAACTAATAGGCATATTAAAATACAAGAGGTTGTTATTGATTTGATCACTTCAGCAAGAATTCAGATTCCATCGAAGTTTGTAAGATTTGATTTGATTTAATATTAACGTCGCACTGTTCAGCTACACGAGGGCTTTTGGCGATGGACCACGTAATTTTGAGCAATGGTCAAGTGACGCGGACGACACCTGAGCTGGCACCCCCCTCTCCCTCCTTTGTAAGAAACATCGCGTTGGAAAGGGGAATCAAGTTAGCGGATAATAGTACCTCTGAAAGTATTCGTTTTGATTGGTTCGGATTAAATTTCAAAAATCTTAGGGTAAAGGAACATTAGAGTTAGCAAAAGATTAATTGTGGTTGATAGTATTTTTGGATATCAATGCAGGGAAAGGAAGATGAAATTAATTGTAAGCATATATTTGCTTATCATTTAATCGTAGAAAATGAGGAGTTCGATTTTGATAGAGTAAGGAATTTGTGGTCATTAGGAACAATTGGGATAAATCCGAATAATGAAGTGCCTCTGTCAGATAAACAAATTTTGAAATCATTCGAGCAAAATACGATGTATACAAACAAAAGATATGAAACTCGATTGTTGTGGAAGGAAGATAGTAGGGAAATAAAAAGTAATTATGAAATAGTAAAACGTCGTTTATTCGGTTTAAGTAAAACGTTTGAGAAAAACGAAAGAACTATATTTAAAATACGATGAAATCATAAAGGAACACTTAAGGGAAGATATTATAGAACGGGTGAACATGAATTGAAAAAATATAAACACAGGATATTTTCTTCCACATCACGCTGTAGTGCGCGAACAAAGGGATGGTACAAAGGTTAGAATAGCTTTCGATGCATCATCAAAAGGTAAAGGCGTGTTATCGTTAAACGATTGTTTAGAGAGCGGACCAAATTTAAATCCCGATTTACTTAAAATCATATTATGGTTCAGATTACACAAAATTGCATTTTGTGCAGATATTGAGCATGCTTTCTTAGAAATAGGAATCGTCGAGGAAGACAAGCAATTTTTAAAAATTTTATGGATATAGAAAGGGGGGGCCTAATCTCGATCTCAGCACTCATAATGTAGAAACTTTTTGCTATACGCGAGTGACGTTTGGTATCAAACGCAGTCCATTCTTACTTGCCACTGTCATAAGACTGCATGTAGAAAAACACATAAATAAGTACAAGAGAGCGTGCAAAATGCTCAACGAACTCTTATGTTGATGACCTGATTAATAGTACTTCCAATACAACAGAAGCCCTACAGCTGAGTGAAGAAATGATTTACGTACTTAGTGAAGCAGGGATGAATCTTCGTAGATGGGCTACAAATTCCACAACGTTATACGAGGCAGGAAACGTACAAATATCGGTTATCGGAAAACATCACAAGATTCAGGTGTATCATTGAAGATACTTGGAATAATCAGGGACAATGTGAATGGCAACCTAAATTTCGATATTAGACAATTTGAGAAGTTGAAAAATTTTATGAAGGCTGACATATGTCATTCATACCAAATTCTGAAAAACCACAGGATTCCCGAGATGAAAGGATCATTCTATTGATGACTGATCCAGTTGTCAGGTTTTCTCCATTGCTAATAATGGAGAAAACCTGACAACTGGAATAGTTATAAACCATCCTAACGGAAATTATGTTTATAAAGGTATCCCAAAAGATTACACTGGTGAGGATGTGACTCCTAAGAATTTCATGGCTGTTTTGAAAGGCGATGAAAAAACATTAGCTGGTGTTGGAAGCGGCAAAGTGCGAAAAAGTGGCCCAAGTGATCACGTATTTGTATATTTCACTGACCATGGGGCTCCAGGTCTTATTGCTTTCCCAGAAGACGAACTTTCTGCAATGGATTTAAATTGAACAATAAATTACATGCATGAAAACAACATGTACAGAAAAAAAAGAATCTACATTGAAGCTTGCGAATTTGGATCAATGTTTGAAAATATACTGCCAAACATAAAGGTTTACGCCACAACAGCTGCCAATTCTGAAGAATCCACTTATGCCTACTACTTTGTTGACAAGAGGGACACTTACCTAGGAGACTCTTACAGTGTTCACTGGATGGAAGATTTTGATCAGGAAGTGCTAACTACCGAAACTCTTCAAAAGCAATATAAAACCATTAAGAAGGAAACAACAGAGAGTCACGCGCAGGAGTTCGGAGATATGAGCATTGCCAAATTGCATGTGAGTGAGTTCCAAGGAAGAAAAGATTCAAAGCCAATCTTTGTGCCTAAAGTAGAGAAGGACTCTGTCGCAGCCGCGATGTGCACATTGAAATAGTCAAGAGGAAATTGATGAAGTCAAACTCGGAAGAGAAA
The DNA here is from genome assembly GCA_019973935.1 of Trichonephila clavipes. NCBI lineage: Eukaryota > Metazoa > Arthropoda > Arachnida > Araneae > Nephilidae > Trichonephila > Trichonephila clavipes. The sequence continues at coordinate 251,686 of BMAU01021139.1, forward strand.
CAATCAGTGCTGACCAAAAAATTGAACTAAAAGGACTCTACATGAACATTTGTGAACCAGATGTACAAAATTATTTAAAGGTAAAAAAGAATTAATTAAAAGATATCTTTAACGTGAAAGGTTACTTAATATTTTTTGGAAAATATGGAACAAAGAGTATTTTCATTAGTTAAAAGGGCTAATTTAAACAAAAATGTAAAAGTAAAAACTCAATTTAATGTAAACGATATAGTATATTTAGGTGAAGAGAAGGTTCCTCGACAATTGTGGAGACTTGGAAGGATCATTGAGATCCACAAGGGACGAGATAGCAAAGTAAGATCTGCCACCATTAAAACATTAACAGGTATTATGAAACGTCCCGTACAATTACTATATAATCTTGAAATAGTGAATAATTAATAGATTTCTTCTTTGATTTATATTTCCTTATTATTTTCTTGTGAATTGTATTGTATAATTTGGTAATTAATTATTTTGAATATGCTTTGGAATTCATTGTATTCTTAACCTCGAATTTATTGGATTTGAATTTTGTTTATGTATTGTATATAGAATTTGTATTGAAATATTGTGGATGAATTTCTTCATCGGGCATGGAAATATGCGTGAACCTTTCCTAACTGATGGGGGATTCAGCCAGTCTGTAACCAACTTTGACCGATAACAGAGCCCCCGAAATCGGTGTGTTTGACTACCCGCAAAATAGTAATTTTCAATTTATATTTAATTGTTTGTGTGTCGTCATAATAAATGTTTTAAAAAACCTGAAAGCAAGGACTGATAACTTGAATATGCGACACCCAATACATGTTCAAGTTCAACCACAATCAAAACAAGAACTGTATATTTATACAAAAATGCTTTCTGTTCAACTAAAAAATCTAATTAAAATAATGTGACTGAAATATTTAACTTTGTTTATATAAACATGGAATTTAACTGGCAATTGCATTTCTATAACAGAAAATTAGTTTCTAAAACATATAATTTAGTTTAAAACACTGATCTCAAACTGTGGTTTACTTGCATTTAGGAATATGAAGATTTACCAAGTCACTTCAGGACATTGCATTACTGTTGCTAAAACTTTTATAAATGACACACAATTCAATTAAAATTTTTTTTTTTCTCCCTCCAATTGTAGTAAATGCTTATTTACAAACAAAACCACAAATTTAAAGAACAAAAATCCAAAATTATGCAGAGCTTATATATATAAACATATATTTGGATAGCATATAATTTACAACTTCAGAAGTATGATCCTTTGCATTGCACTGCTAACAGTAAAAATATTCTGAAGGCTTTAGAATGCAATAAAATGACCTTGATAGTGCAAATAATTTATTTTTGCCTTTTATCCTTCCCAATACAGAGAAAAACTAAGCATTAATGTGTGAAAAACAGCAGCACTGGGAAGCATATCACATCCCTTTTCCTCGGCAGAACAGATATAAAAATTGAAATTTTCAAGGATCAATGAGAACACTTTTGACCTTAATCTTCTCTACAAGAATGTCTTTGAGTTGCTATGTATTTCTTTGAGTAATAAAATACTAAGTAATAATGTGTACATTTGAAATAGGTATCAGTTAAACTAAAACCAGTTAAATATGTCCTTGCTCAGATTGATTCAAGTGAAAGTATTACATATATACAATGAGAAAAAAACATAACTTATTGATACTAGTAAGAAATAAACAAATGAAAAGAAATTAATAAACTGTAATTATATAAAAGAAAAAAAAGATTCCAAAAAATATTTAAAAATGTGAACAGAATAATTTGTTTTAACCAAGTTTAATATTTAAACAATTTCAGAATGTGTTAAAACATGTTTATGTAACAACAGAGAAACTAGAAACTTGCTATCTAAAAGTGCTTTAAATTTTATTACAAAAAATTATGATCAAATTATTAATTTAAAGGATTTATAGAATCAAACAATTTTAAAAAAATAAGTAAAAGACAATAGTAAATAAAAACTTACTCCTCCCCTGCTAATAATAAGCAAAACATTTCAACAGGACTGGAAAAAACTGTTTTGATAAGAGTTCATGGACATATAACAAGATTGATAAAAAGTTCCCAAATATTCTGAGTCAAATAAAATTTAATTTGAATTGATCAACTTTTTTTAAATCCTATTAATAACAGTTTTATAATGTTTTATTACAGTGGTAAATTCTGTTTCAACTTCACAGCATTTTAAAAATTTAAATTTCCTTCCAACTATTATCCTTCTTCTATTTATGCATAATTATGCAATATCAAAGGAATAGGCAGCAAAGATTCATAATTTGAACAATTCATATGCTTTTTGAAATATACACTCATTGCAATAAAAATTTACGCACCAAGAAGTAGAAGCGGGATTGTTACGAAACTTGCCATGAAGGTACGAGTCTGTCAGATTTTTTTTTTTGTAAATATAAGAAATGCAGCACGATTGTGCAGTGCCACCACAGGGCATTGAACTTCATTCTCACTGGATTATAAAACAGATAAACAGCGCTTGTTTTTGTGTATTTAATATGTTGCAGAAGAATGCTTATTAACTAGAGATGCAATTGAGCTGCCATCAGAGATAATATGTGGAACTGTCAGAGTTAGAGAGGGGAAAAATCACAGAAATGATGGAAATTGGGTGGTCAACTCTTGTCATGTAGCTCGCTACCTAGGCCATTCTGACTTTACTGTTAGGTGTTGGGACAAGTGTGAGATCTGTTACAAGGCGACAAGGCTCACTTGTGACTTGCACCACAATAAATTTTGTATGAACCTTCCCTAACCAATGGGAATTAGTCTGTAAGCAACTTTGGTCAACTGCTTAACCCCACAATTGGTGGTATGTCTACCTACAAAATAAAAAAAATTTTAATGAATATTTAATGTTTGTGTGTGTTTGTGTTGTAACATGTAATAATAAATATTTAAAACCTGAAAACAAGGACTAATATTTGAAATGTGAATACACAATCAATACGTGACAATGTCCTCATCAGACCTTCAATCAAGAAGACTGTCACAACATACGACACACATGCATAGTGCCAACTATCTTATTGTCTGCTATCCACACACAGACACAACACCTTCACTACAGGCTTCTGTGTCATTTCATACCAATGCAAGGAGCCTAGCTGAAGAATAGTTGCTTTCATGGTGCCCATCACATAACGAGCGGGTGTTCCATGGACACTCACTCATCATCAACTCTAATTGGAGTGCTGTTGTGCTCAAAAGAAATGGGACTCCTACTGAATAGAGCCTGCCTTTGCTGTACACAGCTACCCAAACTGATGTGATAGTATAAGGTACCATCACATCACCCCTAATATTGATCAACAGCAATAAGACAACCCAAAGGTATGTTCATGACATTCTTCAGCTACATTTGCTGTCACTCATGGCAGGGGTCTTTAACAGGATAATGCTTGCCCCCACACAGCAAGTGTTTGACAGGACTGTCCTCACCACATTCCCACCCTTCCTTCACCTACTCGATCTCCGGATTCATCACAGGTCGACGAGTCATTTATGACAGCAAGTTGGACAGCCTGCGAGTTTGGTCGATTTAGAGGTGCTTTCACAGCAACTGTGGAACAAGTTGTCACGGGACATCATACAAGACTTTTATGCCTTAATGTCCGATCCTATCACATTATGCATTCAAGCTAGAGGTGGCTCTCAACAGGGTAGAAAAAACTCAATTTATCTATGATTTTTTCTGTAATAAGTTACTATTTTGCTTTAATTTTGTGTTTAATATATATATAATTACTTATATACATCAACCTTGTACTTACATATGTTAAATTTCATTTTATTTTGACAACTCTTTCTAGGTGAACAGATTTTTATGGCAGTGTATATATAAATTTATATCTATCAATCTATCTATATATAATTCACAATATATATATAATTTATTTCGGTGGTTTTAATTTTTAAGGGGTGCTTGATTTAGCATTTCAGTAAAAATCAGAAATTCCAAACTTTAAATATTTTTAAAGTCAAGCTTTGGACAACTGCTTTAAGTACAATTCTAAATACCGCATTTTCCTGTATATAATTCGGGGATTATGTGTTTAAAAAGTTTCAAATTTCGTTGTGTGTATTATAGGCCGCCACAGATTATCTGAGAAAAAACATTCTCCATCAGAAAAGCTAACAATAAAGTTTTGAAAGAAATGCTGTTTATGTTTTATAAAATGAATAATAGATGGCGCTTTCATGACTCGGCTGATATATTTTAGCCATAACTAGTTTGGGTCCAATTACATTAAAAAACAATTCGGTTAATCAGAAGGAAAAATCAGTTTCTAGTTGCTGGTGCCATTTCCAATTTTAAAAATGAGCAAAGTAATAGACTATCTCATGTGCAATCTAAATCATCAGACAGGAGATAAAAGCCCTGACGGGCTAGGTTCTCTGTATCCACAAAAACCATACTAACAATTTTTTCTTGACTAGAGCGTCCTTTGAAAGTTTTCATCATGTTGAAGCGAAAACATGTGTTTTCGTCATGTTGATGCGAAAGCATGTAAGTTACACTGCAAACTTCAAGTTAAAAGCTATAGAGAAGTCTACTGAAGTCAGAAATTGAGAAGCTGCAAGATTTTTCAACGTTGACGAATCGAATATTCGTTTGTGGCGAAAAACAAGACCAACTTCGAAAATTGTGATCGACGTTAGAGAGCCGATTGTCGTGGAAAGCTTCACTGGCCATAATAAGAGGAAGAAATAAATAAATGGATTTTAAAAGAAAGAGACAATGGGAAAGCAATCTCGGTTTCAATTTTTTTGCTGTTAACTTGGTAAATTAAAAAAAAAAGAAATATTTTTTCCACATGCAATGTTTTGTTTAACAACTCCAAACATAGATGGCAGTAGCAAAGAATTTTTTTTGTTTTATTGGGATTTTCGTAAAAAATATTATCATACAAAAAGACTTTTCATAATAAATTTTGTGTGTTTTCTGTGTACGATTTCTCACTTCTATTTTTAATTATATTGTGTATTTTTTATCTTATGTGACACTCATTTTTGGCAACTTATATTTTGGATTATTCGCCGTAAAAACTGCCGCGGATTATACGGGACTGCGGATAATACAATGTTTTTTTTACTCGAAAAAAGACTTTGAGGATAATACGCCGCTGCAGATTATATACAGGAAAATACGGTAATTTCAATTACATTTTGCTTCTTTTTCAACATGCCATTGATCTTTTTATGATTCATTCCTTAATACGTACATTTTTCTAGATATTGAAACTTGCCATGTATGTTACTTTCCCAGCGGCAATATTTCCCTTGTGGGAAATCGAGTTTTGCAGCAAAGTTCTCTTCCATGAGTGAAAATGAAAAGTAATATTTGGCAACCACAAAAGATATAAGGGTTACCAGATTGGCTACAAATTTGGCAAAAAATAAGATATACCTTAGGAATCATAAAGAAGGCTCTATGACCGATCCTTTTAGAAATTACTATGAGGCTATATGATGGAACTTTCAAATAAGAATCGTCAGTTCAGAAGAGTTTAGTTGTGTGCATTGATTGTGATAAGAGACTTATCAGTCACTGCTAGAGGAATTGTTTAGAGAATAGTTTCTGGAACACTGTGCAAAGAGCTTGATTATAACAAGTGTGATTCGCACTATTGTAAATAATCTGTTATGATATTTTTTTGTGTATGTAAGTCGATTTTTCTTTGTGTTGTCATCTGTTTATATTTGTCCATTAATAAAATCTGTTAGTAAAATAGTTGGCTCCTTTTCCTCCACGCAAATTTGTAACAATATTATAATGTATACATTAACAAATGCATTCTTTGAAATCTTATTTATAATAATCAAATATTAACTTTAATGACTATAAGTGAAACAGTGGCTCCTTTAATGGCTTTAATTTTATAATCACAAAGAGAAATGTATACATACATACATACATACATATATATATATATATATATATATATATATATATAAGAACACAATTGAAATATCTCAACTAAATATTTAATGTGTGTAAAATTTTACCAATTCCACATAGAAAAGAACTTAATGGAGGAAAAAATTCATGCATACATAAACCTTTTAATCGAGATTTACAATATTCTTATAAACTTAACTCACAATTTTTAACACTTTAATTTGTTAGCATACAGAAATAACTACAGCTTTATCAAAACCTCGAATTTATATAACTTTTGTTATATTTTTAAAAGTTAATGATTTTCATCTGTGAACTTTAATTCTAAAAACAGAAGTATGAAAATAATTTTATAGCTACATGACTGAAACTACTAAAATCTTTCTTTATAAAACATGGACTACACAACATACATTGGTATAATTGCAAGCTATTAAATTGTACAATTTATATATAATGTAATATAATATAAAAAGGAATTTTAAAATATTTAAAAATCCATAACATAACTTGCATCTCTCAGAAGATACCCATTTTAAAAGCATATCCTTCTCAAATATACCTGTATAGCCCTTGTAAGATCACTAGCATAAACATGACTATACTGCTGATTCTGAAGGTGAATTCCTAAAAGTTCGGCTTGATGAAGTCCTGTTTGAGATAAAGGTACATCCATTTGACCTAGAATAAAATATATTATAGCTTATCAATGCTATATAATTAAAATACAAACAAATGTAAACTTTAGTAAGGGAGAAATATTTGGATACGGATAACTGCAAAAAAAAAAGGAAAAACAGCTGAAAGATAAAACAAAAATAAATGAAGTAATTAACTATTAAAAAAAATGAAATACTAACCCACCTTGAATAACATTATCTTTATTGTGAGCAGTTTCTCCACTACAAAATTAAAAAGAAAATGTTAAAGTATAAATCTAATAAAGAAGCAAGCATTAATCAAATAAAAATAAATGAATTGAAGTACCTTAAAAGTTATTAAAATAAAATACATTAATGGGTATTTTCACATTATCATAACCTATTGGCGTCATTGAATGAAACGAAGCACCTGTTACCAATTCAGCACATACGGCACACTCAAAAACGAGGTTGCCAACTTGGCAAGTTATTAATACAGTTGGCAATTGTTGCGATAATACTTAAGTATGCATTAAGGCTCTCTATACCTTGCAGTTTTAAAAACTTCCTGAAAGAATTTTTGTACCTAAATCCACATATGTATCATGTAATATAACCACAAAAAAAAAAAAAAAAAAAAAATACTGGAGTAAAAATTAAAAAGAATTTTTACTTTTGGTTGATCACTTCTAGAAGTGTTTATTAGTGGGTGAGTCAACATCACACTTTAAAGCAACATGAGGGTTACTGGCAAGGAGCCTTGTCATTTTGAACCCGAGTCAAATGACGAGGGCAACACATGAACTGGCCCGTCACTTCTCAAACTTTCAAAACCATACCAGCATCAGGACTTTGGGTATGACAGATTTAAAATGCATCAGCCATTCTACACAGTGGCATCAGGAATCAACAACAGCAGCTATGAGTTCATGACAAAGACCACTAGGCTACCACACCCGCTTAAGCACAATAAAGATCAATAAAATTACATACATAGGTTCATATAGCACCAACAAAACAACCAAATCCCCTTAGAATTAAAATCTCGAAATCTGGCTGGCCAATCCATCTAAAGAATATTCTTTTTCCGGAATCCGATAAGGACAAGTGTCATCAATTACAAAAATGAAATCAGGGTCAATTACACCTCTGAAAATATGAACACAGGACTCCAAGGTTTCATCCCTGAACCTACAGTAATTAAAAACAGGGAGATCTCTATGCACCCATTCAACTTAATTCTTGTCCAGACCATCAAGCCTCCACTGCTATACCAATCTCTTTCTCAGATGACAGAACACACACATAGAGTCCCTGGTCCCCTCCAGATGCAAGAACATACAAAATCAAGTTAATTCTGAGCTAATCAGCAAATAGAACAGTCTTCAACTGATTTCTGTTCCTTTGCCATTATTCTGCGGTACTACACACAGTGATTGTCTGTTTTATTGTTTCAATGCATTTGTTAAGCTTGTGGCAACACCACCTTTACCTATTATAAAAACTTGTGCCAACATTTTCATATCCCTCCGCAACCATCCTAGATCATTCGCGCATTTTATAAAGGCGGATTTCTAAGGTTTTATTAATAAACTTGTCATTTAAACTTTTAGCTTTTTCCATAATTGAACACACTGTAGTAGCTTTGCCTTAATTTTCACACCATTACACTTCTTACACCAGTGTTCTCCAAACTTTTTCGATTGTATATTCTTAGATGAAAATAAGTACCCATTTATACATATCTTGAGTCTACTTCTTTTGTGTACCCAAAGTATGACTCTGTGCTGCCCTCTTTGAAGACTCTACACCATGTTCTTCCATGCACAGAAGTGAAAAGTGGAAACATGTTTTCCAAACTTGAAACTCAAGTTCCCAAGGGTGCATGAAATTACAAAAGAGCTGAGAAGGTGTTGCACTTGTATTAGACCTAGCTATAATTGATTAATATTGATCTTCATTAATCATATTAAAGACTTTTAGATGATCTTTTGCTCAGGTCTTCTCTCAATGTATTTGGTCTGATTAAACTTTCCTCATATATAGCACACAACACAGTGTATTACATCAACGTTTCTAGGGATCTGAACTTGAGATTGGCCTGCCTTAACTCTTCTAAGGATTTACCACCTCTGATTTAGATGGAATGAGGATTAAGATTGAATTAATCATTGCATAAGATAAAGTGAAAAAACATTTTATTACATTTTACTTTTATTATTTTTTTACTTTTTTGTTTAACATTTAGAAATATACATTATCTCATCAGTTTCTTCATATAATTTCGAACAGCATTGTTATTCAAAGAGAAACATTTGACTCCCATTTTGAAACAAATTTCTTCAGCCACTTTCAAAGGGTGATAGTAGTTCATTTTAAATACAGACTATTAAAGAGCTAAGTACATTCATTGATTATTTACAATAAAATAAAAGGATTTTAATAGAGCGATAACTATGCACACAATTGAAATAAAACACAGTTATATTTATCAGGATAATTCTGCTTTGTGCTTAGTGGTAAATGAATTCTATAAATGTTAAACAATTTATATTGCTTCAAATTGTTATGAGAGATTTTCAAAGAAAAAAAAATTCATTGAGTAAATTTTTTTCTCCTTGTGTTGTATATACCGCATTTTCCTGTATATAATCCGCGGATTATGTGTTAAAAGTTTCAAATTTCGTTGTGCGTATTATACGCCACCGCGGATTATCTGAGAAAAAACATTCTCCATCAGAAAAGCGAACAATAAAGTTTTGAAAGAAATGCCGTTTATGTTTTATAAAATAAATAATAGATGTCGCTTTCATGACTGGGATGACGTATTTCAGCTATAACTAGTTTTTGTCCAATTACATTCAAAAACGAATTCGATTCCTCGGAAGGAAAAATAGTTATTAGTCGCTGGCGCAATTTCCAATTTTCTCTTGACTAGAGCTATTACGTCCTTCAAAAGTTTTCATCATGTTGAAGCGAAAGCGTTAAGTTACACTGCAAACTTCAAGTTAAAAGTTATAGAGAAAGCTACCAAAATCGGGAAGCTGTAAGGGTTTTCAACGTTGACGAATAGAATATTCGTTTGTGGAGAAAAAACAAGACAAAAACTTCGAAAATTGTGATCGACGTTAAAGTGCCGATCATCGTGGTAAATCTCACTGGCCAGAATTAGAGGAAGAAATAAATAAAAGGATTTTAAAAGAAAGAGACACAATGGGAAAGCAGTCTCCATCTTAATTTTTTGCTGTTAACTTGCTAAATTAAAAAAAGAAAGATTTTTCCGCATGGAATGTTTTGTTTAACAACTCAAAACAGATGGCAGTAGCAAAGATTTTTTTTGTTTTATTGAGATTATCGTAAAAAAATATTATCACACATATTTAAAAAGACGTTTCATAATAAACTTTTTTCCCTGTACTATTTCTTACTTCTATTATCAATTATATTGTGTATTTTTTGTCTTATATGACACTCATTATCGGCAGTTTATATTTTGGATTATTCGGCCTAAAAACTGCCGCGGATTATACAATGTTTTTTTTACTTGAAAAAAAAGGCTTTGCGGATAATACGCCGCTGCAGATTACATACAGGGAAATACGGTAATAATAAATGTGAAATAACAAGCAGATACCTTTACATATAAAATACCTTTCACATGCTGATATATTTTAAATATTTTAAGATGTATTCTAAGAAAGTGTGTGGAATAGGGTTCCTTAAAAATAGTTCTAAGGGTTCCTTTAGTCGAAATAGTGGTTACTCATTTTAACTACTTGCTTTTGAAATTAATAAATACCATAGAAATCGCTGAGGTGAGCAAATGAACCAAGCATGGAAATCAGCATATGTGTCTGTAAACAATTTTTTTTCTAAAAGCACAGCCCGCATGTCCATTTACATAGATAAACTGATTATATCTTTGTTTAACAGCATTAGTTTTCCCTTTCATTTAAAACTTTTGAGAAATTTGATAAAATATGCAAATTATCTCAAATTAAACAGCAGTGTAATTCATACAACTTCTTTTAGTCATAACCACACATAATCTGTCAAAAAGAGAATCCTGTACAATTCAATCCACTTTTCAATATGCATACAGAAATTGCCTTTAATCAGCAGTGCATAAATGTTAAAATGGAGCTTTTACAGCTGAAACCTTGTAATGAAATCTATCATTTGAATCAAATCTTGCGAAATTTATCTATACTTAACAGATAAAATGAAGGTCCAGTGGTAGCATATCACGTTTCCACAACAAAGGTCTCGGTTCTATTCCCGAGCTGGGCAAGGTTGACTCAGCCTTTCATCCCTACTGCAGTGGGTCAATAAATGAGTACCAAGCTTGCTTGGGGACTTAAAAACACTCGGGGCCTGGGTTCAGACTGACCACCTGATTAGGACATCTGTTCATGCACCTCAGTGTGCCCAATGGTCATGTATACTGGGATGGGCACAGTAGGCCTTGGCCCTCATGGGCTGTTGCAACACTGAGTTTGAGTTAACAGATAAAATAAAGTAACACAATTAACAGATAACATGAATAAAATTCTTATATTTCAAATTTGTTTCAAGTATATACAAAAAATGATGAAAATTTGAGTCATGAATACTAAAATTTGAATAGTGAACCTCAAAAATAAAAATTTTGAAATAATTTCTTATTATATTAATATAATTACTACAATTTGATATGCTATAACACATTTTTTTACTTCTTTTTAGAAGTGTTTATTAAATTAGACAATAAGGAAAGAATTTTAAAAAAAGGAAAACACTTTAACAATACAAATAATAATAAAAACTACTAGGTTTGTGCATATAAGTCTCAATTAAAAAACTCTCGGAGGAAAGGAAGTTAAAACCAGCACGAGTTAGTAAAAAGTTACTTTTCTATCTATATCAGATCTAATGAAAGTTCAAGAAATTTCAGGAAAAACTAAGTTTGCAGCAACAATCTCCTTGACATGTCTTAATATTTTTAAAACAGAACATTAAATTAAAATATGGTACTGATGATCTACACACATGTACAGATAAACCTAATCTTCTTTTATGTATAATAAACATTTAAGCATATTTAGTCTATTTAGCTGTCTAAAAAAAAATATTGATTTCCATCTAAATTACATAAACTCAAGAAAACTTTCTACTTTACCCCTTTTAATTTTATAATAAATTGCTAAATAGTGTTAGTTACATTAGTCGTGAAAAAATACAGTATAATTTTGTTCTTTTTGAAGATAATTATCTTTATTATATGCTTTTCAGATAAATTAAATTTTACTTAAAACTTTGGGTACAGAGTTATTTATGCATATGTGTGAAAAGAAATTAGCCCATCGTGCTTTATTTTTTAAAACATCAATAGATTTTTGATATACTACTCATTTCTTTTATGATTTGGTTTATACATGTTTGTATATAATGCATATGCATTAAGTGAAAACGTCTGCAGCCATAATCTTACCGACAAAGGGATCCAAGAGGGAAAATTGCATAAATGTGACTAAAAAAAATTATGAAAAATATTTTCCAGAGGGGTTATTAATTGTCTAGGGAACATTTTTCAAATTTTCTAGCAGATTAAAATGTTTGAGGGAACTTTTAAAAAAGAGATTTGATTTTTCAATAATATATTCCAGACAAAGTCTGACTTACAATTGTCATCCCTAACATATCTAGCTAGAATTTCTATTTTCATAAAAAAAAGGGTAAATCCTCCTCATAACCATAACTGTTTGTGCATATAAGAATTATTAAAAACATATTTATTTGCCCATGCAAGGTACAGCAAACAGACACATCAACACAAAAAGTTTTAAATTCCTGAATTACATTGGAGTTTAAAATTTAGAGAATTTGTATATTTTGTTGAATTTCATGAAAAGAATTGAACACAAACGTAAAAATACTGTCTCAAAACAAAAATGCAAATCTTATACATCGAATATGTAAGCGTATACATGTGCGTGGGCGGAGCTAGTGGAAAAAAAGGATTTATACTTGCACATGCCAAAATCTGCATTTTGTCTTTTAGTACAACTTAATGAATTTCTTAGTGTTTTTTTTGTAGTAATCCGTTAAATTAAAATTCAAACAGTAAAAATGAGTAGCCACCATTTAGATCAGGGGTGGCCAACCTTTTTGGGAAGAGTGCTACTATCAAATAAAAAAAATTATGTATACCACTTCCAACAAACAAAAGAATATGAAGAGGTGAAAAATTTTTACTTAGGCTTAATATGTAATTTTGACCCAAATAGCACATTTTTTATGCATATCTAAATACTGCAAATTTGAAAATAATACAATAAATAAGACAAAAGTACAATATTATGTTCTATAGTTAATAAATGTTTTACAGGTTCACAAGGTAATAAAATAAAAATAAGTATTTTGAAACATTTTATTCTAAATTTCTATACAGCCAGTGCTTTTTTAAGGCAGATTTTGAATTTGAAAGTTTTATGCAAGCTATTTATATATTAGGATTAGTTCTCAAAAATGCTAATAAAATTAAATTGTTTTAGGGGTGTTTCAGTTAATTTTGATTTTATTATGAACATAATAAAATCATTCATATCATTTGCTTTTCAGTGGAGTGTGATGCTGTATGTGAATAATTTTGATTTCAGGACGATAACAATTAATGTCTTGCAGATTGAAAAAGGATTTTTGAAAAGATCAGCATTTTTTTTATCGCATCTTGAAAATCATCAAACCTAGCACTGAATGAAACCTTCATAATGGATATTTAACTTTTAAATATAACATAGCTTGGAGCATTACTAACTTTGGTAGATAGTTCCAGCATTAAGTCAACATTATTCTTTGCTGGTTGAATGTACTTTTTTGCTCTACATTTTTTTCCGAACCGCTTATGAAACCAGCAAATCGAAAAATCATGCTTATTTAAAATACTTCTTTTACGGGAATTTTAGTTCCAACGGTATGGAGAGGGACTATGAGAGATTGAAAGGCAATCAATTCTTTCATTTAAATTTTCTATTTCATGACTCAGTTTAGAGTCTAATGTTTATTCTTTTTTATTAGAAACAGCAAAAGTTTCAATAGGAGATGGCGAGACAATGTCTGCAATATCAGCGGCTTTGTTTATTGTGAGGTCAGAAACAGCAGCTAAAATTGTTTGAACCAAAGACGACAAACGCTGTAGAAATAACTCCATCAGTTTATCATCAACATTCAAAGACTCCATGTACCATTTCATGTTATGTAGAAGTTCGGAAGATTTTCGCGAACCTAAGTCTTCCCAACTGAAAGAAGTTTCTGAATCTCCTGCTGGGACGATTCCCCTGAATGATTTATGAGTTTGTTTTTTATTTGTACGTAGGGATTTATGGCATCTAGATTCACGAAGATATCCCAAACTAAAGATGCGGTGTCTGGAGGGAGATGAGCTACTATGTAAATGTATTTAGTTAAAGCCAGTTATTGGTTTTGGGGGTGCTAGGGCAAATGTACTTTCGCACATAACGAACCACAAAGTGGGATCCAATCTATTATATAGTGGTATCTGTACAGCCCCTACTTTCGTCGCATTGTGCTAGGCTTTAGAACAATATTACTAACTAAACAATGAGAAATAGATATACATTTAATAATACAGCACTATAATAATCAGTAATATTATAGTTAATCAGAATTTGGCATTTTCGTCTATAGTACATGTATTTAGCATGTATCACATAATAATTTTAAATCATCAGAAATTATTACATGCAATTCACAAATTTTAGCATTAGCAATGAAAAAAATAAAATATGAAATTGATAAAGCAGATCAAGTTAAATTAATACCACAGAAAAATGAGACAGAGAAAAAAAATCCACTTATCAGTGAAATATTCGCAGCGGAAGATGCGTGCCACACCCGAAATCAAAACCAAGGACTTGCATACAGGGATCGATGAACAAAAGAATCGAGTCCTTACTTTAATGCAATTTGAGGAAAATATTTTCTTTATGTCCATCGATTTAAGAAAAGACTATTCACAAGTTTAAATTTTTGCATGAAAAATACAGGGTCACCATGATGGAGAAAGAAGCATTTCTTGTTCTATATTAGTTTATTATGGTGCTTGTCACACATCGGCTTAGTGTGTTTACAACTTGTGATCGTCTGCCAAGCCAGATTCTCAAAACTATTTAAAGGGGTTGCCATATTCTGTTAGGGACCAATGGTCGGGTTTACCACATTCTATACCAGGGATGACGAACCTTTTTTGAGACTTGGGTTAAATTTCATTTATATTTTTTTTTAGTATTAGTACGCGGGTCACTAATGTCCATTTGCACCAGAGTAAAATTAAAATTTTTTTAACTGAGTGTAGTTTTAAAACTAAACATCTTTAAAATTTACACTTGGCTTAACAGGTAAGAAAGGACGCTATGGATGTCTCTCTACAAATATATCTGAACGTAACCTTAAAAAAGTGCATTTTATACGAAGAAAGTGCTTTAAACATGGTTATTTGCTTTGGTTTTCGATCTTTTTTCAACAATCAAAATTTGAGTAAAATTATATACTTTATTTGATATTTTGTAAAAACTTTTGCTTTATTTCAAATACTACATACTTCCACATGCATCTGCTGTCATTTGCTTAACTTTGGAACCGTAATGATCAAACTGAAGGTTATAATAGACAGCATTTAAATTACTTTTGTGCCAATGTGAATGAAAAATATTCAAATAGAATATAAATAATCCACAAATTAGAAAATCTAAATAAACCCGCGTAAACAAGTGGTTGCCTAGCAATCGTAGGTCAGTTGAAAAGCTTGTGTGGGTCAGCGTCTGACCCAAGGGTCATAGATTCGCCATCACTGTTCTATACCTAAATATGTACATACAAATAATATTCATAAATGTACATATATTCATAAATGTATTTATATTCATAAATATACACACATACATATAAATATACACTATCTCAAGCCCTCCCCCCCCCCATTTTTCAAAGAAGTCCTCTGGATGAGGTGGAGGGCATGTGATAAAGAGAATATGGTATTCAACTGCTGCTGGAGAAGGTAAAGAACAAATCTTGCACTTGTGAATGATGGGAAATGTTGCTGATCAAAGCAAATTTGATAGAAGACAGATTGTAACAGCCCAAAGATCTCCAAAACAGCACGGCATGTAGGTTGCTTACGATATGCCTTTTCTTAGTATTTATGCTGAGTGGACAAATGATAGTAGAATCAGCAGTAGACACCAAGCTGCTGGAAGTCCATGCATCAAAGAAAAAGAACATCAAGAGACTGTTCTGCTTAGTAAAGCAAAATTGGTACCAGCTCAATACAATGCAGGTTCAAGTACAAGTGTTTCGGAACACACAGTTCAGTGGACATTGTTGGATATGGGATTTAACAGCTAATGTCCCACTTGTGTGCCTCTGTAGACCAAGGGTTTTGTCTCAACTACACCTACATTGAGATTGGACACAAGAGTTTCCGGTCCCACTATATTCTGCTTTACAATACGAGGCTGCAGTTGACAGGTGGAATGAAGATCTCTTTTCTGGTACAGAACAGATGAATTGATTCCCACATGCAAACACATATATACATGAGGCATGTCTGGAAACTAAGTACCATTTTGGAAAAACTTATACAGAAAATCCTTTTTTGAAATAAAATTTATCTTTACATGAAAGAGCATGTCAGAGACTATTTTTCTACATAGCTACCAACATTGTTCAGACATTTGTCATATTAGAAAACTAACTGGTAAAACCTAGGAAATGATAAGATTTTCATACTTATTGTATTTCGGTATTATACTTGGTTTCTGGGAATGATGTGGCTGAAAATAGCAAGTGAAGTAGCTTTTTTTATTTACAGAATTGTGAATTTCAACCTGATATAAATTTTATCTGACAACACTATGGCAGTTAGACACTGTAGACCTTGAATTCTTTCAAAGGAGAAATGTTCATTGGAGCCCCTAGTAGCGGGCAAGTGAGTGAATATTAATGTCGCACTGTTCACTTGAAATTTTGAACCATGGTCAAATGACAAGGATGACACCTGAGCTGGCACCCCCTCTCCTAGCTACCACATCACACTAACGGAAGGACATTTGAGCTCTCAACAGATTTAATATGCATCGCTCCCCTACATGGCAAGTTTTTAGTGGTACTGGGCTCAAACTCGCAACACACCAGACATGATCCGATACCTTGACCACTAGGCTACCACAGCCCCCTAGTAGCGGGTAAAAGCATAATAAGATAAAGTGCAATGCTCATATAGGGTTGGTGAGAATTTTTCCATTTTGCTGAATAAAAAGGAAATATATATTGTTGCGTTTTCGGGGGTTCGAAATGATTGAAGCCGAAGAGCGGGATCCAAAACAATTTTATTCTTTGCCAAAACAGTCCTCCACAAATTGTAGAACAGTTCGAGAAAGTCACGTACAATCGATGAAAATACTGATAACACAGATGCAATACACTAACAAAAACAATAGTAAACACTCAGCACAAAAATAATAACTCAATAAAAGCAATAACACACGCACTATGCAATCGTCTCTCTCAAGCAGAGAGTATCACTTGCATGAAAGCTGAGATCTGACTGACTGACTAGCCGGCCCGGGCCCTTTTTATACCTTTCGGTCAGAAACCTCTGGCACTTGCCAGAATAATCGAGAAATAGAAAAGATCTAGCAAAATCCGGAAGGTATGAGAAAAGCTCAATACATAGTGTTACAATACCGCGATAGGGTTGCCAGACAGGGGTTATTAGAGCAGGGTTGCCATGGTCGCCAAGCTTATCGCCCACATTTGGCGATATATCGCAAACCTGCTCCTAATAACCCCTGTCTGGCAACCCTATCGCGGTATTGTAACACTATGTATTGAGCTTTTCTCATACCTTCCGGATTTTGCTAGATCTTTCTATTTCTCGATTATTCTGGCAAGTGCCAGAGGTTTCTGACCGAAAGGTATAAAAGGGCTCGGGCCGGCTAGTCAGTCAGTCAGATCTCAGCTTTCATGCAAGTGATACCTCTGCTTGAGAGAGACGATTGCATAGTGCGTGTGTTATTGCTTTTATTGAGTTATTATTTTTGTGCTGAGTGTTTACTATTGTTTTTGTTAGTGTATTGCATCTGTGTTATCAGTATTTTCATCGATTGTACGTGACTTTCTCGAACTGTTCTACAATTTGTGGAGGACTGTTTTGGCAAAGAATAAAATTGTTTTGGATCCCGCTCTTCGGCTTCAATCATTTCGAACCCCCGAAAACGCAACAATTGGTGTCAGAAGTGGGATTGAATGCCAACAACAAGAGCGATGGAGGCCCAGTTCCAGATTTTTCTAGAAAAATTGACCGCCAGCATGAATGCCAATATGGGCGAAATGAAATCGGACTTGACCGCCAGCATGAATGCCAACATGGGCGAAATGAAATCGGAGTTGACCGGCATGAATGCCAATATGGGCGAAATGAAATCGGAGTTGACCGCGAACAAGGAAGAGTTGAAAAGTGATTTGAAGGGCATTGGCGACAAATTGACGACTATGGACAAGAAATTTGAAGAAATGGAAGGAAGAATCGAGTCGGTGGAAAATAAATTCGAAAACAAATTTGTGGATATAGAGAACAAATTTGAAAATAAATTCGAAGATATGGAGAGCAAACTAGAGAAATTGAAGCAGAAAGTCATGACTGGTCAAGGGGATGAATTTAAGTTTCAAGCTCCTTATTCCAAGCCTTCCATCAAGCTTTCTACATATGACGGAAAGTCCTCTTGGCAGGTGTATAAGACCCAATTCTCCATAGTGGCGGATGCAAACCAGTGGGACTCCCAGACCAAGGCCTGCCAGTTAGCTGCTTCTCTTCGAGCCGACGCTGCTGACATTTTGCAAACTTTGTCGGAAACACAGCGGCTGGATTTCGACGCTCTCGTTAATGCTCTGGAGTTACGCTTCGAGAGAAATGTGTGAAGGATTACAGCAGACTCCAGCTGAAGTCACGGCAGCAGAAAGTGTCCGAAACGCTCCAAGAACTGGCGACGGACGTCGAGAGGCTTTCTCACTCTGGCGTTTTCTGACTGTCCGACTGAAGTAAGAGAAGTCCTGGCGCTGCAACACTTCATCGACGGGGTGCGTGATCCGGAAATCCAGAAAGCTCTCCGAATGGCGGATCTCAAGGACTTAAAGGGGGCCCTAGTGTTTGCTATGAAATTCGAGGCAGCCCAGCAAGCAACACGAAAGGACAGACACCCCATACGAGCCATCAACGAATCGGACACGTCGAACTCAAGTGTGGAGCGGTTAGAGCGACAGATGAGAAGCTTCATGAATAGAGTTGAGTCTTTGATGTCCCAGAAAGCAGACGGGAAGAAGACCCTTAAATGCTGGACCTGCGGTCGAGAAGGGCATCTGCAGAGAAGCTGCCGGGCACGCCAAGGCGCTGAAACTAATAAGCGCCTTCCAGAAGGATGTGTCGGAAAACTAATTAATGACCATCTCGTGGGGCGGAGGTTGCCAGATTTTGGAAAGCCCCACATTCCAGTGTGTCAAATTTCGACAAAGAGTACCGGTGAGAATGGAATTTTTATAATGGGACATGTTAACGAGCTTCCCTGCAACATGATCATCGATACAGGAGCCAATGTGTCTATCATTCGGAACGATCTGGCTCAAAAATTAAAAAGAGAAACTCCTCTGGACCCGCCCCGCGTGGTGCTACAGACCGTGACGGGGAAAAGATTGATATTCACGGAAAATTAAAAGTCAAAATCAGGTTTGGAGACACTACCTACCAACATGCTGTGTATGTCGCAGATATTGCACACCCTTTCATTCTTGACTGGACTTTCTAAAGGAGCATGGTTTCACTCTAGACTTCAACAAGAACGAATTACGTTCCATACACGAAGTCACTATATTCAAAATTAAACACAGGACAGAATCTATTCGACAGGTAACCGCTAACGAGAATATTACCATTCCCCCAAGGACTGAAATCATAGTACCTGGATACATCGGTAACGATGTGAGTTTCAACTCTGGCCTAATTGGATCTGCGGAAAATAAAGCGAATGGATTGCTAATAGCTTCGACGCTAGTGGACCTTTCCAGAAAACTATCCCGGTAAGAATTTGCAACGTAACTGAAAAATCTAGAGTGTTCCAGAAAGGTGAAGTGTTGGCAACCTGCAGTCCAGTAACGTGTGTCTGCAAAAGTTCGAGCTTGCTCCTATCCAACTCGCCTCAACAGTTGACTCCCGACCTTCTAGAAAATGTTGAATTGTCCCCCGAACAGAAAAGCTCCGCAGAAAGACTGTTCCAAGAATTTGAAGACGTGTTTTCTAGAAACAGTAGCGATATTGGCCATACTACAGTGACACAACACAGAATTGATACAGCAGACCTTCCGCCGATTAAACAGCACCCAAGACGCTTGCCGTTTGCTAAACAGGAAGAGGTCGGAACACTACTACGAGAGATGCAGGAAAATGACATCATAGAACCGTCTTCGAGTCCGTGGGCATCTCCAATCGTCTTGGTTCGTAAGAAAGATGGCTCCACAAGATTTTGCGTGGACTATCGAAAACTTAACGACGTCACCAAGGACAGCTACCCTCTTCCAAGGATAGATGACACCCTGGATACCCTTTCCGGTCATAAATGGTTCTCGACTTTAGATTTAAAGAGCGGATACTGGCAAGTGGAGGTCCATCCAGAAGATAGAGAAAAACAGCATTCACTTCCGGCCAAGGACTATGGCAGTTCAAAGTCATGCCGTTCGGGCTCTGCAATGCGCCAGCTACTTTCGAGCGCCTGATGGAGACCGTGCTAAAGGGTCTGACTTTTGAAGCTTGCCTTATTTACCTGGATGACGTCATAATAGGAGGGCGTACGTTTGAAGAACATCTTCAAAATATCCGGAAGGTGTTATCAAAATTAAGCGACGCTAACTTGAAGCTAAACCCTTCGAAATGCAAGTTCTTCCAGAAAGAAGTCAATTATCTGGGACACATAATCTCTGCAGAAGGTGTTCGTACGGACCCCGAAAAAGTGTCCGCCGTAAAGAATTGGAAACGCCCTGAAAACCTCCGTGAGCTGCGAAGCTTCCTGGGACTATGTACTTATTACCGAAAGTTTGTGAAAGGGTTCTCTAACATCGCAAGACCCTTGCACAAGCTAACAGAAAGTAAACAAAAGTTTCAGTGGACAAAAGAATGTGAAGATTCCTTCCTCCAGCTTAAAGAAGCTTTGACGTCTTCACCGATCTTAATATATCCACAACCGGACAAGCCATTTATCTTGGACACTGATGCCAGTAATGAGAGTGTCGGAGCAGTATTATCTCAGGAAATAGATGGCCAGGAACGAGTCGTAGCTTATTGGAGTAAGTGTTTATCGAAACCGGAAAGAAATTATTGTGTCACTCGAAAAGAGCTACTGGCTATTGTGAAAGCCATCGAGCATTTCCATCACTATCTCTATGGCCAAAAATTTCTTCTACGTACCGATCATGCCTCTTTAACCTGGCTAATGAATTTTAGAAATACTGAAGGCCAGGTAGCCAGATGGATACAACGGCTCAACGAGTATTACTTTGACATCAGACATCGTAAAGGTTCCTCGCATGGAAATGCTGATGTCCTTTTAAGAAGACCATGCCCAGAAAATTGTCGTCATTGTTCCAGAGTAGAGACCAAATATGACTATGCTATACGCCAGATAACAACTTCAACAGCGACGCCACCCGATCCCTGGAGTGACGAGAAAGTTCGAGAAGACCAGATGGCGGATCCTGATATTAAACCCCTTATAGAGTTTATGGAGTCTTCCAGCAATAAACCAAGTTGGCAGGACATCTCGGCTTATAGTCCTACAACTAAGCAGTATTGGGCCCTCTGGAATTCTCTACATCTCAGGAATGGTGTTCTATACCGAAAATTCGAATCAGAGGATGGAAAGACATTCAGGTGGCAATTAGTACTTCCTCGACCTCGTATCCCAGAGGTACTCAAAGAATTGCATGGCAGCCCAACAGGAGGTCATTTCGGCGTCATGAAAACTTTGCACCGAGTTCGAGAGCGATTCTGCTGGGGTAAAGTGAGAGCTGACGTGGAACAGTGGTGCAAGTCCTGTGATGCCTGTTCAGCTCGGAAGGGGCCGAAGATACTGTTACGAATTTAGTCTTGTTCTAGTTGTTTCTACTCGTTTGTGTTCATTTTTACAGTTTAATTTGTCGTATCTAATGTGATTTCAACCCTGTTTACCTGTAATATCATTTCCACTGCATTGCACGGCCCCCATGCTTTAACATTGGTTTAAATGGTAAACTCGCCAAATATTGCAGCTAGCGCCAAGTTGGTGACTTAATTTTTGGCGCCAAATTTGGCGATACGTCGCCAACTTGGCGCTAGCTGCAATATTTGGCGAGTTTACCATTTAAACCAATGTTAAAGCATGGGGGCCGTGCAATGCAGTGGAATGATATTACAGGTAAACAGGGATGAAATCACATTAGATACGACAAATTAAACTGTAAAAAATGAACACAAACGAGTAGAAACAACAGAACAAGACTAAATTCGTAACACATGTTTATTATTGCATATTCATTTAGTTATTTTTAATCAATTGCTTTATTATAATGTTAACGTCTGACGAAGGGTTGTACTGCCCGGGACGTGCAGTTCTTGAGAGGGGGCAATGTTACGAATTTAGTCTTGTTCTAGTTGTTTCTACTCGTTTGTGTTCATTTTTACAGTTTAATTTGTCGTATCTAATGTGATTTCAACCCTGTTTACCTGTAATATCATTTCCACTGCATTGCACGGCCCCCATGCTTTAACATTGGTTTAAATGGTAAACTCGCCAAATATTGCAGCTAGCGCCAAGTTGGCGACTTAATTTTTGGCGCCAAAAATTCCACCGACTCGATTCTTCCTTCCATTTCTTCAAATTTCTTGTCCATAGTCGTCAATTTGTCGCCAATGCCCTTCAAATCACTTTTCAACTCTTCCTTGTTCGCGGTCAACTCCGATTTCATTTCGCCCATATTGGCATTCATGCCGGTCAACTCCGATTTCATTTCGCCCATGTTGGCATTCATGCTGGCGGTCAAGTCCGATTTCATTTCGCCCATATTGGCATTCATGCTGGCGGTCAATTTTTCTAGAAAAATCTGGAACTGGGCCTCCATCGCTCTTGTTGTTGGCATTCAATCCCACTTCTGACACCAATTGTTGCGTTTTCGGGGGTTCGAAATGATTGAAGCCGAAGAGCGGGATCCAAAACAATTTTATTCTTTGCCAAAACAGTCCTCCACAAATTGTAGAACAGTTCGAGAAAGTCACGTACAATCGATGAAAATACTGATAACACAGATGCAATACACTAACAAAAACAATAGTAAACACTCAGCACAAAAATAATAACTCAATAAAAGCAATAACACACGCACTATGCAATCGTCTCTCTCAAGCAGAGAGGTATCACTTGCATGAAAGCTGAGATCTGACTGACTGACTAGCCGGCCCGGGCCCTTTTATACCTTTCGGTCAGAAACCTCTGGCACTTGCCAGAATAATCGAGAAATAGAAAGATCTAGCAAAATCCGGAAGGTATGAGAAAAGCTCAATACATAGTGTTACAATACCGCGATAGGGTTGCCAGACAGGGTTATTAGGAGCAGGGTTGCCATGGTCGCCAAGCTTATCGCCCACATTTGGCGATATATCGCAAACCTGCTCCTAATAACCCTGTCTGGCAACCCTATCGCGGTATTGTAACACTATGTATTGAGCTTTTCTCATACCTTCCGGATTTTGCTAGATCTTTCTATTTCTCGATTATTCTGGCAAGTGCCAGAGGTTTCTGACCGAAAGGTATAAAAGGGCCCGGGCCGGCTAGTCAGTCAGTCAGATCTCAGCTTTCATGCAAGTGATACCTCTCTGCTTGAGAGAGACGATTGCATAGTGCGTGTGTTATTGCTTTTATTGAGTTATTATTTTTGTGCTGAGTGTTTACTATTGTTTTTGTTAGTGTATTGCATCTGTGTTATCAGTATTTTCATCGATTGTACGTGACTTTCTCGAACTGTTCTACAATTTGTGGAGGACTGTTTTGGCAAAGAATAAAATTGTTTTGGATCCCGCTCTTCGGCTTCAATCATTTCGAACCCCCGAAAACGCAACAATTGGTGTCAGAAGTGGGATTGAATGCCAACAACAAGAGCGATGGAGGCCCAGTTCCAGATTTTTCTAGAAAAATTGACCGCCAGCATGAATGCCAATATGGGCGAAATGAAATCGGACTTGACCGCCAGCATGAATGCCAACATGGGCGAAATGAAATCGGAGTTGACCGGCATGAATGCCAATATGGGCGAAATGAAATCGGAGTTGACCGCGAACAAGGAAGAGTTGAAAAGTGATTTGAAGGGCATTGGCGACAAATTGACGACTATGGACAAGAAATTTGAAGAAATGGAAGGAAGAATCGAGTCGGTGGAATTTTTGGCGCCAAATCCGTCGCCAACTTGGCGCTAGCTGCAATATTTGGCGAGTTTACCATTTAAACCAATGTTAAAGCATGGGGGCCGTGCAATGCAGTGGAAATGATATTACAGGTAAACTGGGTTGAAATCACATTAGATACGACAAATTAAACTGTAAAAATGAACACAAACGAGTAGAAACAACTAGAACAAGACTAAATTCGTAACAATATAGAACTATTTGTCCAGGCGAGTTCCTCTCTGTCTGTTAAACATTACATCGTAAAAGAAAATTATTTAATTTTTAAAGGAAATGTCATGTAATATTGTACCCACACTTCCAATCTGATGAAGTTCTGATATGATTTATTTGTCTTAGGATATGCAAGTACTAATACTTAAAACTGTTGTTTATTTTACTTGTTAATTAGATATTTTTCTTCTGATATTTTCTTCATTATAAGCTATTTAATTGAATCAGCAATTTGAGAAGGAAATAAACTCCATAACTATTTATTTAAGGAGACAATTTTTAAAAAAATCTTGTCAATTTTATTGTTTTTTAAATCAAACTTTTGTGTGAGATTCTTACATTAATATTTAGTTATATTTAACAAAAATATGTAGTAATTCCATAAAAAAATTAGTTATACAAATAAAATCTCCTAAATACAATAGTTATACGTTTAATGCACGATATCGCTACTCCAGCAGTAGTTAAATTTTCAAGTATTTATTATTTTTCAGTTAGCAACATTCGAGAAATTAGTAACACATGCGAGTCAAAAAAAAACCCTTAATTTTAGTAGTTATTTTTAATGTGAAATTTTTATCGAGATTTTAATTTGCTAACATTTTTTCATGTCATTAACAATCAAATAGTTTGAATAATAAAAGTATATATTCTTTGTTTCCTTAAATCCTATTTTAAAGTGAATATACTATCTGAGTGTATTTTTTAAGCTCAATATATCAATGAGTATATTTGGAATTTATAAGTATACTTATTTCATATAATTAATATCAATCAAAAATGACTTGTTCTTAAATTTTTCAAAATTGATACATTCCCAGGATTTTCAGGAATGACTAATGTTCCCCGGAAATATCCTAAAAAGAGCAAAGGATCGGGAAATCAGAAACCCTGGTCTATACCCTCTTCAAAGACAAATGCTACCAGTGAAAAGACACTGCTGAACAGTAGTTTGTGGAAACTTATCACAAAGTAATCTTACTATAAACCAGGGGTCTCAAACTCTTATGACGGGCCCCATGGTCTATTTTATTAAAAGTTGGGGGCCGCATGTTTACAATTTGCAAAAAATCAATAAAATACGATTTTTATATATATATAATGTATTATCCATTTATTTATGTAAAGCTCAATGTATAGTATATTTTACAAATGTAGTCCTTTTATATTTCATGTTATTTTTTAAACTTAAACCATACATATTTTATACTTTTTATAAAAGAACAAAAAATTTTTTTAAGAAATTCAATTTAACATTACTTTTTAGAAGGTATTGATATTGCTTTTTTTTTCCACAAAGCAAATCATCAAGATTTGATTAAAAATACCAAGGTGATGCAATTTTTAAATTTATGATAAACATTAATTGGGTTAATCTTAATCTTTCTGAAATTTGGCTATTTTTCATTAAAGAAAGTAATCACCCGCATAAATAAGTGCTTCCGAACATAGCCATTATTTGCATAACAAAAGATAAATTTTAGGAAACAGATCTACTGATAAATATGTATAAAAATCTAGAATTCCAGCTACCATAGATTTTTGCTTAAACAAAGAATTACATTGGATTTCCAATTATTTATTTGTTAGCTTTCATCAACAATTTCAAAATCAATAGATAGAGATGAAGTAAAAGTGCAAAATTATAGCTCATAGCTTTTAAAATTAGAGAGAATTAATAATTCAGTTACAAACAATTTAATTTTTGTGAGAGTATTCAGTTAATTTTTAATTTATGGGATTTAATAGATTTTGACAGTTTTCAAAGAGAGACAAGTTTTCTTTTTCTATTTATTTTTGCCATAATAATAATTTTCAATATCATCAAACAAAGTTGTAACAACATTTTTGCCTTTAAGCTTAAAATTAAGTTGATTGAAATGGCTTGTAAAATCAACTGAGAAAGCCAGGTCCTTTATCCATCTTTTAATTCAGTACATTCACAATATGATTTGCTTCCAAGATAATTATAACTTCGTCCAACAATTTAAAGAATCATTTAACACTTTATATTTTGAAAGACATTGAATTTCCATCTATTACGGTAGATCGTTGTGTATATATATTCATTTTCTATATCTTGCAGAGTTGAAGCAAATTGATGACGCGATTAAGTCTTATGTTCTCTTATATAATTTACAATTTTGGTGACTGTTTTTAAAACATATTCTAAGTTTAAAACTTTGGTGCACAGTACCTGCTGGTAAATAATGCAATGAAAATGTTCAAAATTATTTTAAAATTAAATATTTAAGTTAATATAAAGGAAAGTCCCTTTTAAACCTCATAAAGCTATTTTGATTTATTTGTTATTAAAAGTCTTTGATTCTATTTGGGAAAGATAACCAAATAAAGAAAGTTATTTATAAAAATGGCTACTGGTTCTTCTTTGACTCAAAATTATTCTCGTTCTCAAAGTGAGATCCAAGGGGATCTTCACAAGTGTATATAATTAATTTTACAGTTGAATATCTTTAATCAATTAATTAGCTCTTAACGGATTAAATTTCCCAAAGTTGAGTATTTTGTTTATGTATATCCCTTAATTTTCAATGTACTGATCCAAAAATAATATTGCATGAAAAAAAATGCAGTAAATCATAATGCAGTCGATAAAGGGTTAAACAATACTCATTTTCCATTTTAGGGCAAGTGTTTCAGAATTGTCCAAATGTTCCTATGTCTTCACTTTTAACAATGCAGCTACATCATCTTTGCCGCCCTACCTACCTTGGACCTTATACCATTAAAGGCTATAAAGAAAAAATTTTTGATGTTGATAGAGTTTAAAGAGAATTTCTATTGATCGCTTTAAACCAGTATTTTTCGTCAAAGATGAAGCTGAAAGTCTAAAATCAACAGTGGACCCAGAAAATAAAAACTCACAAGTAACAAAGTCTAGTAGACATATTAAATTCCCTGACCATCTCAAAGATTACATTTAGTATCGCCGTTGCTAAAGAGGGAGCATGTAGATGAAATTTAACTCTTACTTTTTTTCTTCGAAACTGATTTAATTAAAAAAGAAAAACGTTTTTTGCACATTTAAAAATATAATTAAAAAGAACATAATTATTAGTCATGAATCATTTGGCAAATAAGAATTTATATTATTAAACTATTAATACATACACAGAATAATAAATATTTTTAACACGCTTTTATAGCCTAGTGGTTAGAGCATCGTACTCTAGACCGGAAGGCCTGGGTTCGATGCCACCAAATACCCTCCGAGTACACACGGAGTACGTCCTCGTTAAATAAGTGGGTCCGTAGTCTTGTGGGCTGAGTCACGAGCGCAGGGACTGGAGAATATTTCCCTACCCTTCAGTTTCCATGCAGAAATTGTGGAGGTGGAGATAGGTGGTGTCGCCATCTATTGTCCCTTCGGGGAATTTCGCCGAGCTAAATCGTACTGTCACCTGTATGGTGATCAAGGCCAACGACAGGTGTATCTTTAGCCCCATGTCACGATGAATTTCGTGGGCCTCGATCTGACTACGTCAGACAGGTGGCATTAGAAAACAACTTGTATGTAATAAAATCTATGAACTCTATTTTTACCCACTTTAAAAGGTCAGATTAATTCGAAATTTTGCACACTTGTGAAGGATCGATGACAACACAATACTTTCATAATTTTGTTTCATTGTCTTGATCAGGTGCCTCATAAATAAAGATTTCGAGATTTGACGACTAATACATTATATCACTTCCAGATTTGGTAACTAATTGCATAAACCATTTTCAGATTTACCAACTAATTCCATATACCACTTCCAGAATTGGCAACTAAAAGATTAAGAAGCAACCCTAAAACCGAGAATAGGCTTGCGGTTAATACAAATAAAACAAAAAAATGTTCTTTATGTGAAAAAGGGTAGGGTGGGTGCGAAGTTTTTTTGAAAATGGAAATAAAAAAAAAAGACTCATGCATGTGAATAAAACTAAAAAAAAATTATGTTCTTACAGCTATATATTTTTTATTTTTATAAAGCAATACATTTAGAAGTGATGATACGAATTAACATTATAGCAATACGTTTAAAAGGTGATAATACAATTGACATTTAATATTTCTTCTTAACACACTATTATTTAGATCTGTATCTATGGAGACAGAATTTTTGAAATATAACGATATGGGACTCATCTGAGGTCTCGTAAACGGAGAGAATAAATACCCTTCAGACCAGTGTTTCTCAAAGTGTGAGGCGCGAGCACATCGAAAGTTTAAAGATTTTAAAAAAAATAACCGGAAAGAAGTAAAACAAAATACTTTCTTCCATAATAAAAAATACACAACACCGATATAAATTATGTTTATCATCTGGCGTTTTTCCTCTTAAACATAAAATATTACTCGTTAAAAGAAAAAACGAAACCCAGACCCTGAGAAAAATTCTAAGATAAACATTTCATCACTGTAAATATTATTGAAATACTGTACATTAGTTGCACAAAGAAAAGGAAGAAATGAATCACTTTTCAGCCAGGCATCATAACACATTTGCTGATCATTTGATTGACCTTCAAACTTACTGGTATGGTTAGTTCTACATTAGTTCCGTAATCCTTTTTAGAACATTCGTATTTTTTTTTCTGAATACACTTTTAACCCGGGAGCGGTGGCGCGGGGCATCTGGGATCTCTATTGAAGGAAGTTGAAGCTGAAAGAATGCATATTATTCATGATTGAGAAACGCAATGAACATGAAACGAAAGGAAAATTTTCAAATGCTTCCTAAAGAGCTCCATCGACTAAAATATGAAGCCATAAGTGTACCACAAGGTTCACAATTCACCTTGTCAAAAAAGACAAAGTTCAACTTGCTATTTGTTGATAACCAAAGGTGTCACGAGTTCGAGCCCAGTACCACTAAAGACCCACCGTGTAGGGCAGCGATGCACGTTAAATCTGTCGAAAGCTCAAACGCCCTCTTATTGGAGTGGTGTGGTAGTTAAAAGAGGCCAGTTCAAGTATCGTCCTCGTCACTTGACCATGGTTCAAAATTACGAGGTCCGTCTCCAAAAGCCCTCGTGTAGCTGAACAGTGCAACATTAATATTCACTCACTCGATCATGAAAGCTCATTAAAACTACAATAGCTTGAACAAAATATGACAGCTTTGCCAGCAAATAACATTTCTGTAATATTAGTGAAAAGTCTCTGATTTGCGTCCTTTATTAAGGTCTTACACTTTTGAATCATTTTAGTTCAGTTTTATTGGATTTTTTCTCAAATCATCAAAGAAAAATTGAATAGCGTAAGTATACTTTCTCTAATTAAATTATTCACCGGAATTCCGATTTGTACCGTGTACAGTAAAAATTATAAATAAATGATTGGGGTGACTGAGTTGTACGAGGCAAAGCATTTTTACATGTTTTGCGCAGACATCCGATAGGTTGCCCAGACTCACGCAGACGTACCCGATAATGGAATAGGATGGATATGATAGAGAGCAACATAGACTAGACTATTTTTCTAATGACATTTGTACTTGGGGAAATGTGGATGCCGAAGGAAATATATCTTTAATTAAATATAACATTTTGCGATCTGTTCCAATTGAAAAATTAGAGAAAGAAAAATAACATAATAATAAGTAAGTAATATATATTTTAAGGAATTTTGATTTAACATACAGTAAAACTGGTAACACAATCAAGATAAGTGTGAGTAAATATTAAAAATTAGAGAAAAGATGTTGTTGATTTTTGTTCAAATCAGAATTGTATCGGGTCAGTCCATAAGTTCGTGCGCATTAAGAGTATGAGTGGAATTCACTATGACGCATTTACTAAAACAATACAATTTTGAACCTGTTGAAACTTGTCATCGTTTGACTAACATATTATTCAGTTAATCCCCAACTTTTCAAAACATCGAACACATTTTAGTGCCCATAGAAGATGAATATAGATAATCAGAACAAAAGTGCTGTGCTATATTTTTTATTTTCGCGTGATGAATCTGCCCGGTCTGCAGCGATAAAAATTAATAGTGTACATGGTGAACACACAATTAGTGTAAGGACTTCCCAGAAATAATTTAAAAAAATTAAAAGTTGGAAAAAGCAGCATTGATGATGAACCCCATTTAGGACGTCCAGTCAATTTTGATGACGACATTCTTCGAAATCTTGTGGAGTCAGGTCACAATTAATAGTGCATCAGATCGCAGAAAGGATGAATTCATCTCATGGAACAGTCTTTCATCATTTAAAGATTGGGAAAGTATCCAAGCTTGGAAAGAGGGTACCGCAAGAGCTATCAGAAGCTCATTGTCAACAGCGAACAAGCATCTGCACTTCCCTTTTATCGCGCTTCGAAAGAGAAGCCATTTTTAGATCGTTTGGTAACAGGTGACGAAAAATGGAATTATAACGTCACAAGAAAAAGAACGTGGACAGATAGAGATAAGCTCCAACAGCAAAGGTGTCTTTACATCCCAAAAAGATTCTTGTTTATTTTGAACTGTTAGAACCAAATCAAACGATTAATTCAGAAGTTTATAGTGAACAACTGTGCCGTCTAAGCTCAGAATTGATCAAAAAACGCCCACAATTGGTGAATTTCAAGAAAGTGCTGTTTCATCATGATAACGCTAGACCTCATACGGCTTGAACAAAACTGCAAAAAATTACGTGAATTTAACTGGGAGCTTTTGCAACATCCTGCTTACTCCCCAAATATTGCTCCAAGTGATTTTAATTTATTTCGTGCCTTACAAAATTTTTTACTGGGAAAAAAATTAAATTATAAACAGGATGTACACAATGAACAAGTTTTTTTGCATCAAAACCAGAGTCTTTCTACAGCAATGGCAGAAAAAGCTACCTTTAAGATGGTGAGACATTGTAGATAATGGAGGAAAAATATATAATTGATTAAAATGTTTTAAATTGTATTTTCTTTATATTATTTAAAAATTTACCGAAAAGTGCGCACAAATTTATGGACCGACCCAATATAATGTATTATTTGTGGTAAGAACAAAACTTTTAGTCATTTGATGTAATGTTTCCCCGACTCCTGTCCCCTGTTCCGTTTCACATTTTAGAGATAAATGTCTTCTATAAAAGCTCTGGATTAGAATGAATGAAATGCTGTACAGGGCATATTTTGTTTGAGCATATTTTTAAGCTAATTTTTAAAAAGCTCATATAAACATGTTATTTCTGAAACAAATAATTAGATTACAACAAAATGTTTAAAAATTGAAACTTAACTTTTAATTTTTTTTTAAATTACATTTGCAAAAAATAGAATTCTCTCACAAAATTGGGTAACTGATCGGGGGAGAGGTTTTCATTCTTACCCAGATCTTACGAAGTGCTATGAATCATTATTTTATATAATTTGCTTTGTTTCAACAGGAATGGGAATGTTTTATAAATAACCCCCATTCTCACACTTTTTCTAAGCAAAAAAAATAAATTATTGAATACTTTAATAACGCTAGAGTTAACACTTTTTGATAAATTTCAAAATTTCTGAAAACATTTTATTTGCATATGAGAGTCATAATATATTGGGTTGGCAACTAAGTAACTGTGGATTTCACTCATAGATGGCTTCAGTTGAATTTTTAGATTTGCAGATGCAGTACAAATATAAAACACATTTTGTTATTTGATAGTTAGCAATTCAGCTGTCAATTAGCAAAAAAAGTTTTTTGATCGGTTGCGTAGTTTTCGTTTGGCGTTCGTTGAAAAATGGAAAATCAAAAGGAACATTTTCGTCATATTTTGCTTTTTTTATTTCCGCAAAGGGAAAAACGCATAGCAAGCTCATAAAAAGTTATGTGCTGTTTATGGTGACGAAGCCTTAAAAGAACGGCAGTGTCAAAATTGGTTTGCCAAATTTCGTTCTGGTGATTTTTCACTCAAAGATGAAAAACGCTCTGGTCGTCCAGTTGAAGTTGATGACGACCTAATCAAAGCAATAATCGATTCGGATCACGTGACAACACGTGAGATTGCAGAGAAGCTTCATGTATCACATACATGCATTGAAAATCACTTAAAACAACTTGGCTATGTTCAAAAACTCGATACATGGGTTCCTCACGAACTGAAGGAAACGCATTAACAGCTGCGATTTGCTAAAGAAACGTAATGAAAATGATCCATTTTTAAAACGACTGATAACTGGCGATGAAAAATGGGTTGTTTACAACAATATCAAGCGGAAAAGATCGTGGAGCAGACCAGGTGAACCAACTCAAACATCAAAAGCTGATATTCATCAAAAGGTTTTGTTATCAGTTTGGTGGGATTACAAAGAAATTGTCAACTTTGAACTCTTATCACCCAACCGAACGATCAATTCTCATGTCTACATTGAACAACTAACGAAATTAAACAATGCAGTTGAAGAAAAGCGGCCCGAATTGACAAATCGAAAAGGTGTTGTATTCCATCATGACAATGCAAGGTCACACACATCTTTGGTCACTCGGCAAAAATTATTGGAGCTTGGTTGGGATGTTTTGCCACATCCACCATATAGTCCTGACCTTGCACCATCTGATTACTTTTTATTTCGATCTTTACAAAACCCCATTAATGGTAAAAATTTCAATAATGATGTCAAATCGTACCTGATTCAGTTTTTTGCTAATAAAAACCAAAAGTTGTATGAACGTGGGATTATGATGCTGCCTGAAAGATGGCAAAAGGTCATTGATCAAAATAGGCAATACATTACAGAATAAAGTTATTTAGTCCCATGAAAAAATTGTCTTTGATTTTCTAAAGAAATCCGCAGTTACTTAGCTGCCAACCAATGCTTATTATCGTTCTTTTTAACTTTCTTCTAGATGTCTTCCAGAAAGACTAAAGGACAGCCAGGTGCCCTTTTAAAGAAAAAAGAATAGAGGAAATTTCTAAGCAAGCGGGAGCTTTGGAAAATTTTTTTCAGGTCACTAGAAAAAACTGAGCCCGAAAAAAAAAGGCTTAAATCAAAATTAAAAGTTTGATTATTCTGAAATATCCACATCTAAATTAATAGATGTCATGCCCAATGAAGGTGATGAAATGGCAAGATCATCACCAACCAGCACCATTTACATAGAAGCAGAATATGATGAGAGCGAAGAGGAAGATGGTTCAGCTCACATAGGACCAGATGATCCAGGTACTCTGCCAAACATTTTAACGAAAAAAAAATTCATTTATTGGTTGAACATGGTCCCACACAACTAGCACCTTGAAGCTCAGGAAAAAGGTATGTTTATTGATTATGAGGGCAGTGATGAACCAGTTTTAAATCCCTTTCAACATTTCAAGACTACTTTCTATTTTGAATCTTTGCAAACACTGTCCAGGTCTTTTTGTTGCATTCTTAAGCCTTCAGAATAGTATTACTGATAGCAGTGCAAAGAAAAGGATCACATTTCAGGAAGATATACATATCTGAGGCAATAAATGCACTGATTGAGAGAGATGTATATGTGCAGCGGCAGCACTTAAGAGGTTAAAGAAAATCATAAAAATATTTTTTAAAAAAAGAACATGTCAATATAACAATAAGCAAGAAGTTATCTGCAGAAAGCCAAATTTTAGATGTTGCAAAGGTGTAAAAAATGTGATCCTAAGAAATAAACAAAAAGCTCAGAGCAAATGTGCACTATGTCAGGCATTTATCTGCCAAGAACATGTAAATATTAAATGCAAATCTTACTTATAGAAAACATTGTCAATAATGTAATTACAATGTGTAAAAAACTAACTAAAACACATGAAATTTTTTTTATTTTCAAACTCTAATACATAATCAAGACACTGGTCAAAGAGAGGTTAAAACAAGAAAAAAAAGAAAAAGGACAGTAGGAATGAACTAAAATATGTTTGGGTTACAATAATTCAAACTCAGTGACGCAACAGCCCATAAGGGCCAGGGCCTACTGTGCCCATTCCAGTATATGTGATCATTGGGTGCTGAGGTGCTGCAGCAGATGTCCCAATCAGGTGGTCAGTCTGAAATCAGACCCCTAGTGTTTAAGTCCCCAAGCAAATTTAGTACTCATTTATCAACCAACTGCAGTAGGAATGAAAGGCTATCGACCTTGACCAGCCAGGGAATAGAACCTGAACCTGAACCATGGAAGTGCGATATGCTACCACTCGACCACTGGGCCTAATAATTACTAATGATAAATAAAATGAAATACATCTCTTTAGTCCAAAAGTAAAACTTTACGAACTGGGTCAATATACCTACACAGGTAAAACGTGATATCTTTTCAACAGAGTAGAAAGGTTAAACATACTTATTGTTGTATTCATCCATAAGTGCTGTGGTAAAGTGATTATCAAATGCATTAAAGAACATGATGCTGTGGAAATGATAAATTTTACAAAATCAAGATAATTAAATGCTGGCTTATAATTATTTGCTTTAATATGCAAAGAATTACCCAGCGAACATAGAAGCCTGCTTTTATAAATGAAAGTCAGATGGTTACGGAAAGTCAAAATCTTGAAGTGACACACACACACTTTCTGAGGTTCTTTTTCTAATGGAAAATTAATTGAATTTAGACAACAGTCATAAAAATTAGGAGACCTGTGTATCTAAGACCACCACATTTTATTTGAATAATATTTAATTTCAAGTTTTATTACTCGGGTGAGTGAAAACCAATTCCTACATTGGCATTCATTTTGAAATTTTGCAAAAGGAAGTTGTGGCAAGTTATAAATGAAAAATTTTTTTACATGGTTTGAAGTAAAATTTGCAGATCATCTCTTTATTGTTGTACAAAGATAAGTCAAATATTTTTCTTTGAATTCTAGTACATAATTTTGTTTGTAACATTAAGTACTAAATTAGATTTTAAATAAATCCCCTCTCCATGTGGGATTTTCTGCAGAAGACATTTTGTATGAAATTACCTAGTCTTGTACCTGGGACCACATAGTTTTGTCTTGTACCTAGGTCCATGGCCCTAGGTACAATTGCAATTAATATTCTTTGTTACTATTTTATTAAAAAGAGTTTTTATAATGAAAAGGCAGAAAATGGCCTTAATTATCTGAACCGTTTTGATTTAATCCAATTTTTTATTATCATTGGATGTTATTTAAATGATAGGAGTGTATACTGAAACTTTCAATATGCTTGAATTATACAAATATGTTTGCTACCATTATTATTATTCAGAATTATTTTGTTTATACAAACATAAGAATTAATTTAATTAAAAAAAATTCTTTATAATTATAAAAACAGAAGCATGATTCTAAATAATTTCTACTAAGCATAATTCTCAAAGTAAATCCAGCAGAGGTGGCCAAAAACCAGGGAGATGTAGAATCTTGACTGACACTCCAGAAAAGGAAGAAATCGAAAAACAGGCAATTAAAATAGCCCCGAAAACTTGTGAAAAAAACCAGAGTTTCAAACTGAGGTAGCTACATTGGAAGAATTATCAGATATTGAAGATTCTCATTCCACTGATGAAAATTCTACAGTAGCTGATGTTGTTGTTATTGTGTCCAATCCTTCAGGATCTAGCGGCAGCTAGATCAGATCCATGAGACCATTAACCCTAGCAAAGTCCTGCACCAGAAGTGGACATCTTCCAAAGCTAACCCCAAACAATTGAGGATATGTTCAGGGAAAGCTGGCAATAGGTGACACTTGGAACAAGTCTGGAAAACCTTACAGCCAGATTCAAAGGCCATGCCTTTCAAATGCCCACTGAGCAATGTGGACACTGCCATTTGATCCTTTCTGTTTCCATCAAATTCCAAAGCACCCCCAGGGCTTTTCCTACTAATCCCGGGAGGGGCTATCCAGACATGCTTGTTCTTGATTTTCATTAAAGAGTAAATCTTTCAATATGTGAGTGCATAATCAGTGGTCGCAATCTCAGAGCAGCCTCTTTTGACCAAGAAATCCGCAACTTCATTTCCAGGAACATATACATGGGAAGGGATCCACCGAAAGTGGACGTCTCTATACTTTGCTATGGTTTTGAGCTTATTGATTATTCGAATGCTCACGATGTCATCCACACAAGTCCAGTCCTGCAGGTGTTGAATGCCGCTACGGCTATCTGTGAGGATCCAAGTGTTACTATAGTCAGTTCTGTTGAGGATGGACTTAAATCCCTCGTCTATAGCAATTAATTCACTTCTGAGAACTGAGCAGTTTTCTGGGTTGCATCTAGAAAGCCGGATAGAAACCTTCTAGATGAAGGCATCGCTCCCTGTCCGATTTGACTCGTCTTTACTATCATCAGTGTATATCAATATGGCATCACTTAGAATGCCAATTATGACCTCAAGAGCAAGCTGTTGTAGGTATTCGGGCACGTCTGAGTTTTTATTTGTATGGGATAGAAGTTCAGTGTGGAAGTGAACTCCATGCAAGCCCTCAACCGGATTGACACAGAGTCTCAGAGATGTATGCTCCACTGATTGGGAAATGATCTTCCTTTTATCAGCCAGACTAAATGGACTATTCTTTTTTAATCTCTGGTTGTTTTTCCATTTACATAAGTATTCGGAGGTTCAATTCTGGTTTTCATAACTTTTTAATTTATTATAGTATTTAACCAAGTTTGAGTTTCTAACAAGACTAAGAGGTGGAAGATTAGCCTCATAAAGTACTACCTCATTTGGGCAGCTGTTTCTCAAGCCAATTATAATGCAAGCCGCGCTTAGTTACACTTTTTCTAATTGAAGGAGGTCAGATAGTGAGGTGCAGAAGTAGACAGGAAACCCATACTCTAGTATAAGCCTGATCAGTGCAATATACATTGTCCTGAGTGTTTTGGCATCGACACTCCATTCTCTGCCTGAGATGAACTTAAGAATATTCAGTCCCTTGTTGACCAAATTTTTAATGTGCCTATTGCCCGTGATTTCCTGGTCTAAGACAAAGCCCAAGTACTTGGGATGTTTTGCGTAGGACAGAGGCTTGTTGTGAAAGATAACTTGAAGTTGATATGAGTACAGATGCTTATTGAAAGTGAAGAAACTGACATATGATTTTGAGACATTGAAGATCAATTTGTGGTTGTTTGCAAAGTTCCACACTTCAGTTAATGTTGAGGTTAAAGTTGATTCAATATGGTTTACATCAGATCAAGAATACCGCATGGCAATGTCATCAGTGAACATTCCAATATTCCACTCTCCAGGAATGATCTTTTCTATCCCAGCCACATAAAGAAAATAGCATCAGGCTAAGGACAGAACCCTGAGGTACACCCTAATGTGCTCTGTACGAACTAGATAAGGTTTCCTTATACTTGATCCGAAAGAGTCTATCTCTTAGGAAATCAGCAATCCAAGAGAGGGCCTTTCCCTTAATTCCAAATTTGTTATGAAGTTTTATAATGAGTAAATTCCACCAGACTCTGTCGAAAGCCTTTGAGATATCTAGAAATGGTTGGGTGGTTTAATATTTTGGGAATCTCTTATTCTCCTTGACCAAGATATAGGACTTGATCAGTAGTACTGTGTCAAGCAATCTCAGTTTGGCTTGCTCACCAAGATGCATAATCATTTGTCCATAAATGCCATCAGGACCAGGAGACTTCGAAAGATTCAAATCTCCAATGGCTAGTTCTAATTCTTGCAGTCAGAAGGGATCACTTGCCCTTGTGTTCCAGTGTCCATGAGCTAGATTTCTTGTCCTGTACTCAATGATTTTGGTTTGGGCAGTGAAAGGCAGTTTACTGATATTTTTGTAGTATTCGCCAAAAATATCTGCTGCTTCTTTATCACTGTGAAGAATTCTCTCGTCTGGCGCTAGTATTATGTTACAGCTCTGATGTAAGGGATACTATTGAAAAGGGAGATTTTTGTTTAACAAAAATATAAGGCAATAAAACTCTGAGCAATTTTATGAAGC
This sequence comes from Trichonephila clavipes, assembly GCA_019973935.1. NCBI lineage: Eukaryota > Metazoa > Arthropoda > Arachnida > Araneae > Nephilidae > Trichonephila > Trichonephila clavipes. The sequence continues at coordinate 289,889 of BMAU01021139.1, forward strand.
AAAAATAATAGATGTTAAAGAAGAACACTATAGTGTTAAATTATGAAGAATATTGCATGTTTAAATTGCCCATACTGCAATCTGTTGGCACTTCAGAGCGACAATGTATGCAGCTTATTTTTGGAACCAATCTTTAAAACTCTAATGTTGAATGAAAATATATGTAATTCATTAATAATTTGGTGCATTGCAATTTAAATAGTTACATGATAAATCTATGTATTAGCTGATATTGTTTCTTTTATTAAATTCATGCGAGTTTGTTTGTTTTCTATTGATTACAGAATGAAACCTAACTTCCAGGGAGGCACTAGGTACAGCAGCTGCTGGCCCTAGGAACAATGATATCATTGTATCTAGGACCATTTGTGAAATTTTTAAAAACCTTTTATTTCACAGAATTAATTATTTTAAGTACTTACATTAACTCCAATTTGAAGGTAATTAGTATAATAATGAATGCATATCAGTTTCACAGTTTTAGAGGCCAGTGTCTCTGCTTTTGTGCATTGAAAAAAGGGGCCCTAGGTACACAGGTTTCCTCTACATAATGAAGCACCTTATTAAATTAGAGGAAAAACTAAATAATATTTCCATAAAAAGAGAACTAAGCATGATTGAATGAAAAATCTATATCAAGCACTAAAATAAATGAGAAGGCTTGCCAATAAAGGAGAGGGAACTGATGGATTCATCAATATTCAATGTTAAAATATAAATTCAAGCAAGAACAGTTCCTAAATTTTAGTTACAAATTCATGCAGAATATACAGAATTTTGTCACACAGTTATAAGCATTTAAATGTCATTAAGAACAATGTACTTAAGAAAAAAATTCTTCTCAATGTATGTGATGAAAAAATACATGGGAACAAATTACAAGCAGAATATGAAATGCAACAGTAAATCACTTCAACTCACTCTGATAGGTTTTTGTAAAAATTCAAGCACATATATTATAGTCACTAAATAAAATGCAAGGGAACGTGACAACCACAATATGAATTAATGAATAAATTATATTAATTTGATTTTAAAAATTAACAAAATTATTTTTCTTCAATTGTCTTTACATAAAGTACCTACAACATGCTGAACTACTTTAAACATTATTATAAGATACTTTCTTCGAAAGGTAGGATGGGATTACCAGAAAACACTTTATAATTTTCAGGGTTCCATGAGTCAACCAAGTTTGAAGACCACTGTTGTAGATGAGTCACTTAATACTTTCCCAGTGTAAAAATTGCAGTGCAGACCATTCTTTGGTACGTGCAATTTGCTGCATACTTTTTGCTTGCTTTAAGTCTCTATAGCAGATTAATAAAGAAAAGTTATGCATAAATTTAAAACAAGCTTTTTTTTCAGTTAAAAAAAGTTTTCATATTGTATAGCTTTTTTTAAAAACTAGCAAACCCTAATTCATATTGTATTAAAAAATCAAGAAATGATTTCCTGAACAAAACATTTTCTCTGAAACAAATTTGAAACTAACTCCCCCCTTCCTTTACAAGTATGAAAAAATACTGCCATTTTACAATACTAATATCTAGAATTTAGAAATCTTTCCTAACGTGCTAGTTTGATATGATAGCTCTGCTTGGCGCAAAAATGGCCTAGCAGCACTTGTTGTCGCTGGAATGGAATCTAAAATAGCGGTCTAGCAGTATCAAATCATCAGGAAGATAATTTTAAAGAAATGTTTAGAAATACAATGAAATATATTTCAAAAGAATATAGAAAGAGATTGAGAATAACCAAGATCAATCAATCAATAAATAAATAATGAACAACAATATAATATAAAAAGTAACATGTAATAATAATATTATGCAGTATATAATAATCTTAGGCTATAATTAAATTATAATCCTTACTAATATTATAAATGTGAAAGTTTGTTTGGATGTTTAGTCGTCTTTCACTCAAAAACAACTGAATGGATTTCAATAAAATTTTACAGTACTATAGTTTATTAATCAGAATAACATATAGGCTATAATTTATACATATTGTGTTGAAGTGTCCAAAATATAGCAATATTTGTCAAGTAGGAAAAATTTCTGCCATGGCTAGCAATTCTAACATAAGCTGCAAAAATGCCCACGGCAGCATATATCTATCTTTTATTTGTGAAGAAACTCTTTTTGTTTTATGTACGCAAGGCGCTCACTTCTAATTTAGTATGGTGTTCAGTGTAATCTCTATTTTTTTTTTTCATTTTAGAATGAAACTAAATTTTGAAGGGAGAGGTTGTTTTAAATCTATCTTTATTTGAATAGCTGCTATTGATTTTTTTTCATGGGTAAGCCATTATCACCAAAATAGTGAACCATAATACAATAAAAATTAATAATTTATTTCTATGCACATTTTTTTTATGATTTTATTATGCACATTTGGTAGTAACAAATTGATGCTTAGATCAAAATAAATACTTTTATTGCTTCTGGTATTTAAAGTAGATAAACTTTGTCTTTCACACTACATCAATTGGACAAATTTGCATAATTTGCTTGTGGTTAGTAGTTAATTATAATGCTATAATTTTAATTGAAAAGGCAGATATTGCATTTTTTAAGTTTAAAAATAATAATAACTACTGTACTGTACTTTTTGGAGTGCGTGAGTGAATATTAACATCGCACTGCTCAGCTACAAGATGGCTTTTGGCGACGGATCACGTAATTTTGAACCATGGTCAAGTGACGTGGACGACACCTGAGCTGGTACTCTCTTCTCCTAACTACCACACCACACCAACTTAGCAGGAATATTCTACCAATACTTAACAGGAATATTCTTTGAAATCCATTCTTCCATGATATATGGCAGCATGGGTTCTATGCTGAGTATTTTAGCGGAGAAGGCGAATAACTTTGTAGCAGATATTTCGTTTTCAGTGGATTGCAAAGATTATTTTTGTCGCGAAAAAATAGTTTATGTCAAAATTTAAGTTAAGTTATGTTTTTGTATGTTAATGAAGACCTTAGAAAACAATTTAACTCTTTATTTTAAGTGAACGGTGTACATAATTAATTTTACAGTGGAATATCTCTAATTAATTAGCTTTAACAGATAAAATTTCCCAAAGTTGAGTATTTTGTTTATGTGTATCCCTTAAATTTTCAATGTAGTGATCCCAAAAAAATATTGCATGAAAAAAACTGCAGTAAATCATAATGTGGTAGATAAGGGGTAAACTTGCATTGCTTACACGGCGGGTCTTTAGTGTGTGTGGTACTAGGCTTGAACTCGCGACAAGGCCAGCCACTGTGTTTCTTGGAAGTGTAGGAAAAGTACTTACTAAGAATTATGCTGCGAAAGCTTAAGTCTAATCTTTCCCAAAGATCCAACAGAGCTCGAAAGTAGCTAGACATTTGCCAACTTGACTCTATCACCCAACATTTCGCTATGTTTTTCATTGAATCACCATTATACTTTAAAAAACGGCATTGCTTATGAATATTACAATTTTAACATAAAACAAGTACAACAGAAAGTAATATTAATGTATTACACTTTCAGATATAAATTATTAACACTATTTTAAGCGTTCTTTACACAAAACCTTTAACAATGTGTTACTTTTGCTGAGCAGAGATCAGCCTAGGAAGGTATTTTCAAAAATCGACCCTCAAGAGAGTTACAGGGAGTTAAAAATAAAAAAATCCTTTTCATCAGCTATTAAATCTACAGACAAAAAATTTAACAAAGGTATTTTTTTTTGTTTAATTTGCAATTCATGTAAAATTAACTCATTAAAACTTCTTTATCCTTCAATCTGTATTGTTTAATTTTTCAGTTCACCCATGCGAAGAACGTGTATACCAGCTAGTTACATGATTTAATAACAATTGTTATGCATAATAATCATAATATAATTTAATAGTAATTATAAAAGAGAATAATCATTGTATTGTAATATTACAAAAATTACGCATAAGAATTTTCATATAAAGTAAAATTATAAATGAATAACATGTAATAAAATATTTATAAACATAAAAAAGTAATTATAAATGACGAATATTATGATTTTTTATAATTGAATTTTAAAATTTTTTTAATAAAATAATGACATAATATATATTAAAATTTACAATGAACATCAATTAAAAAGTACTGAAAACTTTCAATATTCCAAAAACTGCAAAAATATCAAGGTAACCATATTGTAGTGTTATCGCCATCTTGGGAACATAAACAACAACTTGGTGTGTGTCCCATGATATCAAGCTAGTCTATATATATATAAAAATGGAAGTGCGTCTGTCTGTACTCAAAATAAGTTTAAAAACCCTACATCCAATCGCCGTGAAAATTTGGGAAATTATTAGGTATATCCCGGGGAAGGTTTTTGAATTTTTTTAAAATAACAGTTGAGGTTCTATGTGCTCCCAAACAAATATCCCCAAAATAACATTCTATATACAGTCAACCCTCCTATAACGCGGTAAGTGCGTACTGCGTTATACGGAAACCGCACTATAAGAAACTCTGATTTAACCGTACAAACCAGGCTAATTCGTAGCGCATTCTATGGAAACCGTCTACTGTATTGTATGGAAACTACGCTATAAGAAACTCAGAATTAGTACAAATCACATAATTCGTACCGCGTTAATATGGAAACCAATAAATACAAAAGACGAGATAAACGCCACCAGCATTACTGATTTAATATAGGAGTGCAACGTGCCACGCGCTTTTTCGCACGCGATTCCTTAATCATTTTGTTTTGTCTATGCCATGCCTCAGTAAGCGCTCCGCTTTTAATTTATTCCTCGATCAGTATAATCAATACTTTTTTTTATTTCATAATAAAACTAGATTTCGAAGGGAGAGGTGGTGGCAAGATTTTAACAAACTAAATACAACATAAAGTAATATTAATGTATTACACTTCCAGATGTAAATTATTTACTCTATTTTAAGCATTCATTAAACAAAATTTGAAACAACGTGTCACTTTTGCTGAGCAGAGATCCTGCGGGGAAAAAAATTACACTAATATACGTCATCCCTATCAGAAAGAACTGATGGAACATTGTGAAACGGAAACCGCGATGTAAGAGTACCGCATTATTGGAGGGCTGTCGCAATTTCGGCTCCACGTTATATAGAAACCGCATTCTGAGAGTACCGCGTTATAGGAGGGTTGACTGTATATAAAGGAGAAAAGCGACTCACTATTAAACATACTGTTACCAGAACTTTTAAACCTACAGACTTGAAATTGGGTAGGCAGGTTCTTTCATGGAGTAGACATCAGCTATGAACGAATTTCGAAAAGATCGAACCCCAAGAGGCGTTACAGGGGTTTAAGGGGCGTTATAGGTAATTAGCTCATTTATCAAACTATTACATGAGAGTCTTGAAACTTGGTACGCAGACTCCTTTCATAGGGTAGAGATCCCGTACCAAATGATTTTTACTAAAATCGACCTCCAAGGGGGGGTTGAGGGCGCTTAAGTGGCGTTATGCATAATTATTTCCATTTTTAAACTATTAGACGTACAGTCTGGAAATTTGGTGTGAGTGGATTCCTTTCACAGAGCAGAGATCTGCTACAAAATGGGTTTTGTGAAAATCAAATCCCAAGTGGTGCTACAGGGGTCTAAGGGACATTATACATAATTATTTCCATTTTTAAGTTATTATACTTACAGTCTTGAAATTTGGTACGCAGATACCTTTCATGGTGTAGAGATCTGCTACAAAATGGGTTTTTGAGAAAATTGACTTGCAAGTGGCGTTATGGGCGAAAGGGGACTATTCAACTATTTCAATTTTTAAGCTATTAGATGTACAGTATTGAAATTAGGCAAGTGGATTCCCCTTTCCTGGAGTAGAATTCCACTACAAAACGGGTTTTGTGAAAATCGAATCCCAAGTGGCATTGCAGGGACTTAAGGGGCATTGTAGTAATCATTTCCGTTTTTAAATTATTTGACAGACATTCTTGAAATTTCATAAGTGGATTCCTTTCCTGGAGTAGTTCCACTACAAAACGGGCTTTGTGAAAGTAGCCCCCCAAGCGGCATTGCGGATAATTAAGAGCCATTATAGGTAATTACCTCCTTTTTTAAACTATTAGATGAAATCTCAAAATTGAGTAAGCAGATTCCATTCATTGAGTAGAGATCCGCTATAAGATGGGTTTTGTGAAAATCGCTTCCTAAAAGGCGTTGTGCGGGTTTAAGGGGTGTTATAAGTAATTATTTCCATTTTTAAACTATTAGACATACAGTCTTGAAATTTGATAAGCAGATTCCTTTCATGGAGTAGAGATCCGCTACAAAATAGGTTTGGGGAAAATTGACCTCCAAGGAGCATTGAAGGGGATTAAGGGGCATAATAGATAAATATTTCCGGTTTTCAACTATTAGACCCACCTGCTTGAAAATTAGAAGATATGTTCTTTTCATAGAATAGAGTTCCTCTAACAAAGAATTTTGCAAAAACCGACCCCCAGAGGAGTGGGGTTGCGAGGGGTTAAGGAGAGTTATAGAAAAATACCTGTTTTTGAATTTATAACCCATTTACTCGAAATTTGTTGAGCATGTTTCTTTGTGTGTGTGTGTGATTGAATAGAGTTCCACTAAGAATGGATTTTACGGAAATCAACTCCAGGGGGAAGCAGGGGAGTTATTGTAGCGTATTGATAGACAAAATTCCTGTTTTTGAATTTCCAGGACTATAATAAAATTTGGTTTGCAAGTTTCTTTTGTTGAATTGAAATCCGCTAAGAATGCTCTCAATGGGGTTATGGGACGTATTGATGATAAAAATTCCGTTTTTGCTGTATTAGATTTAGACATGAAATTTAGCACACATTTATTTTATGGAGTAGATATCCACTGAAAGTTGCTTTGGTGGAAATCCACTTGATTATTGGGTTAAGTGAGTGCAAAAAAATCTTTCTACTCCTATATTTTGGTTATTAATATAAATTAGAATTTGTCCTTTTATATCAAGAGACGAAAGTTACAGCTACAAATATATTTTTCAAAACATTCGAATTCTTAATGCTAGAAATCAATAATTTATACATATATATATATGTATGTATAAAGTATATATTTATACAACATTGAGAAATACCCAGTGAAGTGGGTGGGTAATGGCTAGTTCCTTATAAGCTTTAGGTTACCATGAATGAAATATTTTTCTACATTTTTGTACTGTACTTTTTGACTGATCTAGATTGGAGATTGTCAAACTGGGTTTTGTGTAGAGCTCTAGGGTTCCCTCGAATTATGACAGGGATTCTGCAAGTGATCACTATTTGCTTGATCCAAGTGCCAAACTTGTAATAAAATCTTAATTTTTATAAAAGATTAATCTTGTAAAAACTGTTTCCTTGTGAAAGTAAAAAATAAATAAACATTTTACGGATAAAATAAATTTGAGTAGGATAATGCTATGATATCCTTTTTTTTTTCTTCTGGTAAACTCAAAAGAGTTCCCTACAGTGTAAAAGATTGAATACCCCTGATCTAGATTCAAACTTGATAAGCAACCATAGTTAAATATGCTTCAGAAAAATAAATATAGTATAAGAAATATAAAATACTTTAACCTAACTATACTTCATTTAAGCCTATCGTAAGTGATGAAACTGAACATACCATCAGCTAGTACCCTATAATGTTTAGAAAATAGTACTTTTATCAAATACCATAAAATCCAGCGTATAACCCGCACCTATACTTTCACACAAGCTGTACTTTTTAATTTTTAGTCATATTCGCCGTATAACGCACACACCCTTTTTTACGAAAAAACTTAAAATGTATCTGTGGAATTTTCTTATGTTTTGAAGTCATTATTTATTGGATGAATCATTCCAGACTGTTTTAAAAAATAGTATACTTCTAGAATTATACAATCCTTACGTGCAAGAAGAGAGGGGGACACCAAATCGGCGCCATGGTTGGATTTTTCCCACGCTTTTCTATATAAACATTGATTCCTTTTTCCCATTTCATGTGATGTACGAGATGGATGATTAATTTTGAAATAAATTAGAACAAGCCCGATACTTATTATGCTGGCTGTCTGTAGTATATTTAATAATACGAATACTATGAATAATATTGAATACGCTTCAAACAGCGAGCAGTAAAAATGGGTCCTGGTAAACGAAGCAAACACAGTGCCGGTTTCACGATCAAAGTGATTCAATTTGCAAAAGACAATGGAAATCGTACTGCAGCAAGGATGTTTGATATTGGTGAAAGCTCCATAAGGGAGTGGAAAAAAATGAAATGATAATAACTAACATGCCAAAGAAGAAATGTGCTTTACGTAAAGGAGAAACGAAATGGCCTATTCTAGAAGAAAGTGTTGCAAACTGGGTCCTAGAAAATCGCCAGAATGGATTAATTGTAAAAAGAAACAGTGTACGTTTATTTGCCTTAAAATGGTCGAAAAAGAATGCAAATGAAAGTAAAAATTTTAAAGCAACTTTCAGTTGGTGTAGCCGATTTATGGCATGCAATAATTTAGTTCTGCGAGAAAAAACAGAAGTTTCACAAATGCTTCCTAAAGACGTGGACAACAAATTGATAAGTTTCCAGAAGTATGTCATTGGGTCACGAAAGCAAAAGAAATATTTAGTGTCATATATTGGAAACATGGATGAAACTCCAGTAATGTTTGACATGATAGGAAATAAAACTATAGATATGAAAGGAACAAAAACAATTCGCATAAAAACAACAGGACACGAGAAATCTCATTTTACAGTAGTGCTCTCCTGCTTAAGAGACAGCACAAAATTAAAACCCATGGTTATTTTTAAAAGAAAAACAGTGCCAAAATCCAATTTCCTGAAAGGTGTTTTCATTCATGTACATGAAAAAGGGTGAATGGATGAAAATGGTGTGAAATTGTGGATAAAAAACATTTGGCAAAGGTGTCCAAGAGCCTTTTATAAAATCTACAAAGTCTATTAGTTTGGGATATGTTCAGATCCCATCTAACAAATAATACAAAAAAATTGCTGAGTGCAACACAGATATAGCAGTTATTCCTGGCGTATTAATGTCATTAGTTCAGTCATTAGATGTGTGCATCAATAAACCTTTCAAACAAAATTGAAAATGACAGTGGAACATATGGATGCTAGAAGGAGAAAAATCATTTACGAAAGGAGGCCAAATGCGTCATGCCAGTCTGGAAATAGTGAGCGAGTGGATAATATAAGCATGGAATGAAATTAAACCTGACTTAATTCATAAGTCATTTAAAAAACGTAGTATATCTAACAGTCTAGATGGAACAGAAGATGATTATTTATGGAGAAGTAACAGCGATGATGTGCCTGAAGATATAACAGAAGACGAATATGCCGACCTTTTCATGTTATCCAACAATGAAAGTTCATAAGGGGTATGTTATTTCTTTAAAATAAACAGTATTTCGATTATATATATATAAGTCTAAATTTCTTTTAATACTCATTTTTTTAAAGCTCTCATTTTTATACTCTGCATATAACACGCACCCCTAAATTTCAATCTTATTTTTTGTGTTAAAAGTGCACGTTATATGCCGGATATTATGGATTAACTGGCTGGGCGGTGTAGTTGGTTTGTCACTGGCCTTCTGCACCTTAGGTTGCGGGTTTGACCCCAGCCCAAGTTGGCAGATTTTCATGATGCAGAAAACCAACAGCTTCCATGTTGTATGATTATGTGGCATTTAAAAGATTCCTAAAGTGTCCATTTGGCTCAGGTGCCTCTCGGCAAAATTAAATTCCTAGTTTAAATTTGCATTGTCAGAGCTCAGGTGCCTCCCTCAGGGAAGGAAACTGGGAATCAAAATTATTTGCAGCAATTGGTATTACCTATATAGCATTGCACAAAAAAGTGATTTCAGCTCCTGAAGAATGTAATAGGTCTGCAATGGTAAAAATACCAATCTGCAGCCCCATTGGGGGAAAAATTATAAATACTCACTTAAGGTTATTTAAATTTCATTTCTTGCATTATTTATTGTCCATCATGTATTACTTTCAAGACAGATGAATGCATTTGCTATACTATACAGTTACAATAATGTTGGCTCATTAAAAAAAAAGAAATTTTAAACAAGATTAATCTTATGTAACAAAAAAACTATTAGCAATGATAAAAATAAACATACTAATGTTTGCAGTAAGAATTCAAAAATTCATAATATGCATGATAAAACATAAGTATAAACAAAACAACATGCACAAATTCAATCAATTTTAGTGTTACAATAGGAATATTTGATCTATCACAAACAAAAATCAAACAAAAGAATAAACTTCAAAACTGAATAATGTTTCCCAATATCCATTCAGTTGAAAGAAACAAAGTCAAAGACTTTAAATGATTATTTCAAGATTTAATTAATACCAATTAGTATTAATGAATAAGATCTTACTTAAAAGTTACTCAGTTCACAAAAACTTTAACAATTACTAACACTCAATGGTACTTGCATATAATTGCAACAAAATTGCCAATGTTCAAGATTGGCCAAGTTGGTAACCCCAACTTCCCATGTGTTGTATGCACTCAATTGGCAATTCGCGTGCTTCAATTCATGTGTCACCAATAGGTTGTGATACTAAGTAAGTACCAACTCAATTTATGCATCTACATACAGTTGTTTGATATAGTTGATTTTTTTTAAACCACTGTTGGAACAATAGCAAAATGAAACCATAAGCGCAGCCCAAGTCAACAATAATGCAAGCAAAAATTATATAACTGTTGAATGTAGACATAAGCTCTGTAAAATATACAGAAAAAAAAAAGACAAAATCAAGTTGATCTTTAAGGATTATTAAAAAAAAATACAAAATAAGAGATACAAAACGAAAACAAACCCAAAAATTATTATTTTAACAAAAACTTACATAATTCAGAGAAAATATTTTCAAATAAAACACTGAGATTATTTATAGAGTTGTTTTATAAAACAAATCAACAATTTGAAAAATTGTGCCCGCAAGAATAAGAGAAATTTGAATAAATTAAAGTCTTCAGATACTTAGATAGGTAGAATTTAAAATAGTTCTTTTCAACAAATAAATTAATCACGAATTAAATTTTTAAGATGTAAGCACAGTAGGGATGTGTGACTATTCACTAGTTTTAATATAAATACTCTAAAGTAAAGCCCTATTTTTGTAAAATTAACTATCTATTACTTAATACACCAAAAACTAAACATCAATGAAGATTTTAAAACATAATTCAATACAGCGATGAAGAACACCGCACTGTACAAATACTTTAAGCAGATAAAAACATGAGAATTCGAAGTCTGAGGACTTATAACAATATGCATCAGAAATGAGCCTTATTTCAAACTTCATACATTCACTTTTGAAAATAATTACGAAAAAATACAAGATCTTTTACAAAAACGTCATTTTTCTCATTACTTCGCAACTTTCAAGAGGTTACAAGTACGAGAAATTATGTCTGCATTCAGTCTTAAACTTTGTAAGCATCAATACATAAAACAAGATGGAAAAATAAACACAATTCTTCCGTTAACCTTTGAACGTGATGAGATATTATTAAAAGTGCATCCACTCAGATATGTAAAAGAGTGGGTTTTAAGACTGTTTTCCTGGTTAAATGTTTGTAATCTCTATTAAGTAGGATGAATGTTCAAAATTAAGACGTTTTCACAACTAGCAAGTTTTTAATATAAGAACACAAAGTCACATTTCTTAAAGCTAAATTATATACTTACTGTCTAATCAAAGTAAGAGCAAACACAACCATATTTTCTTCGTTTAAAGAAAGTAAAGCCTAATCACAAACGATTTTAAAACGACATTAACTTTAAACAGGATACAGACAGATAAACGGAGCCACTTTGTACGGAAAAGTAATACTATATTTTTAGAATGGCAACGAAGTCAACAATGTCTGTAGACACTGCATTATTGTTAAATTTTGAGCTCTTTGAAAATCGCCAAGCTTAGGTTTATTGAACCAACAAAAATCGTGCTTGGGCTGTGAGGTTACTGTTTAAACAAGCAACCAATTTTTTAATACTTCAATGTTTCCGGTTAATGAATATTTTATTTACTCATTTTACCATTTTACAGTCGGTCGAAAAAATAGTTGAGCACCGTGACCCTTTCAAAAAATGATTGGAAATGGAAAATGACCTTTTTTGAAACGAAAAAAATCTTTGTTGAAACGAAAACGACCTTTGTTGAAACCATCTCACTTGAAATGAATCCTGAAAATCCTCTCATTTGAAACCATCTCATTTGAATTGAAAACCATCTCATTTGAATTGAAAATCATCTCATTTGAAAAGAAAACAATCTCATTTGAAACGAAAACAATCTCATTTGAAACGAAAACAATCTCATTTGAAACGAAAACAATCTCATTTTAATTGAAAATCATTTCATTTGAATTGAAAATCATCTTATTTGAAACCCTCTCATTTGAAACCATTTCACTTGAAATTAATCATGAAAACTGTCTCATTTGAAGTTAATCATGAAAACCATCTCATTTGAAACCATTTCCCTTGAAATGAATCATGAAAACTGTCTCATTTGAAACCATCTCATTTGAATTGAAAATCATCTCATTTGAATCGAAAACCATCTCCTTTGAAACGAAAACAATGTCATTTGAAACCCTCTCATTTAAACCCCTCTCATTTGAAACCCTCTCAACATTCGGACGAATTTCCACCTGTCTGTTATCAAAGGGACTGGCGAAAAAAATGCGGTAAGGCACCCATTGCCTCTGGTAACGCATCCATTCAATGGAAACGAGATAGTCGCAGTTAGGTCTGGTCGTCATCTTGATTGGAACCCGGCTGGAACATGGCTTGGGAGGAGAGCTTTAATCGAGCTGCTGTGAATGAATGAATCTGTGGAATATGAGCCTTGCTTATATAGCTAGAGGACCGGAAATTTGATAATTTTTTTTTTTATTTTTTTTCCATGGTTGAAACTCGTTTTATTTTACAGCTTGCCCCATCGAGTCCGAGGTTGTAAAAAATTTCCAACATAACCTAAATCCTTCTAACATCTTGGGATGGATTCAAGTAAATCTTGTATCAATTGGTCCATCGTGCCTGGTATAAACTCCAACTTGATTGACAAAACTGTCAGAAAACATGTCAGTCACTTTCCATCATCCGCGTCACTTTCCGTGTCAGACATTAAATCTTCCAAGTCGATTGCATCAATCTCGGGGCCATATATATCTCGCAACACCTGCAATGCGAATGCACCACATCCAATGTTAATTTTATCTTTTTTCAGTAATTGACCACGACAGTAGGGACATGTATTTTTGCCACTTTCCACCCATTGTTTTAAGCAAATGGAATGAAACGTATGTTTGCATTCAATCAGTGCGTACCGTTCAGAATCATCATTGTTTAAACATATGCAGCATTCAGTGGCATCGTTGCTTCCCTGTTGGCATGTGCTCAGATTGCATCCTCCTTCAGAAAGGGTGGAAAGCACGGATGCTTGGCAATCTCGGGAAGCCAACTTGTTTCAATACACTGATGGCGTGAATGGAGAGTGTAATGACCCTCGAGACATTGAGCAGGGAAATCTATTGGGTGTCACAAGGGATTGAGGCATGGACATTAATTTGCATTCAATCAAAACTTGCAGAAGCTTTAAGCTAATAACTCGTAAAAAATTATATATATATATATATATATATATATATATATATATATATATATATATAATATATATATATATATATAATATATATATATATATATTATATATTATATATATATATATATATATATATATATTTTTACTTGTAGAGGACAGTTTCAACTGTCCATTTCCTTTTTCATTTGAAATATTTTCACACACAAAAACATGACACACAAAAAAATGTTTACTCTCTTTATTTACAATTTATCCAGATGCAGGTCAACATGGTTTGTCCCTTTCATCTGGTCTCTTTATTACAGAGTACATCGATGACGATTCATGCCCATCTGGTATCTTTATGACAGAGTTTATTGATGGTCGTCAAATAAATGTCTCTTTATTACAGACCTTGCCAAGGGGTCGCTGAATGGTTTGACGGAACGATTCAACCCCATAGCTTGTACAAACATCCACCCATGAGGGTGGCCGAGATGCCCAGTATCGCATAATAGTAGAGACGTTGTCTGGATCGTGCTATGCATTCATCCAGCGCTTCCAGAAAGGATTCGGCCACTTTGAGAGCGATAAATTTAATTTCAAACATTTTCACGGGAAACTTTTCATAGATGAAACGTAGATGCAACATAAACAACAGGAGGAGGTAGGATTCCGTGATCAAATCCACTTTTCCCTGGGGTTTCAAAGCATTCAACCATTGTTGAATGTCCTTTTCCAAGTGCTTGGGTGCGGATAATGTGTCCACATTCTTTTGTATAAGGGCCACGAGTTTAATATTGAGACGAATGTTGTTGGACAGGAGAATGTAACGAATCCATTGAGATAGATGCAATTGCCGTTGAGAAAGGGGAATCTTTTCCAAAGGCAAACGCAAAGCTTCCAAATCGTCAGAAAACTGACTAACCATATCACTAAGCATGGCTTTGTTTAAAAGAGATGCAACTTGACAGGAAGAATGAAATGATTCAACCGAGAGCAGCAAGCTTATAAACCATCACAAAAAAATTTTTTTTTTTACTTGTATAAAATATTTTATCGAGTCATGTTAAATTTATTTAATTCTTTCCACATCATTTCTTTTTATTACAGAGCCAATTTATTTTTCAGATGGTATGGTAGGTTCAACCCTCATTATAAAATCCATACAAACGTCCCGTTTGAATCGTTCATTCCGTTTACGTGCAAAAGTTTCCAAAACACTCTCTGGTTCATCGAGGGAATCTTTCAATCCCTTTGGAGAAGATGCTTCATTCTCTGGAGTACAACTAAACGACATAGAGTAATTCTCATACAAAATTTGGTTTTCAGGAGGCAGTGGCAAAAAGACTGGTTTCATACCTTCCATGGGCCGGGGCAAGGTCTTTTCAGGAAGGGGTGGTGGATTATTAAACAAACAATCTTGAATAGATTGATCAGACAAGGGTTTGCCGTCCATACATTCAATCATGTCGACATGGGTGAATGTCTCCTTTTCTCCAATGCGAAATATCCTCGTAATGGATTTCCACAGCCTCTGGTACCAGGGATCCATGATCAGGCAAATATAAAAGTTGCAATGGCATAAAGAGTCGCGAGCCAATCTTTTAAACTACAAGCTAAAAAAAAAATTTTTTTTTACTTGTATAGAATAATTTTATTTCAAATATTTTTTTGCACACACACATGGTTACATTTTCCAAATGGCATCAAGCTGCATTGGGTCCATGCATCAAATTACAGGGTTCTCGTTTAGTCAATCGTCTCCACAGCAAATAGGCTTTGGTGACGGCACAGCTTTTTCTGTTACACATTTTGCAAGGATATTTCAATTTATTTGGTTCTGGATCCAAATACACATTCATCTCTTCGGGGGCCATTCGTTTCAGAGACATTAACAACCCCGCCACATACACGTCCATCACTTTACATTCGACGAGGGCAGCCATCACACGCGTTTCCCATTGAGCCACGAGAGGGTATCGAAACCAGTATGTGTCCATGACCACGACACATTCAGACTCGTCCACCGCCAAGGCTGCCAAGCCTCCTGGTTGGTGTCGAGAGGTCAATTGCAACGGAGTTTCTGTCCAAGATGTGGATTCCATCGTGGTGTCCATAATCTATCCACCTTGTTTCTAGCCGCGATTCAATGTCTAGGGATGAATGAACCACAAAAGCGTATTGCCAATACCTTTAAATGACTATGGATGAATGAACCACAAAAGCGTTAAACTCTCTATTGATGAATTAACCACAAAAGCGTTAAAATGTCTATTGGGTTAACGAGCCACAAAAGCGTATTTTAGCCACAAAAGCGTTTAAATGTCTATAGGTTAACGAGCCACAAAAGCGTTTAAACATCTATGGATGAAGGAGCCACAAAAGCCCTTTCAATCCTCTGTGGCCACTTTCTTGGCTTCCCGAGCGTCTTCTTCCGCGGGTCGCTTCTTTTTCGTCTTGTCCAGCTGTTCTCGACGCCATTCTGCCATGTCGGCCACCTGTCCTTGTACATGCTCCACATACATGTCTTTATACTCGGTGTCGGTGCACGTTCCATCGAAAATACTTTCCAAAAAGGATCGACACTCTTGAGGGGTATGGACCACCTCTTGGCGATACAAGAGACGTACGGCTCGGACGTGTTTGCCACGAGCATCTTCGGTATCGAAGCGAAACAATTCGACATATTTCTTGGGATCGTCACCCTGATAACCATCCATGGCAAAGAATTCATATATGGCTTTGGGATCAGAGATTTTGTGTAGAATGCTGACCAATTTGATCAAATCCGAGGATCGCACATTGTCTCGACCCAATATGCGTTCCACGCAATGTTGCTCATCCAAAGTGACATTTTTGGAGCGTTGGGTCCAGATTTTGAGCAAATCCTGGTGCAGATGGGAATCCATCAAATAGGGAGCTTGGCGAGACAATTCCAAGACATGGGACCAGGGTAGATGGAAGGATTCAGACACGTTTTTCAAAACGCGCATGACAATAGTCTCAAAAGTCAGATGGGGATTGTCATGGTTCGATTCAATCTCTCGTGAAAAGAGACTCATCCAGAAGGGAGAAAGTTGCATGGCCATGATACTACTTGATTATGGCTTCACCACGGCTGTGGCTTTAAACCATCTCTGTAAAAAAAAAAAAAAAAATTTTTTTTTTTTTTTTTTTTTTTTAGTATGTTGTATAGATTTTATTTTCCATCTTGTCGAGTAGGGTGGAAAATTTTTTAAACATGCTTGAGCATTGTTTTAAATTATTCATCAGGAACCACGACCATAATCCTTGGGTTTAATGATCTCGTGATATGAATGGTTTGAGGCAACTGTATAAAACTTTCACCCAAATCCTGTACATTATTGAAATAGCTTTTAAATGCAGACTCGTTCACCACTTGAAATAAATTTTCCCAACCCGCAGCATTTTCCGCAGCAGCATTTTCATCTTGACCAACAGCTATGCCATTTTCTTCATCACCCATTTCATTTTCACCGGCAGCTATGTCATTTTCCCCATCAGCCATTGGATCTTGACCAGCAGCTATGCCATTTTCTTCATCACCCATTGGATCTGGACGAGCAGCTATGCCATTTTCCTCATCCACCATTTTGATTTTCTCAACCATTGGATTTCTCCACCTCCATCGTCTCGTGCATTTCTTGCGTACACTCCCTATTCACTTCTTGCGTAGACTCTATAGTTTCCCTAGCAATTTCTCGAGTGGCCTCCATCGTTTCGTTGTATCCTGGCGATTCTGAGGCGACAAGCCTAAACAATTCAGTGGCTCGCTGTCGTTCCACGTCCAGCATAAAGTCTCGTATCCAGTGGGACACTTTGACCGTATTTTCATGGGGGTATTGACCACCAGCAATCGAGGAGAGTTTTTGTACGTCAATTCAAAGGTTCGCTTACCTTGCACGTAAGCATAGCCAGAATCGAATGCGTTGGATAATCGTTCGGCCAGTTCACGATGTTCACGGCACAAGATACGATAGGCAATGTCTTGGGTGACCAAACGAGCATTGGCGGTATAGCGAGGATAGGTTTGGGTCCGAGGCAGCACATCTTTTCCAAAGACAATGTCATAGGGAAATTGTTTGCCAAAGCCATACTTTTTGCCGAGGAGGTGGCCTAAATCAATGGTGCGAAAATACAAAAGATTATCAGAGCCAACCATTATGCCCAAAGGGGAGCATCAGGATAAAGGGCCAGTTGAAACCACATGGTGACTCGGAGCTAAAAATGTTGAGAGCATGAAAAGGCTAAAGCCTTATAAATGTTTAGTAAAAAAAAAAAAAAAAAAAAAATTTTTTTTTTTTTTTTTTTTTTTACTAGCTTGTTGGTTTCATTTGATATCGACCAAACATTTTTTGCCATGTCGAGATTGGTTGCATTACAGTTCCATACATGTTTCATGTCGTGGAGACCCTCGTATGGAAGGTACAACTTTGACAAGAGTATCGTTTAAAAGTACAAAAGATTCTGAATCCTTCGAGTGGTGACACGACTACCTTACGGCAATACATGCAGAGATATTTCAATTTAAAAACACGTTTCGAGTCGCGAGGACCCTCGTATGGGGGTAGGATTTCGGGATGGGTATCATTGAAAAGTACAAACCATTACGAGTTGTTGGAGTGGTTAGACGACCACCTTAGGGTCATTAGATTCAGAGATGTACTACATTACATTAAAACTCATGTTTTTGAGCTCTAAAGACCCTCCTATGGGGGGTAGGCTATTGAAATGGGTATCATTCGAAAGGATTCATCATTTCAAACACATGGATAGGTGACACGACTACCTTACGAGCAATAGATGCAGAGATATTTCAATTTAAAACACGTTTCGAGACCCGAGGACCCTCCTATGGGGGGTATGATTTTGGGATGGTGATCATTAGAATGTACAAACCATTACGAGTTGTTTGAGTGGTTAGACGACTACCTTACGACCCTTTGTTCACGAGATACACTAGGTGAAAGTTTAATACTCGTTTTTGAGCCCTCGAGACCCTCCTATGGGGGGTAGCGATCGAGATGGGTATCGTTCGAAAATTCATGATTCCAAACAAATGGATAGGTGACACGACATGCTTACGAGCAATACATGCAGAGCAAAAATACGTTTCGAGCGAGGACCCTTGTCCCTGAAGACTTGAAAGGACTCGAACCGTTTTGGATGTGCCTGAAGGGCTCAAACCAGGCCTCGAAATGTTGTTTGCGGGTTTCAGGATCGGATAGTACTTGATGTATACTTTTCAAATCCCGTAAACATTTTGGGGGATGGGACTTTTAGATGAGGAGAAATTCTAAAAACAAATTTAACTAGGCCAAATGGCCTTTTCGAGAGTCTAGTGCCTCAACCAGGGGGTCTAGCATCAAACCAAAAATATCATTGGAATCTCCAAGCGATTCTGAATCGTTTGAGGGGTCACACGTCTATAAGGGCCCCATAAATACCGAGATATGGCCATTGGCCGTTTCGAGTTCACCGGGGGTCCCCATGACCGTCAGGGAAAAAGTTTGGACCCGATCGGACCGTAATTTACCGAGATACGTTCGAGCTCGATTCCATAGCATTTGTTGCATGAAAAAAAGTTTAAGTCCGTTAAAATGATTCTGAAGGCGGGTCAGTTGATTGACAGCATCGCTTTAATGGATCGCGTTTGAGGTCAATGATACCATAGCATTTTTGCATGAGGGAGTGATGCGTTTAGTTCGAGTCCCGTTAACATAGGTCTATGGTAACGTTTTGAATGGGGACGGCGGACCGTAAAATTTACCTGGAGATCGAATGGGGGGTAGCTCGTCACTGTTCGTTGTAATTACATTTCGAATCGTTTGAGGTCAATGCATCATTTTGATTGGTAATTTATGTCTTTATAAAACATTAGGCTGAAATGGCAACGTTTAACGATACCGTCGAAAGTAAGGCGGGATCCTGGAGACCCTTATGGGGGACAGCTCGTCCGAATGGAGGTATCGTTGTAATCCCCAGACGATTTCCAATTGTTTGAGGGGTTACACGACTACCCTATGAAGAAGCATCCTGAGCCGATTGTCTCAAAGTCCTGGAGACCCTCATGCCCGGAAAAATAACCTCGATGCCGACGATTTCCAATCGTTTGATACAACGACTAACCTCTGAAATATAAGTCTTCATTAAATATAGCCAATGCATCTGATGCCTTTGAATGCTTGAAGTCGCTTCTATCTGAAGCGAGCATTTTACTGAGCTTATAAAGCTTTGCTTAAAAAAAAAAAATTTTTTTTTAGAGCACTTAAATACTCGACAGCCTTTGAGTGAAGCTTCGTTCTGCTCAATTTGAGGTGCCAACGGAAGAGTAGACTAACTCTGCTCGAAAGATAAAGTGCCAGACGAAAATATACGTCTGCTCTGCTCTGCCAACGAAAGAGACCCTCGTATGGGGGGTAGAGCGTCTCTGTTGGAAAATCGAAAGAGGTTGAATCCCCAGACAATTTCCAATTGTTTGAGGGTTAGAACGCTACCCAAAAGTTATTCCCTGACGAACGTAAATATACGTCTGATGGCATGTTCCGATACCCTCGAACGTGTAGGGGGTAGATGAATACGTCAGTCATCTGGTGGTTGGGTGTGTAATCCCCAAGACAATTTCAAAATTGTTTGAGGGGTTACACGACTAGTCTTTTAAGAACATTTTATTCTTGAAGACTGCCTTTTTTAAAATTCAACATGTTCCATTTACGAAAATGGGGGTGTTATGGGGGTCTCGTCGAAAAGGGTATCGTGTACATGTTTTTGCAGACAATTTGCAATTTTAAAGGATTTTACCCGCACAAACATTTTGGATTGTCCAGTTGGAACCAAATATATGACACGGTAATTATATGGGGATTGATGTCCATTTTTTCGAACCAACGATGGGGGGTAGCTCGTGAGGATGAAAGTAGGTATCGTTGAAAATGCCTATCCAGACAAATCGTGGCAATTGGTTTGAAAACATTTGACAAACTGTTGGCAACTGAATATTAAATGCTGATCCATAATTGCAATTAAAGACATTGAAAGCCACCGTTCTCATTGGATCTGAACTGTATATGAAAAATGTGATTGAAGGGGAGCCCAATCTCTTTTTCAACAAGAATGGAATTCGAACAAAAATAAAAAGAACTGTCACAAGCCTGAGTGACTTGCTGATTTAAAAAATGTAAATATAAAATAAATCTACAGTTGCGTCAAACCATTCATATCACGAGATCATTAAACCCAAGGATTATGGTCGTGGTTCCTGATGAATAATTTAAAACAATCCTGCATTTGAGGGGTTACACGACTCGCCAACTGAAAAATAAAATCTGAGACAATAAATATATTTTTTTTTTTTTCATAAGCAGTTTATAAGACTAGCCAATATCATGGGTTGAGCTGCTTCGAAATAGGCTTCGCTGTAATCCCCAGACAATTTCTGGTTTGTTTAAGGGGTTTTACCGCATCATCAAAATGATTTTTCGTGAACTAATTTTACGTCCTTTCTTCACTAAAGACCCCGTATTCTGTAGATCGTCAATACTGGATATGATTTGTAATTTCAAGGATATTCCAATGATTTGAGGTATTTCAGCGATATACAGGATGATTTGAGTATATTTTAAGGCCACGGAAGATTTGAGTATATTTCAAGGATATAGAGTATAATTTGAGTTATTTCAAGGATAAGAGTATAATTTGAGTTTTTCAAGGATATTGAAATAAGTATTTGAAGTTTATTTCAAGGATTTATTGACTATGATACGATTAAAATTTGTTGTGTAGTATATTTGAACTTTTCATGTCTACTCGAAACGTTTTACGGTGCCAACGAAAAACATGCAAATGATATTTTTTTCCCTAAATGCTCGAGAGCATGACCGTGAAACTTTCACGTCAACATGCCAACGAAAGCAGTGGATTTTGCAATGTAAATTTTTTCTCTGACGTCTGAAATCACGGTGCCAACGAAAGAATCGTCCCGACCAGATCAATTTTTTGTCCTGCTTTGAAACGTTTCGCACGGGCCAACGAAAGAGATTATTTTGGGCCTATTTGGAAAGACGATGAGGACATTGTGGTAGAATAGGAGAGCCACGTGTGCGAGTGTAGGAAAACTTTCAATCCATCCCGCGTGACAATGCAAGGTCGTCCCAGATTTTTTTTCTACGAGTCCGTGTTGGAGAAACCCACCTGTGGGAAAGGGACTAATTTTTAACTTTCTGCTTTGAAAAGATGTAACCTCGTCGCTGCCAACGAAAGAGTGGATTTTTTCATTAAAACACGACGTGTTTGAAACGTTTCGACGGTGAAATGGAAAGGATCCGTGATCAATGTGCTCTTTTTTTTGGTGTCTGCTGATGGATTAAACCTCACGGTGCCAACGAAAGAGCATAATATGATCTTGGCCTGCGAATCAGAATGTGCGTTTGAAGAGATTTGAAGGGAAAAGTGCGGTATGACTTTCCAAACAATGGTCGGGCCATAGAAATGAATTGTCCATTTTTTTTTGAGAGTGAACGCTACCCAAACGGGACTGACGTCAGCCGAAACGAGTCGCTGATGGCATGGTTCGAGATAGCCGGACAATTTGATGGATAAGCCAATATGTCAGTCATTTTCACATCATCGGCCCTTGCACCAACACAGCATTGCCACTCTCTGTACTCTGTTTTAAGGAGGGATTTTACTCTTGGGAGCTGCCTTTTGTATACATTCAACATGTTTCCCATTTGGGAAATGGGGCCAGTGTACAGGTCCATGTACGAAATTTGAGCATGTGTACATGTTTTTGCGTGCCAAATGGCATTTTTAAACTGCTGGATTTTACCCGCACAAACCTGTTGGATTGTCCAGTTGGAACCAACGCTCTATATGTACACGGTATAATGACTGGGGATTGAACAGTGTTCATTTTACGAACCAACGATGGATTTTTTCCCGCAAACGAAATGTAATGAGAGAAATTAAGGCAGTTGGTGTGAAATATGCCTATCCTGTTCAACAAATCGTGGCGAGTTGAATCCTAAATCATTTGACAAAATTGGCAAATGGAACAGGAAAATGATCCAAAATCAAAAAGTAGAGTGGAAAGCCACCGTTCTCATTGGATGAAGCTGAAAATTGGATCTGAAATCGTGGTACTTGAAAATAAATGTCATTGGAAAATTTGCCCAATGGAAAATAAAACATGGGAAACCAAAGAAAAGGAGTGAAAGGAAAAAGTGACTTATTGAAAACTGAAAAAGGTACATAAAAAAAAGTTACATAGGCTGGCTGAGATCAAACTATTCAATCATACGGAGAATGAAAGCTCAGAAGGATTAATCGTGGTTCCTGATAAAAGAACAGTAAAACAATCATCAAGCATGAAAAAACTTAGGGTTTTTTAAAAAAGCTGAAAAATAAAATCTACATCTCTAAAAAAAAAAAAAAAAAATTTTTTTTTTTTTTTACTTGAAAGTTTTATAAGCTTCTAGCCAATATCATTTGTCGAGCGGCTTCGACATTAGAGTTTGCTTTCAACATATTTCAACAGCATCATGCTTCCAATATATCATTTGGAAACTCATCATTTGATTGTTATCCATCGACAAGTGTTTCGCCATTTTGTATATTCCCGTTGGAACTGAATAGCAAGTCAATGGCG
The DNA here is from genome assembly GCA_019973935.1 of Trichonephila clavipes. Lineage (NCBI taxonomy): Eukaryota > Metazoa > Arthropoda > Arachnida > Araneae > Nephilidae > Trichonephila > Trichonephila clavipes. Next base: position 313,207 of record BMAU01021139.1, read on the forward strand.
GCCAACCCGAGTACCTTACAAATACGTTTGTACGCATAAAAGAGGGATTTTTGTACATCCCCCTGGATCATAGTGACGAGAGTCATTGTTTGGTCTCTCGTTACGTTTCTACGGGATGGATTTTGACACGGGAAGCCATGCTCGATTTGATTGTGTCGGGATTGGCAAAGCCCTCTCTGTACACGGATCATGCCAAGGTCCTCATTTGGACGGATGAAAGGGTATGGACGGTGGGGAAACGATCCCATTCCCGATTGGACTTTGGTAGGATATTTGCAATGGAAATGGGTTCGACCGCAGGGGAAATTGGTCTGGAAGAGTTTTAACGATTTGATATTGGGCCATCAAAATGATAGGTGGATAAAACGTTTACCATTGAATGCACGGATGCTCTGTAATAAAGGGGTAAAGAGAAGGTGGATGAAAAGTGACCTATGGTACCTGTAGCAGAAGAAATGTCAATTGTAAATAAAGAGAAGGAAACAAAAAAATTTTTGTAAAATATTTTTCAAATGAAAAGGAAAAGGACAGTCTAAACTGTCCTCTACAAGTAAAAAAAAAAAAAAAAAAAAATATAATATATATATATATATATATATATATATTATATATATATATATATATATATATATATATATATATATATATATATATATATATATATATATATATATATATATATATATATATATATATATATATATATATATATATATATATATATATTTTTTTATTTTTTTTGAAATTTTTATAAGCTCACTGCTGCCGAGCGTTGTCAGCTTTTTAGTTTTTGCTTCAAGATATTATTTTGCTGTCAGATTCAGTGCTTCAACATATTTTGTTGTCAACACATTGCTTCAACATGATTTTACTTCAACATATTATTTTGCTGTCATTTTGCTTCATTATATTATTTTGTTGTCAACCCATTAGAGATGATTCCCATCCTCAGGAGATTAAATGATCCATTTTATAGGGTCATGGTCCATTACAACACTTTTCCTGACTTTCTGACCCAGTACGTTCTCCATTGTCCTGTGGGCACTCGAATTGAATTGCAGGGTTGCAATTGGAACGATGGTATTGTGGAGATTGAGTTTACCAGGACCCAGAGTGGGTTCCTGTATAATATGGAGCAGGCATATAATGACTATGGACGTGCTTTCATGTCCAACTACGTCTCGGAAGAGAATGGATGGACCCTGACACCCGATGCTTGGTTCGATATGGTGATTCATCCATTTATTCGCAACTTTCCCATGTTAAAGGTGCATACGCCTCACACGAGTGTTCACATTGGGACCACGCGTGCAGACGACGAGAGAGTGTGGTGTCCGGAACGGTTTTCAACCGTAGCCTACCTGGAAATGAAACGGGTACGACACCCCCGAACCGAGGGTAGAAGGATCTTTAGAAATTTGATGGACTTGCCACCCTTGGAGAAGAGAGAGGAGGCTTCACACAGGACACTGGGGAATCCCATGGAGAGGGTGGAGGATTCTTTCGAGACCTCAGAGAAGAGGTCTTGTGGGGCTTTAGATAATACAACCTCGGAGGAGGATGCTTCAAATCATGCAGAGAATGAGGATGGCATGTCTCCAAATCATGCAGAGAATGAGGATGGCATGTCTTCAAATCATGCAGAGAACGTGACCTCAAATAACATAGAGGTGGACACTTTACATGCTTCAGATGGCATGGAGTGTTTTTCAAGTGATGGAGTTTTAGAGACCTCAACCAACATACAGGCTTCTTTAGATGGCCTACATGGGACCTCAGATGACATGCAGAGTTTCTCAGATGACATGGCCTCAGATAGCCTACCTGGGACCTCAGATGACATGCAGAGTTTCTCAGATGACATGGCCTCAGATAGCCTACCTGGGACCTCAGATGACATGCAGAAATCCTCAGATGACATGGCCTCAGATAGCCTACCTGGGACCTCAGATGATATGGGACCTCAGATGATATGGGGCAGATGAAAGATGAGACAAATTTGCATAAAGGAAAACTTATCTGGGTTGGGAGAAATATGCAAACACCCTCAAGGATTAGGCTGGTGCCCCCAGTTCGCATCGACATGGCTAAAAAGAAGCTTATTTGGGTAAAGAAGAAACTGCAAATGATCAACAAGAACTGAAAAGAGTGCTTTACCCAGGCATGTTAATTTGTATATTTCCTATGGCACGGACTGTAAAAGAAACCTTTTTTCATGTTTTACAGTTGTCTCCATAAGTATATGTTGAATGGCAATTGTCAATGGTACTCTTGAAAGGATACACATTAAAATAAAATGTGTATAAAAAAAAAAAAAAAAAAAATTTTTTTTTTTTTTTTTTTTTTTTTTTTTTTTTAGTATGGCTTTATAAATCTTGAATAAGTATTCAGTTGCAAGCTCCTTGGTATTCTGTTGGGTAGCATGTCTACCGCTCGAGTCATCTTTGATCATGTGGCCGCTGTTCGGCCCGATGTATATCGACAAATATTACACACCATTCAACCTCATTCCTTGGAGGCTATTTTGGAATTGTTTCAACACCATCTCGAACAATCGGTTCCTGATTTAAGGCGATTAAACCAACATCATGAGCGTCTGCCCGATTTGTGTTTAAAGTTTGTTCGGATGATTCGAAAACGATTCCCGAGCCCCGGAGATGCTTTTGGCATTCAATTGACATGTCGTGTCACCAAATCCGATACGCAAGGCACTTTGGATAGTAAACATTTGAAATCCCAAGAGGAACGGGATGACTATTTTCGGGTCGATGCTCTATTGCTGAGTGAATTGCAATGCTTTTCCACTCAGACCCAAGTCTTTGAATTGTCTACACGCCATGGGTATTCGACTGTCTTTACACGAGGGTATACGGGTCAAGAGTTGCTTCAACGTTTGCCCGATGCATGCCTCTTGACCCGTGGTCTCCCTTACAACAAGGGCATCACGCTGGATGGAACTTATAAATATTTAAATACGTGTACTTTTATCGTGGTGCCCAACACGAAAGTTGTGTACAGAACGTCGGCCAAACACTGGTTCAGCTTGTTAAGGCGATTAGACGCTGAACGTGTGACTGCCTTTTCCGATATTCGAGCAGTGTTTCAAAAATGCGGAATTGTAGCCTACTTTTTCAATTGGATACGAGTGGTGCAAGAGCAATTGCCTTTGCAAAACAGTGTCCATATGAAAAATATCATGACCATTTTGAAATATCAATGTCGAACGGGTCGACCTCTACCTTTGACGCGAGATGGACTGGCTAAAAATCCAGAACGATCTCCGCTGGAAATTTTGAGTTTTGAAGCCTGGAAACGAAATTGTGCTCACATGTGTATAGAAGAACCATCAGTGCCAGTGACCCGTTCGACAGAAAAAATGTTTTTTGGTCAACAATTTCGGGAAGGAACAGGATACGACTTTTGCTTGATGAATAAATAATTAGTGTAAAATGAAATTGTTAATAATGGACAAAACCCTTTCTAAGTGGATACCTTCGTCCTGAAAAGTTATTCCGAAAGCGTTAACTCTTATTTTGAAGTTCACTTTAAAAATGCAACAGACTTCTTTCCTTTCGAGCCCCAGTGTTTTTTGAAACTTGGGAGGTCGAACGGGGACAATTTTAAAAATGACCTAGTTCGGTTGACCTTTGTCAAGTAAGAATCAAGAGATCAATCGTTTACAGCTAGCTGTTAAGTTGCCTTGGGCAATCTTGTATGAAAGCTGTAGTGGAATTCGGTGTTTCTTTCTCCTATATGTTCAGTCACAGTAAAATTAAAAAAAATGAAGGGTCAAAAAAAAAAGGAAAAAAATGAAATAAATAGTATGTTAGAAGTTGAAAAATAATTATATTTTCTTCAAACAAAATTTTTTTCTGTCATTTTTTAAAAATTAAATATATATATATATATATATTTGGTATTGCGATTTGAACCAGAAAAAAGCATCCTGTATTCATTTTTGAATATGAGAGTAAGAAAACGCGCTCACTTTCCTGTTTTTTTAAAAAAGTAATGAGGTAACAAGAGCAAAGGCCCTATCTCATTTTTTAAACAATAACACAATAAATGGTGCATACGGTGATATACATACGATGATTATATTTATGAAATAAAACCGATCTTTCTCTATTCAGTTATATTTTTAATTTAAAATAGCATAAAAAAGGATTTCAAAACTTTTAATTTATTTTAATTAAAATCATGTAAAAGATATTTTTATGTTAACTGAATATTTTTCGGAAAAAATTTAAATTTTCATTCCTAGTGTTCTCCTTCTCGAACTTCTTGTATTAAATTAAAATTCCTTTTCTACATCGGCATTTGTGATGAACATAACACACATTCAGTCAATAATTTTTAATTTTAATGGGGGTATACTTCTTCAAATGCGCATGACAGTACTTCTAACCATTTTCTACTCAAGTTAAATTTCTTATCTTTCTGTTTCTTTTATTACAAGGAAAAATGTCACACATCGATAACTACATTTTCCCACAATTCAGTCATTACAAATTCTATTGTGAGAAAAGTTCTCCCTAATTAATTTTGTTTTTCAAAACTACACTTAAATAATTTTGTTCAGTGAAGTTAACCGACAGTTCCACAATGTATTCATACCAAATTTTAAAAACAAATTTAACACTTGGAAATGTATCCTGTATTAAATTTTTCAGTATATACAAATATTTCCTGCTGTAGGGAAGATATAGTATGAGATGTGGTGTGCGGTTGTGAAAAAATGTTTTCGTACGTGTATACTATTTTTGAAAATTTAAATATCACTAAAGCTGATCATATAACTGCAAATGAGCCTTATTTTAATGTGTGCTGGTATCAAAGTAAAACACTTTACAATATTAAACAGCCTATAGGTTTATACTCAATATCAAACTATTCGCAAAATGGCTTACAACTTCTATTCAAATTGTAAAGAAATTGAAATATAAATATATCTTACAGCAGTCAAAAATATTCATAATATGTAAGTATCCTATTCCTCCACTTATTTCAGTACATTTTAAAAACTGTAGCTGAATGCAATTTTTTATATTTATAAACGAGGCATAAAAGCTCACACAGTCGTAAAAATGTCTTTATCATTCTTAAATATACTACTATAAAACGTACATGGATTGTAAGATCAGTTGTAAAATCCTAAAAGCTTTTAAGGAGCTAAAAACATGTAATTCTGGATTGATCAAATTTTTAATATAATACACAAATATGCATGATATTAAGCAAATACATTTGAAAAATCAAACTTCCTTCTGAAATAAACGTAATTCAAAGAAAAATGTTTAATTGAAAATGAGTGGAAATACATGTTTATGTAAGGGGTATCCCCAAAGTGAGGTAATCCTCAAACTTATGACTCAAACTCAGTGGCACAACAATCCATGAGGGCCAGGAACTACTGTGCCCATCATAATACACGTGACCATTGGACGCTGAGGTGCATGAACAGATGTCCCGATTTGGTGGTCTGTCTGAAGAGAGACCTTCAGTGTTTAAGACCCGAAGCAAGCTTGGTACTCATTTATCGACCCAATGTAGCGGGGATGAAAGGCAGAGTCGACCTTGCGCAGCCCGTTAATAGAACCCCAGACCTGTGCTGTGGAAGCACTATACACTACCACTCAATCCTATTCGGTGAAAAATAAAATTTAATGTTAGAATCTTATATAAATCCCTAATGAATGAGGGAGTCCAAAATTTTTTTTTCATGTAAACTGTTTAGACGGAAATGGTTAATTATGAACATTTCACAAGTTGCATAAATTAAAATTAACCGTTATAGTTTACATAAATTTTTAAGGGTGCAAAAGTTGCTGCACGAATTAATTTTAAAAGGAATACGGTTACGAAAAAGTAGTACAAATCTATCTAAAGAAGGGTTGGTTACCTTAGATATTGTCAAACACAACAAAGTATTGGAAGCTAATTCCACAATTCGTTGTTATAAAAATGTATGGAAAATTACAAGATTTATTTTTGCATTTGTAATTTATATACACTGGTGTGCAAATATTAAGGAAGAAGTCGAAAAATTAGCATATCAACTGAACGAAGAGGCAGAGTGGACAGAAAGACCAATCAGGAGATTAAGTAAGGTGATGTACAGTAGCACATGCGCAGATATGCATGTAGACGTAATGGGGTCGGTGTAAGATCAGTATTTCTGGGAAAGAGATTGCACGCCGTATAGCAGTTAAAATCACACCGAGTTGCTGCCTCAGCAATAAATGGCGAATAATCAATCTGTTAGACGACATCTGGATGCTTTTACCCGAGGTCGAATCATTCGGAAGTTGGAAGAAGGCCGCAGTGTGACAAGTGTGGCTGCAGAGTTCGGAATTGCTCACAGCATCGTTTCACGACTTTGGAGACAATTTCAAACTACAGGAACAGCTATCCGGGGGTTCAGTAGTGGTCGTCCAAGAGGAACCACACCCGCAGATGACCGGTACATTGACTTACAGGCCAGAAGAAACAGGCGGCAGGCAGCGGGAGAAATCGCTAGTCACATGACACAGGCGATTGGACGACCAATATCGCGTTTTACCGTGGCCAGAAGACTGCACGGTGGTGGTCTGCTTGCACGACGCCCTGTACGGTGTGTACCTTTAACGCCTGCCCATCGGAGAAGGCGTTCTCTGTGGTGCCGGGAGCACCGGAATTGGAGAGACAATGAATGGGGACGAGTACTCTTTACAGATGAGAGCAGATTCAGTTTGAGTAGCGATTCTCATCGCATACTCATCTGGAGAGAGCGGGGAAGCTGCAATCATCCCTCGAATATCATTGAAAGGGACAGGTATGGAGGTCGTGGTGTTCTCGTTTGGGGAGGCATCATGCTTGGTAGTCGCACAGACCTTCACATCTTCGACGTCTTCTTCAGTCAACGGGACCCGTTATTGTAACGGGATTCTTCTTCCATATGTGCGTCTTTTTAGAGGCGCTATGGATCTGCAGTTCCTTTTCATGGACGACAATGCACCATGTCATCGCACAGTAGCTGCCGAACAGCTCTTAGAGAGTGAGGATATTGAACGTATGGATTGGCCGGCACGATCTCCGGATCTCAATCCCATCGAGCATGTATGGGAATTTTTAGGCAGACGCTTGGCAGCTCGTACGTTACCACCAGTAACGATTCGGGAGCTTCGATTGGCGCTGCAAGACGAATGGGCAGCAATGCCTCTACAACTCATTGACACCCTCATTCTCAGCATGGGCAGACGCTGTGAAACCTGTCTGGCAGTCAGGGGAGATCATATCCCCTACTAAAGACCGGATGTTTCTTGCTGGACACCCATCACAGGGATGTTTCGGCCTTCAGTCACATTGCGCTCTATCCTACTTTTTCAATCAAGCTTCTTTTTATCCCTCTGATTTCTCTTTTAGTAAGTGTTGCTTACATATTACACATGTCCTTACGTATTGGGGATCTTACGGTATTAAATGTGTTGATTTGGAAAGCTTTTGTACAAAGTTATATTGAAAAATCCGTCTCGTCCTTAATTTTTGCACACCAGTGTATATATAATTTTTCCTGGGAACTTTAAAAGCTAGAGCGGTATCCATCAAAACCGCGGTTCTCTCTCTGTTTTTCCAGATCGCCCCTGACTAAGCCGGCTCTGCCATAGTAAGTGAAAATACCGGATTTTGTTTGTCAAGATCATTTTATAGCAGACGGCATTTTTCATGTATTTTAGATGGTCGTTTTATATTTTCTACATCAATATCTTAATGTCTGAATTTAAAATTACATAAAATTCTTGATATTCGCATCAATGACCATGATAATTTTTATTAGTATATGAATGTGTCATCAAACGAATACAAGACTATTATTAATATATTATTTTAACCATTTTATTAATATTAAGTATAACATAACGCGCACAAATTTTCTGAACTTTAAAATAAATATTTCGAACACTACTTCAGATATACTCAAAATTTTTCATTCCCACGCTTTAGCTTCTCAGTTTTGCTTCTATGTAAGAATTTATTGTAATTGTATATTCATCAATGTTTTTAGTATATGTTTTGCTCTTAGCATGCAGTTTTCAACTGAATTGTATGAAATCTTCGAAATATATTAAAAGATACCAAAGAAGCTATATAATAAAATTTGAAATTTTTATTATACTCAAACAATTGCTAAAACTTATGGTAAATAATTTTTAACTGCACTATGCATTTTTTTTTCGAAATTTTAAATGGAATATCTAAAATAAAATTTCTAGCTTTATACGGTCGAGATTTTAAAAAATATCCAGATTTTAATTACTTATTCAGTTAGCCTTTAAAAAAGATAAATGTTGAGGTATTTTGTATAAATAGATATTTTTGAACAATAATTCGAATGTTTTTGAATAGCTCGAATTTAAAATTGATTTTTATGTTTATTTATATGCATAAATGTCTACTGTAAATGTTTCCGTATATTTTGATTACTATTTATTCAAACATTCAAGTTATAAAAAAATTTGTGAAAATCTTCATTCATGTTGTCTTTGATGTAAACTGAAGTTCAAGCACTTAAAATTCAAATATAATTCGGTGTATTTTAACAATATATAAGTAGGCACACACACACTGTACTTAAACTTCCCTGAACACTTGGGCTTTGAAATCTAAAAAAAAACAAGTAATAAATTTTAATTAGTTTTTTTTTCGTTATTATTTTTATCAAAGTGTAAGAAAATGTTTCAAATGATTTGATGAAGTTTAAATTTATACATTTTTAGTGGTTAGAATATGGAAAAGGTTTCAAATTTTAAAGAGTTTGGTGTTTTATTAATTTTTTCGGTATCTTATAATAAAATAATCATGTTTCAAAAACTGAAAGCTTTGATTAAAATGAGAAAAATTAAGGCAAAGAATATACTTAAAAAAAGATAATTTGTCGAACTATATAAAATAGCAGATTGCACTGACACGCCCCAACTTGTTACAGTTTCAAATTAATATGAAACCAAAAGGGAATTGTAACATATTTTACTTATGCGTTGGGTCTTTTCAAGACTTTTAAAATACGAGGTAACAAATAAACACTTCCTGGGGTCTAAAGAAATTTCCCCCCGATTTTTTACGATTGCCCCAGGGTCAAAACACTGAGTTTCCTGGGAGCCATAAAACTTCCTATCAGTGTCCTGCTGTGTTGCTTCCACCGTCCCTAATTATCTTTCAAGATGTTAAACCTTTAAAAGGGGGAAAGGATTTCAGAAAATTGCGGCTAATCCGCTGTTGAAAACGTTACTTGAAGGCAGAAAATCCGTGCAGTGCATTTTCGAAGCATCTTTACACTCGACGGAATTTTCCGGGTGCTATCCGCTTAGAG
>BMAU01021141.1:0-68193 GCA_019973935.1 Trichonephila clavipes
TACCCCCATAGGAGGGTCCTCGGGACTCGAAACGTGTTTTAAATGGTAAAGTAACAAATCTCGGCATGCCAAAAAAAAATTATTTTTGTTTTGCTGAATGCTTTATAAGCTTGATGTCAGTTGTATCATTTCATTCTTCATGTCAAGTTGCATTTCTTTTAAACAAAACCATGCTTAAGGATATGGTTAGTCAGTTTTCTGACGATTTGGAAGCTTTGCGTTTGACCTTGGAACAAATCCCCATTTCTCAACGGCAATTGCATCTATCCCAGTGGATTCGTTACATTCTCCTTTCCAACAACATTCGTCTCAATATTAAACTCGTGGCCCTTATACAAAAGAATGTGGACAAATTATCAGCACCCAATCACTTGGAAAAGGAAATTGAACAATGGTTCAATGCTTTGAAACCCCAGGGAAAAGTAAATTTGATCACGGAATCCTACCTCCTCCTTTGTATATGTTGCATCTACGTTTCATCTACGAAAAGTTTCCCGTGAAAATGTTTGAAATTAAATTTATCGCTCTCAAAGTGGCCGAATCCTTTCTGGATGCTCTGGATGAATACATAGCACGGTCCAGAAAACGTCTCTACTATTATGCGATACTGGGCATCTCGGCCACCGTCATGGGTGGATGTTTGTTTAAGCTATTGGGTTGAATCATCTCGTCAAAGCATTCAGGGACCCCTTGGCAAGAGTCAACTGATTCTCTGTAATAAATAGACATTCATTTGACGAACATGCCATTAATGTACTCTATAATAAAGATACTAGATGAAAGGGACAAACCATGTTGTCCCTTTCATGTCGTCTTGAAAAATTTAAATTGTAAATAAAGAGAGTAAAAATTTTTGCGTGTAATGTTTATGTCTGTGAAAATATTTGAAAAGAAAAAGTAAACGGACAGTTAAAACTGTCCTATACAAGTAAAAACAAATTTTTTTTTAACGAGTAGTTAACTTAAAGCTCAGCTCAAGCTTCTGCACGTTTTAATTGACTGCAAATTAATGTCTATGCCTCAATCACTTGTGACACCAATAGATTTTTCTGCTCAATATCTGGAAGGTCCATTCACACAAACAGTGTGTTGAAACAAGTTGGCTTCCCGAGATTGTCAAGCTTTCGTGCTTGCCACCATTTCTTATGATGCAATCTGAGCATCATTATTCCCTGAGCACATGCCAACAGGGAAGCAACGATGCCACTGAATGCTGCATATGTTTAAACAATGATGATTCCGAACGGTACGCACTGATTGAATGCAAACATACGTTTCATTCCATTTGCTTAAAACAATGGGTGGAAAGTGGCAAAAATACATGTCCCTACTGTCGGCGTAAGTTATTGAAAAAAGATAAAATTAACATTGGATGTTGTGCATTCGCATTGCAGTTGTTGCGAGATATATATGGCCGCGAGATTGATGCCATCGACTTGGAAGATTTAATGTCTGACACGGAAAGTGACTCGGATTCTGACAGTTTTTCCGAATCAATGTTGGAGTTTATACCAGGCACGATGGACCAATTGATACAAGATTTACTTGAATCCATCCCAAGATGTTAGAAGGATTTAGATTATGTTGGAAATTTTTTACAACCTCGGACTCGATTGGGCAAACTGTAAAATAAAACGAGTTGCAACCATGGGGAAAAATTTTTTTTTAAATTAACCCTCTAACCGGATAGCACGGAAAATTCCGTCAGTGTAAAGATGATTCGAAAATGGACTGCACGGATTTTTCTGCCTTCAAGTAACGTTTTCAAAAGCGGATTAGCCGCACTTTTCTGAAATCCTTTCCCCCTTTTAAGGTTTACATCTTGAAAGATAATGAGGGACGGAGGAAGCAACACAGCAGGAGTTTTATGGCTCGCAGTGAACCCCGTGTTTTGACCCTGGGGCAATCGTAAAAAATCGAGGGGAAATTTCTTTAGACCCCAGGAAGTGTTTATTCGTTACCTCGTATTTTAAAAGTTTCCAAAAGTCCCAACGCATAAGTAAAATATGTTACAATTCCCTTTTGGTTTCATATTAATTTCAAACTGTAACAAGTTGGGGCGTGTCAGGGCAATCTGCTATTTTATATAGTTAGACAAATTATCTTTTTTTAAGTATAATCTTTCGCTTCATTTTTCTTATTTTAATCAAAGCCTTCAGTTTTTGAAACATGATTATTTTATTATAAGATACCGAAAAAATTAATAAAACACCAAACTCTTTAAAATTTGGAACCTTTTCAATTTTCCAACCACTAAAAATGAATAAATTTAAACTTCATCAAATCATTTGAAACATTTTCTTACCCTTTGATAAAAATAATAACGAAAAAAAACTAATTCAGATTTATTAGTTTTTTTTTTTTTTTTTAGATTTCAAAGCCTAAGTGTTCAGGGAAGTCTAAGTACAGTGTGTGTGTGTGTGCGTGTGCCTGGTTATATATTGTTAAAATACACCGAATTATATTTGAATTTTAAGTGCTTGAACTTCAGTTTACATCAAAGACAACATGAATGAAGATTTTCACACATTTTTTTTATAACTTGAATGTTTGAATAAATGGTAATCAAAAATATACGGAAACATTTACAGTAGACATTTATGCATATAAATAAACATAAAAATCAATTTTAAATTCGAGCTATTGAAAAACATTCGAATTATATATTGTTCAAAAATATCTATTTATACAAAATACCCCCCCTCTCAACATTTATCTTTTTAAAGGCTAGCTGAATAAGTAATTAAAGTCTGGATATTTTTTGAAATCTCGACCTTATAAAGCTAGAAATTTTATGTTAGAAATTCCATTTGATATTTCGAAAAAAAAATGCATCGTGCAGTTAAAAATTATTTACTATAAAGTTTAGCATTTGTTTGAGTATAATAAAAATTTCAAATTTTTTATTATATAGCTTCTTTGGTATCTTATAATATATTTCGAAGATTTCATACAATTCAGTTAAAAACAGTGCTAAGAGCAAAAAATATACTAAAAAAATTGATGAATATACAATTACAATAAATTCTTAAATAGAAGCAAAACTCAGAAGCTAAAGCGTAGGAATAAAAAATTTTGAGTATATCTGAAGTAGTTTTCGAAATATTTATTTTAAAGTTCAGAAAATTTGTGTACGTTATGTTATACTTAATATTAATTAAATGGTTAAAATAATGTGTTAATATTAGTCATGTAATCGTTTGATGACACATTCATATACTAATAAAAATTATCATGGTCATTGATGCGAATGTCAAGAATTTTATGTAATTTTAAATTCAGACAGAAAGATATTGATCTAGAAAATATAAAACGACCATCTAAAATACATGAAAAATGCAGTCTGCTATAAAATGATCTTGACAAACAAAATCCGGCATTTTCACTTACTATGGCAGAGCCGGCTTAGTCAGGGGCGATCTGGAAAAACAGAGAGAGAACCGCGGTTTTGGTGGATGCCGCTCTAGCTTTTAATGCTCCCAGGAAAAATTATATATATATATATATATATAAATTACAAATGCAAAAATAAATCTTGTAATTTTCCATACATTTTTATAACAACGAATTGTGGAATTGGCTTCCAATACATTGTTGTGTTTGACAATATCTAAGGTAACCAACCCTACTTTAGATAGATTTGTACTACTTTTTCGTAACCGTATTCCTTTTAAAATTAATTCGTGCAGCCGAAATACACCTTTTGTACCCTTAAAAATTTATGTAAACTATAACGGTTAATTTTAATTTATGCAGCTTGTGAAATGTTCATAATTAACCATTTCCGTCTAAACAGTTTACATGAAAAAAAAGTTTGGACTCCCTCATTCATTAGGGAATTATATAAGATTTTAACATTAAGTTTTATTTTTCCCCGAATAAGTTCGAGTGGTAGTGTATCGTGCTTCCACACCACAGGTCTGGGGTTCTCTTAACGGGCTGCACAAGGTCGACTCTGCCTTTCATCTCCGCTACATTGGGTCGATAAATGAGTACCAAGCTTGCTTCGGGTCTTAAACACTGAAGGTCTCTCTTCAGACAGATCACCAAATCGGAACATCTGTTCATGCACCTCAGCGTCCAATGGTCACGTGTATTATGATGGGCACAGTAGCTCCTGGCCTCATGGATTGTTGTGCCACTGAGTTTGAGTCTTAAGTTTGAGGATTACCTCACTTTGGGGATACCCCTTAGATAAACATGTATTTCCACTCATTTGCAATTAAACATTTTTCTTTCAATTACGTTTATTTCAGAAGGAAGTTTGATTTTTCAAATGTATTTGCTTAATAACATGTATATTTGTGTGTATTATATTAAAAAATTGATCAATCCAAAATTACATGTTTTTAGCTCCTCTAAAAGCTTTTAAGATTTTACAACTGATCTTACAATCCATATACGTTTTATAGTAGTATATTTAAAAATGATAAGGACATTTTTACGACTCTGTGAGCTGTTATGCCTCGTTTATAAATATAAAAAATTGCATTCAGCTACAGTTTTTAAAATGTACAGAAATAAGTGGAGAAACAGGATACTTACATATTATGAATATTTTTGACTGCAGTAAGATATATTTATATTTCAGTTTCTTTACAATTTGAATAGAAGTTGTAAGCCATTTTGCGAATAGTTTGATATTGAGTATAAACCCATAGGCTGTTTAATATTGTAAAGTGTTTTACTTTTACCAGCACACATTAAAATAAGGCTCATTTGCAGTTATATGATCAGCTTCAGTGATATTTAAATTTTCAAAAATAGTCTACACGTACGAAAACATTCTTTCACAACCGCACACCACATCTCATACTATATCTTCCCTACAGCAGGAAATATTTGTGTATACTGAAAAATTTAATACAGGATACATTTCCAAGTGTTAAGTTTGTTTTTAAAATTTGGTATGAATACATTGTGGAACTGTCGGTTAACTTCACTGAACAAAATTGTTTTAAGTGTACTGTTTTGAAAGACAAGATTAATTAGGGAGAACTTTTCTCACAATAGAATTTGTAATGACTGAATTGTGTGAAAATGTAGTTATTGATGTGTGACATTTTTCCTTGTAATAAAAGAAACAGAAAGATAAGAAATTTAACTTGAGTAGAAAATGGTTAGAAGTACTGTCATGCGCATTTGAGAAGTATATCCCCCATTAAAATTAAAAATTATTGACTGAATGTGTGTTATGTCCATCACAAATGCCGATGTAGAAAAGATATTTTTATTTAATACAAGGAGTTCGAAAAGGAGAGCACTAGGAATGAAAATTTAGATTTTTTCCGAAAAATATTCAGTTAACATAAAAATATCATTTATATGATTTAAATTTAAATAAATTAAAAGTATATTGAAATAATTTTTTATGTTATTCTAAATTAAAAATATGATTGAATAGAGAAAGATCTGTTTTATTTCATAAATATATGCACCATTAATTGTCTTATTGTTTAAAAAAAAGATAGGGCCTTTACTCTTTTTACCTCATAACTTTTTTTAAAAACAGGAAAGTGAGCGCGTTTTCTTACTCTCATATTCAAAAATGAATACAGGATGCTTTTTTCTAGTTCAAATCGCAATACCAAAATATTTTTTTTAATTTTTAAAAAATGACAGAAAAATAAATTTTGTTTCAAGAAAATACAACTATTTTTCAACTTTTAACACGCCATTTATTTCCTGTTTTTTTTACCCTGCATTTTAATTTAATTTTACTGTGACTGAATCTATGGGGAAAACGACAGAGTGGAACTACGGTTTTCATACAAGATTGCCCAAGGCAACAACAGATAGCTGTAAACGATTGCTATCCTGGCTCTTACTGATTAAAGACGCCGAACCAAGTCATAAAGTTGTCCCCTTTCGACCTCCCAAGTTTTAAAAGGGGGAAAGAATTGAAGTCTGTTGCATTTTTGAAGGGAATAGCAATATAAGAGTAAAACGTTTTCGGAATAACTTTTCAGGAGGAAGGTATCCAGTTAGAGGGTTAAAAAAATTTTAAATTTCTGGTCCTCTAGCTATGTAAGCAAGGCTCATGTGCCACAGATTCATTCATTCACAGCAGCTCGATTTAAGTTCTCCTCCCAGCCGTGTTCAAATCAAGATGACGACGAGACCCAACTGCGATTATCTCGTTTCCATTGAATGGATGCGTTACCAGAGGCAATGGGTGCCTTACCGCATTTTTTCCCAAGTCCCTTTGATAACATACAGGTGGAAATTCGTCCAAGCCTGGACAGCCTGCAATCCTTTTCCTACCAGGACTATGTGAAAAATCTGAAGCATTCCCATTCCCTCCTGGAAGAGGACGAAAATTGGGATCACAGCGACATTGTGCGAGTGCCCCACGATGAACTCGAACAGTTTATCAAGGTCCATCTGGTAAAAGACTACTTGGAACGAGAAAACCACGGTTGGTATTTGGTGATTGGAGCCACAGATCTGGCCACCTACATGTATTTGGACCGGATCATTCCCGAGGTCATGCAATATGTGGGAAAAGAGCACCACGCCGAAACAGTGGTGCACGACATGATGAAACGTTACCGCTGGAGGGAGGAAGACCCCGCCAATATGTAATGGCTGCCAACCAGGATTGTGTAAGCTGTCAGCCTGCCAAGATTATGTAGCCTGCCAACGTACATTGTGTAACCTGCCAAGACATTGTGTAACCTGCCAACTTACCTCGACTTTGTGTAAGCTGCCAAACTGTGATGCCTCTGCCAACCTGTATGTTAACCTGCCAAATTGTATTGTACACTGCCAAACTGTAATGTCTATGTAAGCTGTATTGTCATCTATGTAAATTGTAAAAATAATCTAAATAAATTTTGTAATTTAAATTTTTAAACCATAAAGTTGTGAGTCTCTATCTCTCAAAAAAAAAAAATTTTTTTATCATGTGACAACACGATGTTGTTTTGGAAGATTTGATGTAATTTGACGTAATCGGTATATAAGTAAAGTAAGGTACATATGGGTCTTCTTAAGCTTTCAGCTGAAGAAGCCAGGCAAAGAAGGAAAGAGTCTGTTAGAAAGTATAGAGAGAGGCCTGATGTTAAGCAAAAGAAACGAGAAGCAGATAAAAAACGTCAAGCCATTTTTCGTGTACTCGGAAAGAGTGGGGATTGTGTTAAAAAATACAGATAGGACCCTGTGAAATATGAGCGTCAAATGGCCTTACAACGAGAACGTAGAGCTCGCAAACGTCAAAACAGCCAGGACAATTCTGATAGTAACAAAAAAATTGTCAAGCCATTAATCATGTAGTCGGAAAGAGTGGGGATTGCGTTAAAAAATACAGATCGGACCCTGTTAAATATGAGCGTCAAATGGCCTTACAACGAGAACGTAGAGCTCGCAAACGTCAAAACATCCAGATAGGGTCTGATAGCAAACGTGTATGTTTTGATGCGGAATCAGGTGTTTTATGGAACAAAACCCGATCAAAATACTTACAGGCTATTTCAGATGGTCCCATTCATTGATGCATTTGTTGTGACCGGTTGTGGTTTAAACATTCCATATCTAATCAGTCAAAGGTGGGACTTCAGAATAAAAAAAATATTACCAGTGACTTAGTTCAGAGTATCTTTCCTTCACATGTGGATGAAGGTACCTTCTGTTCCACATGCATGCATTATATTAAATTGGGGAATGTACCACCTCTAGCTGTATTGAATGGGTTCAAATATCCAAATCAATCAGCTTGTCTTGCTGCTTTAAATGATTTGGAAGAACGCTTGGTCTCATTACGTATTCTTTTCATGCAAATAAAAGAATGTAGCTATGATAGGCAGCTTGGTATTAAAGGAACTATTGTGAATGTCCCCATCACTTTGAACCAAACCGTATCAACCTTACCGAAAAATATTAATAACACGGCCACAGTCCACGTGAAACTGAAGCGACGTCTGAAATTTAAAAGTGATTACATGTATCGTGTAATCAATCCGAAAAGAGTACTTGAAGCAGCTTCTTTTTTCATGAAAACCCCTTTGTATCAGTCACAAGAAGTGTCACTTGATTTGAATTGGTATGAAAAATTTGAGAAGGAGTCCTTTGGCCCTGGTAACAATTATGTTGTTGAGATGAACAGTGAGGAGGAGATTGAGATGGGCGACATTGATTGGGAAAATGACCCATTTGACAACGATGAAGATTGTCCTAATCCAGCTCCAGTGAAAACAGTCATTCAAGGAGATGTTTCAACTCAAATGGGACTCGCTATAGCCCCAGGTGAAAATAAATTGCCCATTTCTTTGGTGTTTGATGATGTAGGAGAAGAACTGTCCTATCCCAAAATATATTGTGGAGAATTACGACACTTTACTCGAGCAAAACCTCCCACCTACGCTGAAATAATTAAATCTGAGCTGCGTCGTTATGATAGACGGGGAACTGTGCACCCCAAAAGATTTTGTATAGTCATCAGAAGCTACTTCATCAAAAGCGTTTAAGCTGCATATCCATTCAACTGAGACACAAAGTGTTTGATGAGGACCACATAACCGCAGGAAACCTGACAAACCCTGCGTATGTACAAAATTTACAATAAAAGAATTTGGCTTTCAAATTTTTGAAAAACATTAAAAATAGCCCGGCTCACTGGGCCCAAGAGAAAGGTCGCGTGTGTGCTCAAATCCGACAATTTGGATTCCCCTCTATTTTCATGACCCTTTCTGCTGCTGAAAATCGTTGGTTTGATTTGATTAAACATTTAATCCACATTCATGAAAATCGGATATTGACGGAATCCGAATTTGAAACAATGACCACAACGGCTAGAAATAAACTCATAAGTAATGATCCCGTAACCTGCGCTCTGTACTTTGAGCACAAAGTGAAAGAATTGTGGAAAACATTTAGTTGCACAGAGAAGGTCTTTTTGGAAAACTTGTAATCAAACACTTTTATCAGTGAACTGAATTTCAACAACGAGGGAGTACACATTTTCACGTTTTACTATGGCTTGAAGGCTGCCCACGGTTTGACGGCAACAACGCGCCTGAAGTAGAAGCATTCATTGACACTTTAATAACGTGCTCTATAGAACACTCTTTTTCTGGACTCCAGAGACACAAGCATACATTTACCTGTCTGAAAAAAACACGGCGCCAAGATAATGAATATTGTCGTTTCAATATACCCTTTTTCCCTATGGATCGAACTCTCATTTTACTTCCATTGACTTTAGAAGATGAACAGCGGGATTCTGAAAAATTCAAAAGGGTCCGGGAGTTGCCATATTTAAAGAGTTCTTGGAGCTTCTTAATATGTCCTATGAGGAATATTTGCTTGCCCTCCGTTCTGGAATTAATCGTCCAACAGTTGTCCTCAAAAGAACCGTAAATGAGGTATTAATTAACTCTTTCAACCCCAAAATTTTGTCTTTAATGCAAGCCAATATGGATATTCAATTTGTATTGGATGAATAAGCTGTTGTGGCCTATTTGGTGGATTATGTTAATAAACCTGGCCGAGGATTGTCCAAACTCCTCCGCAATTGCATCGATTCCACTGCCCAAGGCAAACATAGTTTAAAAGAATGTTTAGTATCAGTGGCGAACCAGTTTATCAATTCAGTGGAAATTAACGCTCAAGAAGCCGCTTGGTCCATTTTGGAGTTACCAATGAGTAAAATGTCTGAAGACACCATATTCATTCCAACCTTCAAACGGGAGGACCGAACGAGAATGATAAAATCTCAGGAATATTTGAAAAAACTGGATCCCGATAGCCGCGATGTGTATGAATGGAACATTATCGATCGCTATGTTGTGCGTCCAGACAAACTGGAAAACGAGTGCTTGGCAAGTTTTGCGGCTTGGTATGAATTGGCAAAAGTTGGGTTGGACGATATGAAGTTACTCAAAGGTAACCAATATGTTATATAGGCGTCGTACAAAGCCAAAGGTTATCCAATACCGAAAATTTAAAGAATCTCAAGATGAAAACGAGTACTATCGAGAGCAAGTGATGCTCTTTACCAATTGGCGAAATGAGAATGCTGATATTTTAATTCAAGATTTTAAGCAGTTGTACACCACCAACCTTGAAACCATACGAAGCAATCGCAAAGAATTTGTGGCGGATGAAAACCTGGATTTGGAAGAAGAATTGATGCAGTTGGAGAAATCCAGAGCCATTGAAGAGAATGAAGAAAAATCTGAAGAAAGGTCCCTAGTCACATTTGAACCTGTACTAGACTATGATGAAAATGAGTTAGTAGGGAATATTTCTCTGGATATGAATGCTTCCCACGGAAAAGGATTCTCTATCTTTCAGCCTACCAATAAATATCCGGATGACAAATATAGGGAATTGGTTCAAAAATGCAACTTGAAACAACGGGACTTGGTACAACATTTGCAAAGTTGCTTGCGAAGGGAGCCCACAAAACGTTTGCATTGGATGATACAAGGAGCTGCTGGTACTGGAAAATCCTTTTTAATCAATATCATTGAGCAAACGTTAATCCGGATGTTTGAGAAACCAGATCAGGACCCCAGTCAACCCACCGTTCTCAAATTGGCTCCAACCGGTAAAGCAGCTTCAAATATTAAAGGGGAAACATTGCATCATGCTTTAGGGATAGGATTGTCAAAAAATGCGCGTTTGAGTGGCAGTAGCATTACAGAATATGCAGTGAAGTATGCTAACGTGAAATGTGTGATCATTGACGAAATATCCATGGTAGGTACAAACATTTACGAGAAAGTGAATACACATTTGAAACAGTTTAAGGGAAGTGAAGAACCCTTTGGAGGACTCCATATTTTATACTTTGGAGACTTTAATCAGCTCCTACCCGTAAAGGATGCTCCAATTTTCAAACAAATATCAGGTTTAAGCCAGTTGGCTCCCCAAATGTGGCATTCAACTCAATATTACGAACTGAATGAAATCATGCGCCAAAAAGATGATAAAACGTACGCCGAACTACTGAATCGCCTAGCATTGGGAAAATTGACAGACAAAGACGTGGAACTTTTAAAAACAAAACAAACAATACTTGAAAATGTACCTAAAAGTGCTACCTTACTGTACCATTCCAATCATGATGTAGATTTGGCAAACAAAATACGTCTCAATTCTATTGAAGGTTCTCTGGTGAAAAGCCAAGCCTATGATTCGGTTTCAGCAACTGCCCCGAATGGCTCTAAGCAAAAAGTTCTTGATAAAGTGCGAAAATTCGATCGAACTAAAACGGGTAATTTGGAGTCGGTAATTAAATTTAAAGTAGGAGCCAAATACATGCTGACTTACAACATTGATACAGCAGATGGGTTGGTGAATGGTGCTGTGGGGCAACTGAAAAAACTTGAATACTGTTTCATTTAAGGATCAAATAACCAAGAAGTAAAGCGCATTTGGTTGGAATTTTTGAATCCAAATGATATAGGTAAGGAAAAGCGTAGGCAATGCATTCGTTATATGATTCAAAACAAGAGGGATTTGCTTTGGACCCCCATCGAGCGTGTGAAAAAAGTTGTGCACCGTTCGAATAACGACGCCATTTCAGTGACAAGAAACCAATTCCCAGTCATTCTAGCGGAAGCGATGACAATCCACAAATCACAAGGAGCAACATTTCAAGAAGCAGCAGTTGTATTTAAACGCAATCTGACAATATGTTGCTTTGTCTCGAGTCACAAGCGTTCAAGGATTGTATATTTTAGGCGAATACAAGGCTCCACCACCTCCTCGAGAAGATGATTTAATTCTTCAAGAGATGAAAAGACTCAAAGGAAATTCAATCCTACACAAATACGCTTTTCTACACCAACACAACGATCCCAATACACTACAAACCATGTATCACAATGTGCAATCTCTGAATGCACATTATGAAGACATTGCTGCTGATCCATGTGTGATGAACAGTAATATTTTACTGTTTGCTGAAACGTGGACGGTGGTAGGAGATAAATTTGCCTTTGACCATTTTGATCACTACCGCTTGGTCAGTCATCATTCGCGTCGAAAGCCTAGTGGTGTATCTATTTACATTAAAAAACAATTGAGTTCCATGGTGGACGAGGTGGAAATGTTTCCAAATTATGAAACAGGTGTTCACGTAATGGTGGTCAACTTTAAAACTAAAGTACGCATTGCCGCGTTTTATACGCCAAACCAGGATCCTCAAATAATGATATTTTTGATGCCCTTGATGAAAGTTTGGACAACAAAAATTCAGATTACAGTACTGTATTAGCAGGTGATTTTAACATTGATATGATGACACAGCGTGGACAAGAATTTTGAGAAATAATGACAAATATTTACTACATAGCATTGCGCAATAATCCGTCTCATTACACAACAATAGGCCGAACCACAATTGATTGCATATTTTCAACACATGGTCTGAGAACATGTGGTGTTTATGAAAGTGCATTTAGTATCCACCTAGCACTATATGTTCAAATGCCTTGGGAAAAGAAAAAGGTTCACACATCATATCCACAAGAAGATAATGATCCAAGTTTGGAATGTGGCCCAGATCTTCTCGACAGAACTGGCGATATATTGATTGGGCAGAGGATGATGACTTTCCAAACTGAAAAAAAAATGTTGTCACATGATAACTTGAAATTTGCGTAAGCAGATTTCAATTTTTTTAATGACTAGTATGAAAGACTTTGAGCTCTACACCTTTGCATCAACATGTGGTTCCAGTTGGCTCTCACTGCTTCAGTCCCTCCAGGCCAAGTCTTGATTGGGGTGGATGGTCACCTGTACTTTCGTGTTTGCAATCTCGTTCAATTGTTGCAGATTAAAAGTGTATCCAAGCATTCCCACGTCTTTCCTTGTAAACATGTGTGCTACCTTCTCATAAACCTTATCCCAAGGCTCTCAACATTTCGTGATGAGAAATTTGTTTTTAAAGGCCCTCACCATGGGCTATGCTCATCAAACGGGCATGCGAAAGATTACAGACAAGTTTAAAAATGGACCTACATTAACCCTGGTGGGCACTCCTGACAACAAAAGTGTGTTTATTCCGGAGTAGATTCATCGTTTTAAACTGGATGTGAAAAAGTTTCGTCGAGAAGAAATTAAATGTCAAAAGCCCATTCATGTGAAAGCTCCCATACCAACAGATTACCCCCGTGAATGTATTTTTGACTCGATTGAATCCAATCCTCACAATGTATCCCAACCCGTGATTGAAATTGTCATTCCCATGGAGGATTGCTAACCGGATGAAACGTCTCACCATGGAATCGGATGAAACATTTTTCTCTGGAGCACAATGACTGCTAAAACAACGTTCTTTCCCATGGAACCTGTTGCAATTTCCCCAAGGAATCTGATGAAACAACTTGCAATATTCCAAGGAATCTGATGAAACAATTTGCAATATTCCAAGGAATCTGATCACCTTTTTGTCCATGTCCCATTCGTGTTTTGCATTTTCAATTTCATTCATGATATTTTTTTGTTTGCGAGACAACACGTACATTTCGTCTCTAATTCTTTGAAATGAACCTTTTCTCCCGTTATTTCCTTCCTTCAAATACAGTTTTTTGTTACCATATAGATTCAAATAATAGAGGGGTTCATTCCTCCGTTTCTTCATAACGCGAATGAAAGGGAATCACACAATTTAAAAATTTCCAGCCCGTCACAAGGATGGGTACACTCCATTTGAAATTTCCCCACTCGTCAGATGTACATTTAATCATCTTTTTCCAACTAGACACATTTTTATTGCCCACCTGCTCCCAAAGTAATTTTTCTATCCCTCCTGGGAACAGAGTACACAGAGAGGCAATGTTGTGCGGGTACCAGGGTCGATTAATGTGAAAATGGGACCATTGTTCTAGATTCATCAAATTGTCTGGAATGTCGCCCTTGTCACACGACGATTTCGGTTGACTCACGTACATTATAGCTCGCACAAGATGAAATGCATGTTAAATCTTGATGCATCTCTTAGCCCGACCGCTATTTGGAAATTCATAACGAATTTTTTCTTTCCAAATGTTTTCAAAAGAACTCTCTGGTTTACATGCCAAAATCATGTGTCGATGTTGTATTTTACCCTTTTCATTCACCAATCCATCGCACAGACAACAAAAGAGTAAAATGACACATTGATCCCGAATCTTTTCCATCTTCTTACGAAATGTATCAAACACATCATGTTTTACTGAAATGTGAAACCACTCCAAGTCTCCCTTCAGATAACGTTCAACTATTCCCCAAATATCTTTCCCCAAGCCTCCATGAAATTCTATCCCCTCTTCCCTTATTTCAGGTTTTTCAAACATGGAATCATAAAAACCTACACTATAAATTTGTGACGGCCAGCCATGTTCCGAGGATTGGATTGAAAGTGTTGACATTCACACGTTTCCACCTCTATTTCCTCTGCAATATCCTCCTCTTTTGCCTCTACAATGGCTGAGAAATCTTTTTCATTAGTTACGAAAAGCTTCAAACATGACACGATGTGATTCACATTGACGGAAAGATTCTTTTCCCCGCGATTCCATTGTCGACGTCCAAAACAAAAAATGCATTGCTTAAGAGAATCCAATGTATGTGTTTTAGGGGCATGTTTATAATAAAAGTGACCCAATGTCATGGGTTCGAGACATTCAGGGCAACACACGGGATCGTTTGAATGCTGATGAAGATGCCTGAAAAAAGTCGTAAAAGATTTAATCATGTCTGATTGTATTATTGTGATTAAAAAGACAAACACTTTAAAATTGAGCAAACAGACGATCCACAAATTTAAACCTTACTAAAAAAAATTTTTTTTTACTTGTAGAGGACAGTTTCAACTGTCCATTTACTTTTTCATTTGAAATATTTTCACACACAAAATGTTTAGTCTCTTTATTTACAATTTTATTTCCCCCTTTTCTTATCTCCATGTTTCAGCGACTCTATGCGTTTGAATGTTCAGCGGGAGGGATTGAACCAACCTAAACACCATTTGAGCCAAGTAAATCCAGGGGAATAGAATCTGCTCCTGCCAAGCCTTGGTCACCAAATTATATAATTTGGGCTTGCCAATGACAGTCCACGTCACTTGGATAAAAGCTCCTTTGCCTTTCCTGGCCTCCTGTGGAAAATCGTGGAAAAGGTCTGCAGGTACGCATTTGAATTGAATCAACCTTGACCAGAGGAGCTGTGGGGCATGACCAGAGGAGCTGTGTGGAATGATTAGAAGGGTGGATGTGTGTCAACTTGGGCCACATTATTTTGAAATGGGCACAAGTGTTGCGTGCAATAGTTTCCAACCTTGGCATAAAGAGGAGCCCAAAAAATGGGAGAACGACTACTGCTCCCGAGCTATGCTCCTTTCCAGTAATCATTCTCCCATTTTTCTGCGGCTCAATACAGTGTCTAAGGGGCCCTTAGAGGGTCGGGCGTTCTGCAGAGGGGGCACGTGTTGCTCACATCCAAGTGTCGGAGGAGGCAACGCAAGTGAAATGCATGGCTGCATTGCGTCTTTTCCGGCCAGTGCATCGTGCTGAGGCAAATCGAACACGAGTCTGGCACTTCGAAGACGCAATCGGGCCATTTCTGCCCAAAACACCCGTCCAACACTGCTTGAACCAAACGAGTCCAGGTGTTCAAGTTTTGAGCCCCATAGCATCTCCAAGCCTTGTACACCAAAAGGTACAGTTTGGGGATGGCATACTGAGTCCATAGGGCTTGGACAAAGGCGCCTTTCCCTTTGGCAGCCTCTTGCTCCATGAATTCAGTGTCCAGGTCAGCAGGTTCGAAATAGGAAAAACTTTCAAACCAAGGCACGTCATGGGGGTCGTGGTAAGGTAGGATTTCCATCATCAAATCGATAATGTTTACTGCATAGATGGTTTCCAGTTCAATCACCTCGGAAGGTTTTAAACGAATTAAAACGGCTCGAAAATTCATCATGAAGGTGATGTAATCCCCAAGGTCTGCCTCTTGGTACAAGGCAAGATGCAGTGTGAAAGCTAATTCGTGTTCCATGTCTCTGAGTAAAATGATGCGACAGGCTTCTGAGCCCTGCTTTTATAGTGGACAGAAGGAGGAAGTCGACTGATAAGAGAGAAGGAAATGAGTGATAAGGGCTTTCAAGTAAGAAATGAAAGAGACAGGGTTGAACCATCAATCATTTATTGATACCATTTACCTTGGTGGGTTGAATAATGAATCCATTGTTGCCCAATGTCATAAGAGGATGATTTCTAGGCACCCACAAAACAATGTTGCTTGAAACCTCCGAGGGTTCCTGTTTGAGTCTTTTAGGGGCCAATGGTTGTTCCATGCGTCTCTTTCCAAGATCGATGCGTTTGACGTGGAGGTAGGGGAAAGGGTCTGGGTACCCTTGTCACAACGAAGGATCAAAGGTGGAGTCACCTCGACATTATCCATGAAAACAGAGGAATCCACCAAAGGGGGTCTCTCAAAGTCTGCAGGTCTCTCTGGTTCAGCAGGCCTCTCAGGTTCAACAGGTCTCTCAGGTCTTTGAGCAGAGGGAGTAGGTATTCTTTCAGGTTCGGCAGGTGGAGTAGGCATTCTTTCAGGTTCGGCAGGTGGAGTAGGCATTCTTTCAGGTCTTTCAGGTAGAGAAAGTCTCTCAGCCCTCAATTAGGCCTCATAAACCATCTGTATGGAGGGTTTGGATCCATTTTGCATCCGACGCATGTCTTGCACCTTTTGGGTAAAGGTTTGGACCCACAGTCTCACCATGATTGAATTGGGGACGGGAGAGTCTTGGACATTCAAGACGGGAGAGGTTTTGAAACTCTCCACAAACAGGTTGCTAGGGTTCTCCACCAGAGCAGATCCCGCATTGAGACTGATGGCAAAACTGGTGGCCAACGACGACAGTTCGGCACTCCAAATGTTAAAGACGACATCGGGAGTCACCAGTTTTGACTTTTGCGTCATGATGGGATACTGTTTGTAGGCCGGCAACACATCTTTGCCTTGAATGACGAGGTGATCGAATCGTTTGGCAAATTCGTATACTTTGGAACGACCGAGTAGAGCTCCAACATCCACCAGTCGAAAGTAGAGCTTGCCATCCTTTCCAACCATAGCAGCCAATGGATTGTGTTGATGAGGCAGGAGAAGTTTGAACCACAAGATGACTCTTGAAGAAACACTGCGAATGAATGAATGGCAACGGAAAGCTGTCAAACATTTATACTCTCTCTCAAAAAAAAATTTTTTTTTGTACATGGTTAAACATTTTACAGCTGGACAAGCATGTCCATACTTCACCTTACATTCCTTGAAGAATTTCCCTGGTGTTGGGGAAAACCACTTTTGACATAATTGTACATTGTCTGCCAACGTACGCTATTTTCGTCCGTCATAAGCATGGCAAGGGGTAAATATTCTTTTCCATTTTTTAAAATTTTCTCCCATTTTGTTTCGGTGCGTTCGCCGTGCAACATTCGTTCTTGAAACACCATCGATTCCAACAAAACGTGGATGGCACAATCATGGGGGGGGGCTCTTCTCCCCGACCACACACGAAGCAATCCCATCGACAAGAGCACGGATCCGAAACGACTGGCAAGGCGGTTTAACGCCTGCTCATCGGAGAAGCGTTCTCTGTGGTGCCGGAAACTCCGGAATTGGAGAGACAATGAATGGGGACGAGTACTCTTTACAGATGAGAGCAGATTCAGTTTGAGCAGCGATTCTCATCGCATACTCATCTGGAGAGAGCGGGGAAGCCGCAATCATCCCTCGAACATCATTGAAAGGTAGCGGTGTTCTCGTTTGGGGAGGCATCATGCTTGGTAGTCGTACAGACCTTCACATTTTCGACGCAGGTTCAGTCAACGAGACCCGTTATTGTAACGAGATTCTTCTTCCATATGTGCGTCTTTTTAGAGGCGCTATGGGTCTGCAGTTCCTTTTCATGGACGACAATGCACCATGTCATCGCACAGTAGCTGCCGAACAGCTCTTAGAGAGTGAGTATATTGAACGTATGAATTGGCCGGCACGATCTCCGGATCTCAATCCCATCGAGCATGTATGGGATTTTCTAGGCAGACGCTTGGCAGCTCGTACCTTACCACCAGTATCGATTCGGGAGCTTCGATTGGCGCTGCAAGACGAATGGGCAGCAGTGCCTCAACAACTCATTGACACCCTCATTCTCAGCATGGGCAGACGCTGTGAAACCTGCCTAGCAGTCAGGGAAGATCATATCTTCTACTAAAGACCGGATGTTTCTTGCTGGACACCCATCACAGGGATGTTTCGGCCTTCAGTCGCATTGCGCTCCATGCTACTTTTTCAATCAAGCTTCTTTTTATCCCTCTGATTTCTCTTTTAGTAAGTGTTGCTTACATTACACATGTTCTTACGTATTGGGGATCTTACGTTATTAAATGTGTTGATTTGGAAAGCTTTTGTATAAAGCTATATTAAAAAACCGTCTCGTCCTTAATTTTTACACACCAGTGTATAAATATGACATGTTTTAAGCCAGAATCAGACTTAGTTTTAAAAAGGATCTTTATTTGATGAAATATGCACAAGCTCTGACGCTGAGAGGAGAGAAAAAAAGAACGCCGCGTGAAAAATAAGTGGGTTAACACTTAAAACACAGATATGATAATTATCACGGATTTTATGAGTGTATTGAAAGTTAATGCTGACATATAGGGCTATTAAATCAAACGATCTGGAATTAGATATGTTTATTGGCTAAGCCATATGTTCGGAAGAAATAAATGGGTGATCAGTTTGATACTTGAAGACGAAATGAAAAACATATGAGTCAAGTGCTAGACAAAGAAATTAATTTTTAATCTAATTTAATTATCCTTATCTATATATATAGAGAGAAAAGCCTATATATAACTATAAAGAAACTTATAGCGGTGCATACTATGCCGTATTTTGTCATGGCGAGTGGTTGATTTTAACAATGGCGAATCAAAAATAGGGCGTGGCCGGTGGTGTGTGAAGGATATTGTATGTTGATGCATTTCCTATGATGGGATTTACTAGGCAGTCATGTGTATCAATAATCCAGTATATTCACATCTGTAAACACATAAAGATCAAGCAGGGACGGCATTACACATAACAAGAAGCTAACATCATGGCGCAAACACAGACAAAGACAAACACAGAACGCGTGGCAGCCGGCTGGTTACATGATTGCAGAGAGGCGAGAGCAGAAGAGAAGAGAGAGAGTGCGAGATTTCCAGATATCGGTATTTATGGGCAGCGGGACGTCACGTGATTTTAGGTGTTGGATGGAGATAGTTTCTTAAGTCTTCGGTAGGTGAATAACCAATTAAATTAATTACATGGTTGTCCTGAAGGGCTGGACCTTAATAATTCAAGAGCTATTATAATTAAATTATTGGAGTTATTACATATATATGTTTACATTCACTAAAATAAACATTCAAAAACAAAAGAATACTGTCTGATAAAAATATTTTAGTATTTTATAATAATTTTTGTTTTTCATTCCACTGTGTTTAGTAAATTATTTAAACATGTATCAGACGAAAAAAGTATATTATACAAAACTAAAATATTCATTGTTTAAACAATAATTATTTCCTTAGAGCTTAAAATAACAAAAGGGGTTTGGTATTTTCATTTACTCAATCAATCGTTACATAACAATAATTTCCTTCCTAGGTTTTGAAATAAAAAAAATGATAAAAAAATGTTCATTGAACAATTAGTAGTGACATACTGTTTGCTTAAAAAATGGCTGTAAAATTAAAAATCTCGTTTATTGATCAGGACTTATTAAATGTTTTTAAAAAAATTGTAAAATTATTAAATCAAAAGAAAGATATGTGTATTAATTTTATTTTATTAATTTCTAAATAAATTTATTTATATGCAAAGTTTCGTTGTTTTGTAAAAACAGAATTTTTAAGGTTTTTTTATTCCACTGTTATACAAAATTTCTCCCATTGTTTATTAAAAAATTAATTTCTGTATTGCGTTGTTAGATTAAAAATATATTTGAATAAAAGGGTAAAAAGCCTGCACTTTAAAACAATTATCAGTAATGAATGAAATGACGCTATAAATAACTCAGGCCAGGAGCGAGCATAACACGGGGAAATTCCCACAGTCTTACATCCCCTACACCCGACATAGTTTTAAACTGCAACGTCGCTAACGCGAAGATTGGAGTTCCCCAATGCCACCTGCGCATGCGCAAAGCACTAAAAGTTTTACGAATGTTTTTTTTAATTTTTAAGTTGAAGTTTCCAAATTTCCCACATCGATAACAAACAAGGTAATTTTAAAATAAAAAATTTAAGGAAAATATCTTTTTTACGGAATCTCGTAAAAACGGTATTAAACGAAAAACATCGTAAAAATGCTTCATTCGTTAAAGCTTTAATTTTTTTTCGGGCTTCATTTTTAAGTTAATGCCTTCAAACTTCATATATCGATTGCAAACAATAGTAATTTTTAAACGAAAAATGTAACAAAAATAGTTCTTAACTATTTCTAACAAAAAGGGGGGAAAAACGAAAACACAACTTTAAAAAAAAAACCGTAATTTTGAAGTTATTTTTTCAATCTTTGTACAGATTACGGATAATATCGTTCTACACAAATAAAAAAAGTTTCGTGAGATTATTTTTATAAACAAAGAAGTTATTAAATATATAAATAAAACTGAGTATTTTTTGAAAAATCGAAAAAAAAAAGTTTTTGATATTCAATTTCGCCAAATCCGAAGATTTTCAATATTTATAGGTGCACCTTCTTTTCTAGTGCAATCTTTCATCAAATGTAACGGGCTGAAAGTTAATGCCTTCAAACTTAACACATCGATTGCAAACAACAGTAATTTTTAAACAAAAAATGAAACAAAAATAATGCTAAAATATTTCTCGCAAAAAGGGGAAAAAACGATAAACTGTATGAAATGTTGAATCAAATCTGTGAGCATTTTTTGAAATGTTCGTTACACGGGAAAAAAGTTTCATACAATTATTTTTATAAATGAAGAAGTTAAAAAAACTTTGAATTTGATAAGCAGTTATTAAATATTTAAAATTTGAGTATTTTTCAAAAATTCGTAAGAAAAAGTTATCGCGCTATTTTATTTTTTAAATCAGTAACTCTAAAAGATCAAAGAATGAGTTTTTTAAAAATCATTTTCATATAAACGCATCGTTATTGATTCATTTTAGAAAAAATCTTAAATTATGTAAAGTATTCTTGTTTTGTAAAAAAAAAAAAAAAACATACTGTATCTCTCTCTCTCGTGACGAAATAAATTATCTTTCCAATTACTTAATAGCTGGCGAAGTTATTAAATGAGCGAATAAAATTTTGAGTATTTTTTTTAAAAAATCATAGGTACTAAGTGATGATGCAGTTTCGAACCTGGAAACTACCATTTATAAAGAAGAGCGTTTAACAATCATGCTGCGGTTCCTTTGGGGAAAAGCAGTAAAAAAACCTTTAAAATAAAAAGAAAAGATATTCAATTTCGCTTTGCGTAATTTGTTAAAGTTAAAAAAAAATTTCAGGCTCCATTTTTAAGGGGGGAAGATAAAGACCAAGTTGTAAAGGAAGAAGCTAAAATCGCAAAAGTACCTAAGCCCAAGCCCCCTCAACCCATTCATCTTAAAATTAAGGATAATTTTAGATCACAACTTAAATTAATTTATCAAAATTTTCCAGGAATCACCAATAAATCTTCACAGGTGAATTTGTTAAATTATTTACTAAAGATGTTGACGAAAACCATAAATTAACTAATTTTCTTGAAAGTAATAAAGATTTTGAATTTTTCTGTGTCAAACCTAAAATTGTGAAACCGATTAAAGTCGTTATTAAAGGGCGACCTATTTTTACAAAAACTGAGGAAATTCATTCAGACCTAGAGGTAGAAGAATTTACTGTTGAAAAAGTTAGTCAGTTAATATCTAAAAAACATAAAGGCCCCCTCCCTTTTTTTCAGATTACATTACCTAGAAATGCCTATAATTTAAAAATTTTTGATCTCAAGACCCTCGGTTAGCTGCAAATTCGTGTAGAAGGATTCCTCGTTAGAGGATTCACCAAATGCTATAATTGCAATAACTTTTATCACACGGCAGAAAACTGCCATTAAAACCAAGATGTTTAAAGTGCGGCAAAGAGCACATTACAAAACAATGCCCGATTAAGGAGAGGCAGGATGATCCATTTTGTATTAACTGTCAGGAATATGGCCACTCGGAATGCTATACAAAATGCTCTAAATTCCCAAGACCTAAAAAGGGCTCGCTCTTACCTAAAATTAAAAATTTCAACATCAATGTTCGTAAGGAAGAAGTTTCCTTCGCTAACGTTGTTAGCAGAGTTGCCCTCTCCCCCCTTCACCCCACTTGAAAATGAATTAGCAAAGATGCAAAGGAAAGCAAAGGAATCGAAAAAGATGAAAACTCTACTGACCTAAGTGATTGAGCTAGTAAGTTTAATTTCAAAGATATTAAAAAGATCCCCAGAAATACTGCAAATTATTCAAAAACTTAAGAGTGCTGAAGACGAAAAATACTAAAACCTATCTTCTTGTCGAAGCTTTGCTTGATAAGAAATAATTGTATATTCTCCTTTTAGATACTTTAAATTTTTTTCAAAATTTCTTATTCATTATTTTTAAAATTAATTTCTAATATTTTATCTCCATTGACTTTTCTTTCTAAAATTTTCTAAGTCCAACTTTTTCTCCATGCTCACTCCCAACATCCAATGAGATGCCTCGGTACTCCAGTCTGCTCCTGCCACCCCATTGGTCCTTGCATCCGAAACCCCATCCATCACCATCAACCATGCTACAAATCCAGTTCCTGATAGAGGACGGAGGGATTTGTCTTATCCCAATTCCTTAAAAAATGTAGCATCAGTAGAACAGGGGTTCGGGAAGAGTACCACAATTTGATAAAAAATAATTATGAGTGCCGCTTCCAACATTTCCACCAAACAAATATGAAAAAGTAAAAAAAAAATGTTACTTATAGGCTTAGTATGAAATTTTTACGCCAATATAGCACTTTTTTAATGCAAGAAATTTGAAAATAAGATGAAGTGCAAATTTAGGTTTCATTGTTAATAAACTTTTTACAGGTTCAATTCAGTTAAGTTAGGTACAAAATAAAAACGAGTAACTTGAAACATTTAATGTTAGTATTTACTTATATATATATATATATATATATATATATATATATATATATATATATATATATATATATATATATATATATATATATATATATATAATGCGGCTTTTGAATTGATTTTTTTAAGAGAACTGTTTTGAAGAAAGGATTTTGAATTGTTCTCAAGATTAAGAATCGTGAACTGTTTTGAAACTTGGCAGCATCGAAACTGTGCTGAAGTGTGGGAATTTCAATTATATCCAACATTTAGTAGTAAGTGAACAATTTTGAATCTCTAGTAAATTGTTAATAAGTTGTACAGTTGAGAAAGTTTATTTTAAAAGTGCATGAGAAATGGCGTTTTTAGGAAGAGCTTTGAAGGTAGATTTGAAGTGTTTGGCGGAAGAATTAGGAGAAACTGTAACGGAAGAAATGAAAGTTCCTGCTTTAAAAAAGTTGATAGTAGCAAGTAAGGAGTATGAAGAGGTGTTCGCGAAAGAATTATTACACAGAATAGTAAGCGAAAGAGAAAATGAAATTAAACACCAAGAGAGAGAAGATGAAATAAAGCGCCAAGAAAGAGAAGATGAAATAAAGCGCCAAGAAAGAGAAGATGAATTAGAGAAGTTGAAGATAGAAGCCTCGATGATGAGTAATGGTTTTAGAAGAGAGAGGAATTCTCAGAATGAGGGAATACAAGAACACGTACCAGTTGGATTGCAAAAATTAATGCGTACTTTTGACCCCAAAGAAGGTGATATAAGTTTTTACCTAATACTGTTTGAAAGACAAGCACGAAGATTCCATATTAAGGAAGAAGATTGGGTAACGAATCTTGTTAGACTATTGCTGTTAGAAATGGCGAATTTGATCGCCAGGGAACCAGAAGAAAAGGCAAATGATTATGAACATATAAAAGGTATGTTATTAAAAAGATTTAAATTGAGCCCAGAAGCATTTAAAGTAAAATTTAAGAGGCATTGTAAATCGGCCGAGAACACTTGGCGAGATTTTGGATTTGAGTTGGCGAACTACTTTAATGAGTGGATTTCGGGACTAAAAATCTACGATTCTAACAGGCTGAAACAACTTGTCAGTGTAGAGCAGATGAAGGAACAGGTTTCCAGGGATATACAGCAACATTTTATAAATGACTGGAGTAGAATTGTAACAGTTGACGATCTTACTGAGAAGTTAGATGATTATGAAAACGCAAGGCAATATAACCAGGCCACTAAAGCTACTTTGTCTCAACCGTATAGAAATTCCTATCGAGAAAACCTAGCATGGGCAATAGAAGTTGTCATACATTTGGTGAAGGATATAGACAAGAATCAAACAACCGCAGTGGATATGATACGCGAAATTCTTTCCAAAAACCAATTACATGTTTCAATTGTGGACGAGTAGGACATTTTGCGAGATTTTGCAGGGATAAGAAAGACGGGAGAGGAAAGACCGAGGGTAAAGTTGCTGAGGTAAAGGTATTTGAAGTGCAAGTGGCAGAAGTCAAAGTAGTTGAGGATGAAAGCAAAGTAGTCACAGCGAGATTCAACGGCAAAGTTGTAAGGGAAAATAAGAAATGCAGCGCAGTTCAACTAAAAATGTCTGATCTTAAAATAGTAAAAATTTCGTATGGTGGAACAGAATATGAAGCTGTAGTGGATTCAGGTGCACAAATTAGTGTGTTTAAAAGCAGTGTAGTGGGAAAGGAAGTAGATTACAAAGGACATATAATGTTGAAACCCGCATTTGGCTTTAAAGGCTGAACTAAAAGAAGTGGATATTGGTTTGGTAACGGATGGGTATATTACGCCGGTAATTAAAACGGTGGTGGCAACTGTGAATGGACTGAATACTGACATATTATTGGATATTGAAACTTATGAAGCATTATTAGAACAAGAAAGAATATACAGTCCCAGATTTATAGCCGCTATGAACTTAAGATCAGATTCCTTCAAAAAATCGTTAGATGAGAGTGTAAATACTGAAGAGGAAGAACAAGAGCCAACTATAACAGAATATGATGAGGAGAATGGAAATAACACAGAAAAATTCAAGAAACAACAACAGATTTGTGATACTCTTCAGGAAGCATGGAATTTTGCTAGGCGAAACAAAGGATGATATGTGATAGAAAACGATATCCTGAACCATGAAGAGCTATTGGGCGGAAATAGGATAAAACAGTTAGTGATTCCTGAAATGAGGAAGAGGAAAATACTAAACAATGCGCATGAATCAGTGTTCGGAGCACATCTAGGAGCTCATAAAACAATTCAGAGAATGAAATTTTCGTTTTATTGGCCAGGAATAGTAAAGGAGATTAAAGCATATTGTAGTTCCTGTTATGGTTGTCAGCTTAGAAAAGTAATTCGTTCGGTTGACAAAATTCCGATAACACCTGTGTCTCGTCCTGAATTGCCATTCCAAGTAGTAAACGTTGATTTAATTGATCCTGTAGATCCAGTATCATCACAAGGACACAAATACATACTGTGTTTGATGGACCAGCATTCTAGATGGCCGGAAGCAATCCCACTCAAGTCACTAACGGCTAAAAGTACGTGTGAAGCACTGCTCGAAATATTCAGTAGAACAGGAATTCCAGAAGTGATCGTAATGGACAATGCAACAAATTTTACGACCAGTTTAACGCAAGAGTTTTTGAAGATTTTAGGAGCTTGTCCGCGTTTTTCAACACCTTACCATCCAGAAGGAAACGGGTTAATTGAGAGATGGAACCAAACTCTCAAGAACATGTTGCACCACATTATCAGAGAGGAAGGAAGAAGTTGGCATAGGCATATATCGTTTTTACTATGGGCTTATCGTGAAGTTCCAAACGCAACTACCGGTACACCACCTTTTCTACTAATGTAAGGAAGAGATCTGAAAGGACCGTTGTCTATACTGAAGTCAATTTGGACTGGGAACACGTTGTTATCTCTGAATATGAAGGGATCAGTAGAGAATTTTTTGAAAAAGCTAAAAGAAAAGTTAGAAGTAGCAACCCACAAAGCAAAGTTAACAAGTGACGTGCAACAAGGTAGCTACACTAAATATTACAACAGGCAAGAGAAACATCGAGAATTTGCAACAGGAGATCAAGTGCTTGTTTTGATACCTGATTCGACGAATAAGCTATATGCTAGATGGACAGGTCCAGTTAAAGTTGTTAAAAGAGTAAAACCAAATTCATATTATTTGCAGATGGCTGGAGGTAATTTGAGATTACTGCATGTTAACGAGATCAGAGAATACAGAACGAGAGTTCAAACGGTTGGAGTTGTTTATGATATTGATGATGAATTCGGTGAGATATATGAAACGCCAACAGTTCCTGAAGCTGAGAAGAAGGACGAAGCATTGGACAGAGTGACGTTGTATTACCTATCTAAGAAGCAACAAACTCAACTAAAGGATCTTTTACATCGACACAGGAAGTTGTTTTCTGGAAAAATAAAAAGAGCTTAAGTTGGTGAACATGTGATAAAACTGAAGACTGAGGAGGAGACGATGAAACCCAAAACTTATAAGATACCAGAAAACTTAAGAGGAGTTGGAAACCTCTCTCTTTCTCTATACTGACAATGTTAAATTGGCTGTTTTCGATGTACCTTTTCTCGAAATCTGTTTTATGCACATGCTTGAAATTTTTCATACTATTAAAGTACACCTCTCTCATTATACATTAGCTAATTTTGAATTTTTTAATGAATTATGAAATATTTTATCAAACATTGCGAAATGTGACCCATTTTTTACTTAAAAAAATTTGTAAAAATTAAATTTTGAGTTTTTTACAAAAGCTCATTTTAGTATATATTAGACATCATTATAAATAATTCATAAAAAATTTACATACCTGTGAACAGTAGTTTCTCAGAAAAGGTACATCGCACATTAAAATTTACATTTTGAGATAAATTGATTTTAATGTATACAGTGAGACTTTTATCGTCTAGGGAAAAAAAAAAAAAGTAAAAGGCTCGATTTAAAATAAAAGATACATGTTTTGGTTTATATTAGTCGTTACACTTTTGAACAAAAACAAAGTAATTTGTTTACAATTTTTGCCATTAAAATGGGCGTGGCCCAAACTCAATGAATATTTAAAAATACTTTTTAAGGGCTTCTAAATACCCTAGAGGTTAAAGTAAGATATTTTTAGAAAGGTTAAAATCTATTCAGTTTGAAAATGTAAAAAAATCTCAAATTGTCAAAAAAATAAGATTTTAGCTTTCCAACACCCCTTAAAAAGAAAAGTAGATGTGAAGATAGACGAATTGTTAGAGTTAGGGCTGATTGAACCTGTTGTAAGTGAAATAGCACACCCCGTGGTATGTGTTCATAAGAAGGATGGAACAATTCGGTTATGCATAGATTTCAGAAGCTTGAATGCCCTTACCATACCGGACGCACATCCAATGCAGAATATGATGGAGTTGAATTTCTTAGTAGGGAAGAAAAAATTCATTACTGTACTAGATATGTTGAAAGGGAGGATATTGGTCTATACCAAAGGAAGACAGCAGCAAACATCTAACAGCCTTCTGAACTCATCGAGGACAGTACCAATTGAATGTGTTATCATTTGGGTTAAGAAACGCTGCTGCAACCTACCATAGAGCCATGTCTAAAGTGGTTCAAACTATATCTGATATTGCATGTGCGTATATCGACGATTTAGCAATATTCTCTGATACGTGGGAAGAACATTTAAATCATCTAGAAAAAGTTTTCAAAAGATTGGAGCATTTTAATTTCTCAGTGAATTTAGGAAAGTGTGAGTTTGCAAGACAAAAAGTTAAATACTTAGGACATGTCATTGGTTCAGGTAGACATTTCCCTGACAAAGAAAGAATAAAAGCGATTCAGAACTTACAGGCACCAACGACCAAGAAACAACTGAGAAGTGCTTTGGGATTGTGCAATTGCAAAAATTGCTCTACCATTGACGGAGCTCACTAAAAGAAAGTCCCTAATGAGATTCCATGGAGAAAGGAGGCTGAAAATGCTTTCAAGGAGTTGAAGACAGTACTATGTGGAATTACAGAGTTGCAGGTGCCAGACATAGAGAAACCGTACTACTTGCATACGGATGCTTCTCAGAGGGCAGTTGGATGCTGTCTAGGTCAATTGGATGGAGAAGACAACATTCATCCCATAGCTTTTGGGAGCCAGAAACTGAACCCAAGCCAACAAAAGTGGTCAACAATTGAATGGGAAGCGTTTGCTATTATTTGGGCTCTAAAAAGATTTGAAACTTTACTGTGTGGAGCAAAGATTTTCTTACTAACCGATCATAATCCTCTAGTATTCCTCACTAGTGCTGCACCCCAATGTCCGAGATTGCAAAGGTGGGAGTTGGCCATTCAACGCCATGACATTGAAGCAAGCCACATATAAGGATCTAAACTAGTTAATGCAGATGAGCTATCCAGACTGTAAATGTAAACTGTAATTAAATAAGAACTTTAAGAAGGATTTAAGATTAATTTAGGTTTTAAACATTTTCTTAGCTTTATTGTTAGATGATTAAGTTAAGAAGAATATTTGTGTAAAATTTAATGTTGAGTATTTTTATGTAAATGTATAATATTAAGATAGTGACTAAACAGTGTTTTATTTTGTGTGTAACGTGTAACCCTAGATTGTTTTAGCCATATTTGATCTTTGGATCTATTATGACTCTCGGGGGGAGGTGTCAGGGTTACGCAGTAATGTTATTAAATTACTCGTTTTTGCGATCACGAGATAATATTTTAAACGAGCTACTTTTGTATCTTGTCTTTGGCAACGAGCCAAAAAGTTGTTGATGGAATTCGCTTAAATAAAATGTTGAATGTTGTGCTGTTCTTATGAAATTTTCGTTTTGAGTATAAACTGGGTTCACGACTGACATTTGCGCGGGCAGAGCCCAATGGATTTCAAGTTGTTTCAAGATTTTTTAAGAGAACTGTTTTGAAGAAAGGATTTTGAATTGTTCTCAAGATTAAGAATCGTGAACTGTTTTGAAACTTGGCAGCATCGAAACTGTGCTGAAGTGTGGGAATTTCAATTATATCCAACATTTAGTAGTAAGTGAACAATTTTGAATCTCTAGTAAATTGTTAATAAGTTGTACAGTTGAGAAAGTTTATTTTAAAAGTGCATGAGAAATGGCGTTTTTAGGAAGAGCTTTGAAGGTAGATTTGAAGTGTTTGGCGGAAGAATTAGGAGAAACTGTAACGGAAGAAATGAAAGTTCCTGCTAAAAAAAGTTGATAGTAGCAAGTAAGGAGTATGAAGAGGTGTTCGCGAAAGAATTATTACACAGAATAGTAAGCGAAAGAGAAAATGAAATTAAACACCAAGAGAGAGAAGATGAAATAAAGCGCCAAGAAAGAGAAGATGAAATAAAGCGCCAAGAAAGAGAAGATGAATTAGAGAAGTTGAAGATAGAAGCCTCGATGATGAGTAATGGTTTTAGAAAGAGAGGAATTCTCAGAATGAGGGAATACAAGAACACGTACCAGTTGGATTGCAAAAATTAATGCGTACTTTTGACCCCAAAGAAGGTGATATAAGTTTTTACCTAATACTGTTTGAAAGACAAGCACGAAGATTCCATATTAAGGAAGAAGATTGGGTAACGAATCTTGTTAGACTATTGCTGTTAGAAATGGCGAATTTGATCGCCAGGGAACCAGAAGAAAAGGCAAATGATTATGAACATATAAAAGGTATGTTATTAAAAAGATTTAAATTGAGCCCAGAAGCATTTAAAGTAAAATTTAAGAGGCATTGTAAATCGGCCGAGAACACTTGGCGAGATTTTGGATTTGAGTTGGCGAACTACTTTAATGAGTGGATTTCGGGACTAAAAATCTACGATTCTAACAGGCTGAAACAACTTGTCAGTGTAGAGCAGATGAAGGAACAGGTTTCCAGGGATATACAGCAACATTTTATAAATGACTGGAGTAGAATTGTAACAGTTGACGATCTTACTGAGAAGTTAGATGATTATGAAAACGCAAGGCAATATAACCAGGCCACTAAAGCTACTTTGTCTCAACCGTATAGAAATTCCTATCGAGAAAACCTAGCATGGGCAATAGAAGTTGTCATACATTTGGTGAAGGATATAGACAAGAATCAAACAACCGCAGTGGATATGATACGCGAAATTCTTTCCAAAAACCAATTACATGTTTCAATTGTGGACGAGTAGGACATTTTGCGAGATTTTGCAGGGATAAGAAAGACGGGAGAGGAAAGACCGAGGGTAAAGTTGCTGAGGTAAAGGTATTTGAAGTGCAAGTGGCAGAAGTCAAAGTAGTTGAGGATGAAAGCAAAGTAGTCACAGCGAGATTCAACGGCAAAGTTGTAAGGGAAAATAAGAAATGCAGCGCAGTTCAACTAAAAATGTCTGATCTTAAAATAGTAAAAATTTCGTATGGTGGAACAGAATATGAAGCTGTAGTGGATTCAGGTGCACAAATTAGTGTGTTTAAAAGCAGTGTAGTGGGAAAGGAAGTAGATTACAAAGGACATATAATGTTGAAACCCGCATTTGGCTTTAAAGGCTGAACTAAAAGAAGTGGATATTGGTTTGGTAACGGATGGGTATATTACGCCGGTAATTAAAACGGTGGTGGCAACTGTGAATGGACTGAATACTGACATATTATTGGATATTGAAACTTATGAAGCATTATTAGAACAAGAAAGAATATACAGTCCCAGATTTATAGCCGCTATGAACTTAAGATCAGATTCCTTCAAAAAATCGTTAGATGAGAGTGTAAATACTGAAGAGGAAGAACAAGAGCCAACTATAACAGAATATGATGAGGAGAATGGAAATAACACAGAAAAATTCAAGAAACAACAACAGATTTGTGATACTCTTCAGGAAGCATGGAATTTTGCTAGGCGAAACAAAGGATGATATGTGATAGAAAACGATATCCTGAACCATGAAGAGCTATTGGGCGGAAATAGGATAAAACAGTTAGTGATTCCTGAAATGAGGAAGAGGAAAATACTAAACAATGCGCATGAATCAGTGTTCGGAGCACATCTAGGAGCTCATAAAACAATTCAGAGAATGAAATTTTCGTTTTATTGGCCAGGAATAGTAAAGGAGATTAAAGCATATTGTAGTTCCTGTTATGGTTGTCAGCTTAGAAAAGTAATTCGTTCGGTTGACAAAATTCCGATAACACCTGTGTCTCGTCCTGAATTGCCATTCCAAGTAGTAAACGTTGATTTAATTGATCCTGTAGATCCAGTATCATCACAAGGACACAAATACATACTGTGTTTGATGGACCAGCATTCTAGATGGCCGGAAGCAATCCCACTCAAGTCACTAACGGCTAAAAGTACGTGTGAAGCACTGCTCGAAATATTCAGTAGAACAGGAATTCCAGAAGTGATCGTAATGGACAATGCAACAAATTTTACGGCCAGTTTAACGCAAGAGTTTTTGAAGATTTTAGGAGCTTGTCCGCGTTTTTCAACACCTTACCATCCAGAAGGAAACGGGTTAATTGAGAGATGGAACCAAACTCTCAAGAACATGTTGCACCACATTATCAGAGAGGAAGGAAGAAGTTGGCATAGGCATATATCGTTTTTACTATGGGCTTATCGTGAAGTTCCAAACGCAACTACCGGTACACCACCTTTTCTACTAATGTAAGGAAGAGATCTGAAAGGACCGTTGTCTATACTGAAGTCAATTTGGACTGGGAACACGTTGTTATCTCTGAATATGAAGGGATCAGTAGAGAATTTTTGAAAAAGCTAAAAGAAAAGTTAGAAGTAGCAACCCACAAAGCAAAGTTAACAAGTGACGTGCAACAAGGTAGCTACACTAAATATTACAACAGGCAAGAGAAACATCGAGAATTTCCAACAGGAGATCAAGTGCTTGTTTTGATACCTGATTCGACGAATAAGCTATATGCTAGATGGACAGGTCCAGTTAAAGTTGTTAAAAGAGTAAAACCAAATTCATATTATTTGCAGATGGCTGGAGGTAATTTGAGATTACTGCATGTTAACGAGATCAGAGAATACAGAACGAGAGTTCAAACGGTTGGAGTTGTTTATGATATTGATGATGAATTCGGTGAGATATATGAAACGCCAACAGTTCCTGAAGCTGAGAAGAATGACGAAGCATTGGACAGAGTGACGTTGTATTACCTATCTAAGAAGCAACAAACTCAACTAAAGGATCTTTTACATCGACACAGGAAGTTGTTTTCTGGAAAAATAAAAAGAGCTTAAGTTGGTGAACATGTGATAAAACTGAAGACTGAGGAGGAGACGATGAAACCCAAAACTTATAAGATACCAGAAAACTTAAGAGGAGTTGGAAACCTCTCTCTTTCTCTATACTGACAATGTTAAATTGGCTGTTTTCGATGTACCTTTTCTCGAAATTGTTTTATGCACATGCTTGAAATTTTTCATACTATTAAAGTACACCTCTCTCATTATACATTAGCTAATTTTGAATTTTTAATGAATTATGAAATATTTTATCAAACATTGCGAAATGTGACCCATTTTTTACTTAAAAAAATTTGTAAAAATTAAATTTTTGAGTTTTTTACAAAAAGCTCATTTTAGTATATATTAGACATCATTATAAATAATTCATAAAAAATTTACATACCTGTGAACAGTAGTTTCTCAGAAAAGGTACATCGCACATTAAAATTTACATTTTGAGATAAATTGATTTTAATGTATACAGTGAGACTTTTATCGTCTAGGGAAAAAAAAAAGTAAAAGGCTCGATTTAAAATAAAAGATACATGTTTTGGTTTATATTAGTCGTTACACTTTTGAACAAAAACAAAGTAATTTGTTTACAATTTTTGCCATTAAAATGGGCGTGGCCCAAACTCAATGAATATTTAAAAATACTTTTAAGGGCTTCTAAATACCCTAGAGGTTAAAGTAAGATATTTTTAGAAAGGTTAAAATCTATTCAGTTTGAAAATGTAAAAAAATCTCAAATTGTCAAAAAAAAATAAGATTTTAGCTTTCCAACACCCCTAAAAAGAAAAGTAGATGTGAAGATAGACGAATTGTTAGAGTTAGGGCTGATTGAACCTGTTGTAAGTGAAATAGCACACCCCGTGGTATGTGTTCATAAGAAGGATGGAACAATTCGGTTATGCATAGATTTCAGAAGCTTGAATGCCCTTACCATACCGGACGCACATCCAATGCAGAATATGATGAAGTTGAATTTCTTAGTAGGGAAGAAAAAATTCATTACTGTACTAGATATGTTGAAAGGGAGGATATTGGTCTATACCAAAGGAAGACAGCAGCAAACATCTAACAGCCTTCTGAACTCATCGAGGACAGTACCAATTGAATGTGTTATCATTTGGGTTAAGAAACGCTGCTGCAACCTACCATAGAGCCATGTCTAAAGTGGTTCAAACTATATCTGATATTGCATGTGCGTATATCGACGATTTAGCAATATTCTCTGATACGTGGGAAGAACATTTAAATCATCTAGAAAAAGTTTTCAAAAGATTGGAGCATTTTAATTTCTCAGTGAATTTAGGAAAGTGTGAGTTTGCAAGACAAAAAGTTAAATACTTAGGACATGTCATTGGTTCAGGTAGACATTTCCTGACAAAGAAAGAATAAAAGCGATTCAGAACTTACAGGCACCAACGACCAAGAAACAACTGAGAAGTGCTTTGGGATTGTGCAATTGCAAAAATTGCTCTACCATTGACGGAGCTCACTAAAAAGAAAGTCCCTAATGAGATTCCATGGAGAAAGGAGGCTGAAAATGCTTTCAAGGAGTTGAAGACAGTACTATGTGGAATTACAGAGTTGCAGGTGCCAGACATAGAGAAACCGTACTACTTGCATACGGATGCTTCTCAGAGGGCAGTTGGATGCTGTCTAGGTCAATTGGATGGAGAAGACAACATTCATCCCATAGCTTTTGGGAGCCAGAAACTGAACCCAAGCCAACAAAAGTGGTCAACAATTGAATGGGAAGCGTTTGCTATTATTTGGGCTCTAAAAAGATTTGAAACTTTACTGTGTGGAGCAAAGATTTTCTTACTAACCGATCATAATCCTCTAGTATTCCTCACTAGTGCTGCACCCCAATGTCCGAGATTGCAAAGGTGGGAGTTGGCCATTCAACGCCATGACATTGAAGCAAGCCACATATAAGGATCTAAACTAGTTAATGCAGATGAGCTATCCAGACTGTAAATGTAAACTGTAATTAAATAAGAACTTTAAGAAGGATTTAAGATTAATTTAGGTTTTAAACATTTTCTTAGCTTTATTGTTAGATGATTAAGTTAAGAAGAATATTTGTGTAAAATTTAATGTTGAGTATTTTTATGTAAATGTATAATATTAAGATAGTGACTAAACAGTGTTTTATTTTGTGTGTAACGTGTAACCCTAGATTGTTTTAGCCATATTTGATCTTTGGATCTATTATGACTCTCGGGGAAGGTGTCAGGGTTACGCAGTAATGTTATTAAATTACTCGTTTTTGCG
This sequence comes from Trichonephila clavipes, assembly GCA_019973935.1. Lineage (NCBI taxonomy): Eukaryota > Metazoa > Arthropoda > Arachnida > Araneae > Nephilidae > Trichonephila > Trichonephila clavipes. The sequence continues at coordinate 34,691 of BMAU01021141.1, forward strand.
ATCACGAGATAATATTTTGAACGAGCTACTTTTTGTATCTTGTCTTTGGCAACGAGCCAAAAAGTTGTTGATGGAATTCGCTTAAATAAAATGTTGAATGTTGTGCTGTTCTTATGAAATTTTCGTTTTGAGTATAAACTGGGTTCACGACTGACATTTGCGCGGGCAGAGCCCAATGGATTTCAAGTTGTTTCCAAGATTTTTTAAGAGAACTGTTTTGAAGAAAGGATTTTGAATTGTTCTCAAGATTAAGAATCGTGAACTGTTTTGAAACTTGGCAGCATCGAAACTGTGCTGAAGTGTGGGAATTTCAATTATATCCAACATTTAGTAGTAAGTGAACAATTTTGAATCTCTAGTAAATTGTTAATAAGTTGTACAGTTGAGAAAGTTTATTTTAAAAGTGCATGAGAAATGGCGTTTTTAGGAAGAGCTTTGAAGGTAGATTTGAAGTGTTTGGCGGAAGAATTAGGAGAAACTGTAACGGAAGAAATGAAAGTTCCTGCTTTAAAAAAGTTGATAGTAGCAAGTAAGGAGTATGAAGAGGTGTTCGCGAAAGAATTATTACGCAGAATAGTAAGCGAAAGAGAAAATGAAATTAAACACCAAGAGAGAGAAGATGAAATAAAGCGCCAAGAAAGAGAAGATGAAATAAAGCGCCAAGAAAGAGAAGATGAATTAGAGAAGTTGAAGATAGAAGCCTCGATGATGAGTAATGGTTTTAGAAGAGAGAGGAATTCTCAGAATGAGGAAATACAAGAACACGTACCAGTTGGATTGCAAAAATTAATGCGTACTTTTGACCCCAAAGAAGGTGATATAAGTTTTTACCTAATACTGTTTGAAAGACAAGCACGAAGATTCCATATTAAGGAAGAAGATTGGGTAACGAATCTTGTTAGACTATTGCTGTTAGAAATGGCGAATTTGATCGCCAGGGAACCAGAAGAAAAGGCAAATGATTATGAACATATAAAAGGTATGTTATTAAAAAGATTTAAATTGAGCCCAGAAGCATTTAAAGTAAAATTTAAGAGGCATTGTAAATCGGCCGAGAACACTTGGCGAGATTTTGGATTTGAGTTGGCGAACTACTTTAATGAGTGGATTTCGGGACTAAAAATCTACGATTCTAACAGGCTGAAACAACTTGTCAGTGTAGAGCAGATGAAGGAACAGGTTTCCAGGGATATACAGCAACATTTTATAAATGACTGGAGTAGAATTGTAACAGTTGACGATCTTACTGAGAAGTTAGATGATTATGAAAACGCAAGGCAATATAACCAGGCCACTAAAGCTACTTTGTCTCAACCGTATAGAAATTCCTATCGAGAAAACCTAGCATGGGCAATAGAAGTTGTCATACATTTGGTGAAGGATATAGACAAGAATCAAACAACCGCAGTGGATATGATACGCGAAATTCTTTCCAAAAACCAATTACATGTTTCAATTGTGGACGAGTAGGACATTTTGCGAGATTTTGCAGGGATAAGAAACACGGGAGAGGAAAGACCGAGGGTAAAGTTGCTGAGGTAAAGGTATTTGAAGTGCAAGTGGCAGAAGTCAAAGTAGTTGAGGATGAAAGCAAAGTAGTCACAGCGAGATTCAACGGCAAAGTTGTAAGGGAAAATAAGAAATGCAGCGCAGTTCAACTAAAAATGTCTGATCTTAAAATAGTAAAAATTTCGTATGGTGGAACAGAATATGAAGCTGTAGTGGATTCAGGTGCACAAATTAGTGTGTTTAAAAGCAGTGTAGTGGGAAAGGAAGTAGATTACAAAGGACATATAATGTTGAAACCCGCATTTGGCTTTAAAGGCTGAACTAAAAGAAGTGGATATTGGTTTGGTAACGGATGGGTATATTACGCCGGTAATTAAAACGGTGGTGGCAACTGTGAATGGACTGAATACTGACATATTATTGGATATTGAAACTTATGAAGCATTATTAGAACAAGAAAGAATATACAGTCCCAGATTTATAGCCGCTATGAACTTAAGATCAGATTCCTTCAAAAAATCGTTAGATGAGAGTGTAAATACTGAAGAGGAAGAACAAGAGCCAACTATAACAGAATATGATGAGGAGAATGGAAATAACACAGAAAAATTCAAGAAACAACAACAGATTTGTGATACTCTTCAGGAAGCATGGAATTTTGCTAGGCGAAACAAAGGATGATATGTGATAGAAAACGATATCCTGAACCATGAAGAGCTATTGGGCGGAAATAGGATAAAACAGTTAGTGATTCCTGAAATGAGGAAGAGGAAAATACTAAACAATGCGCATGAATCAGTGTTCGAGCACATCTAGGAGCTCATAAAACAATTCAGAGAATGAAATTTTCGTTTTATTGGCCAGGAATAGTAAAGGAGATTAAAGCATATTGTAGTTCCTGTTATGGTTGTCAGCTTAGAAAAGTAATTCGTTCGGTTGACAAAATTCCGATAACACCTGTGTCTCGTCCTGAATTGCCATTCCAAGTAGTAAACGTTGATTTAATTGATCCTGTAGATCCAGTATCATCACAAGGACACAAATACATACTGTGTTTGATGGACCAGCATTCTAGATGGCCGGAAGCAATCCCACTCAAGTCACTAACGGCTAAAAGTACGTGTGAACACTGCTCGAAATATTCAGTAGAACAGGAATTCCAGAAGTGATCGTAATGGACAATGCAACAAATTTTACGGCCAGTTTAACGCAAGAGTTTTTGAAGATTTTAGGAGCTTGTCCGCGTTTTTCAACACCTTACCATCCAGAAGGAAACGGGTTAATTGAGAGATGGAACCAAACTCTCAAGAACATGTTGCACCACATTATCAGAGAGGAAGGAAGAAGTTGGCATAGGCATATATCGTTTTTACTATGGGCTTATCGTGAAGTTCCAAACGCAACTACCGGTACACCACCTTTTCTACTAATGTAAGGAAGAGATCTGAAAGGACCGTTGTCTATACTGAAGTCAATTTGGACTGGGAACACGTTGTTATCTCTGAATATGAAGGGATCAGTAGAGAATTTTTTGAAAAAGCTAAAAGAAAAGTTAGAAGTAGCAACCCACAAAGCAAAGTTAACAAGTGACGTGCAACAAGGTAGCTACACTAAATATTACAACAGGCAAGAGAAACATCGAGAATTTGCAACAGGAGATCAAGTGCTTGTTTTGATACCTGATTCGACGAATAAGCTATATGCTAGATGGACAGGTCCAGTTAAAGTTGTTAAAAGAGTAAAACCAAATTCATATTATTTGCAGATGGCTGGAGGTAATTTGAGATTACTGCATGTTAACGAGATCAGAGAATACAGAACGAGAGTTCAAACGGTTGGAGTTGTTTATGATATTGATGATGAATTCGGTGAGATATATGAAACGCCAACAGTTCCTGAAGCTGAGAAGAATGACGAAGCATTGGACAGAGTGACGTTGTATTACCTATCTAAGAAGCAACAAACTCAACTAAAGGATCTTTTACATCGACACAGGAAGTTGTTTTCTGGAAAAATAAAAAGAGCTTAAGTTGGTGAACATGTGATAAAACTGAAGACTGAGGAGGAGACGATGAAACCCAAAACTTATAAGATACCAGAAAACTTAAGAGGAGTTGGAAACCTCTCTCTTTCTCTATACTGACAATGTTAAATTGGCTGTTTTCGATGTACCTTTTCTCGAAATCTGTTTTATGCACATGCTTGAAATTTTTCATACTATTAAAGTACACCTCTCTCATTATACATTAGCTAATTTTGAATTTTTTAATGAATTATGAAATATTTTATCAAACATTGCGAAATGTGACCCATTTTTTACTTAAAAAAATTTGTAAAAATTAAATTTTTGAGTTTTTTACAAAAAGCTCATTTTAGTATATATTAGACATCATTATAAATAATTCATAAAAAATTTACATACCTGTGAACAGTAGTTTCTCAGAAAAGGTACATCGCACATTAAAATTTACATTTTGAGATAAATTGATTTTAATGTATACAGTGAGACTTTTATCGTCTAGGGAAAAAAAAGTAAAAGGCTCGATTTAAAATAAAAGATACATGTTTTGGTTTATATTAGTCGTTACACTTTTGAACAAAAACAAAGTAATTTGTTTACAATTTTTGCCATTAAAATGGGCGTGGCCCAAACTCAATGAATATTTAAAAATACTTTTAAGGGCTTCTAAATACCCTAGAGGTTAAAGTAAGATATTTTTAGAAAGGTTAAAATCTATTCAGTTTGAAAATGTAAAAAAATCTCAAATTGTCAAAAAAATAAGATTTTAGCTTTCCAACACCCCTTAAAAAGAAAAGTAGATGTGAAGATAGACGAATTGTTAGAGTTAGGGCTGATTGAACCTGTTGTAAGTGAAATAGCACACCCCGTGGTATGTGTTCATAAGAAGGATGGAACAATTCGGTTATGCATAGATTTCAGAAGCTTGAATGCCCTTACCATACCGGACGCACATCCAATGCAGAATATGATGGAGTTGAATTTCTTAGTAGGGAAGAAAAAATTCATTACTGTACTAGATATGTTGAAAGGGAGGATATTGGTCTATACCAAAGGAAGACAGCAGCAAACATCTAACAGCCTTCTGAACTCATCGAGGACAGTACCAATTGAATGTGTTATCATTTGGGTTAAGAAACGCTGCTGCAACCTACCATAGAGCCATGTCTAAAGTGGTTCAAACTATATCTGATATTGCATGTGCGTATATCGACGATTTAGCAATATTCTCTGATACGTGGGAAGAACATTTAAATAATCTAGAAAAAGTTTTCAAAAGATTGGAGCATTTTAATTTCTCAGTGAATTTAGGAAAGTGTGAGTTTGCAAGACAAAAAGTTAAATACTTAGGACATGTCATTGGTTCAGGTAGACATTTCCCTGACAAAGAAAGAATAAAAGCGATTCAGAACTTACAGGCACCAACGACCAAGAAACAACTGAGAAGTGCTTTGGGATTGTGCAATTGCAAAAATTGCTCTACCATTGACGGAGCTCACTAAAAGAAAGTCCCTAATGAGATTCCATGGAGAAAGGAGGCTGAAAATGCTTTCAAGGAGTTGAAGACAGTACTATGTGGAATTACAGAGTTGCAGGTGCCAGACATAGAGAAACCGTACTACTTGCATACGGATGCTTCTCAGAGGGCAGTTGGATGCTGTCTAGGTCAATTGGATGGAGAAGACAACATTCATCCCATAGCTTTTGGGAGCCAGAAACTGAACCCAAGCCAACAAAAGTGGTCAACAATTGAATGGGAAGCGTTTGCTATTATTTGGGCTCTAAAAAGATTTGAAACTTTACTGTGTGGAGCAAAGATTTTCTTACTAACCGATCATAATCCTCTAGTATTCCTCACTAGTGCTGCACCCCAATGTCCGAGATTGCAAAGGTGGGAGTTGGCCATTCAACGCCATGACATTGAAGCAAGCCACATATAAGGATCTAAACTAGTTAATGCAGATGAGCTATCCAGACTGTAAATGTAAACTGTAATTAAATAAGAACTTTAAGAAGGATTTAAGATTAATTTAGGTTTTAAACATTTTCTTAGCTTTATTGTTAGATGATTAAGTTAAGAAGAATATTTGTGTAAAATTTAATGTTGAGTATTTTTATGTAAATGTATAATATTAAGATAGTGACTAAACAGTGTTTTATTTTGTGTGTAACGTGTAACCCTAGATTGTTTTAGCCATATTTGATCTTTGGATCTATTATGACTCTCGGGGGGAAGGTGTCAGGGTTACGCAGTAATGTTATTAAATTACTCGTTTTTGCGATCACGAGATAATATTTTGAACGAGCTACTTTTGTATCTTGTCTTTGGCAACGAGCCAAAAAGTTGTTGATGGAATTCGCTTAAATAAAATGTTGAATGTTGTGCTGTTCTTATGAAATTTTCGTTTTGAGTATAAACTGGGTTCACGACTGACATTTGCGCGGGCAGAGCCCAATGGATTTCAAGTTGTTTCCAAGATTTTTAAGAGAACTGTTTTGAAGAAAGGATTTTGAATTGTTCTCAAGATTAAGAATCGTGAACTGTTTTGAAACTTGGCAGCATCGAAACTGTGCTGAAGTGTGGGAATTTCAATTATATCCAACATTTAGTAGTAAGTGAACAATTTTGAATCTCTAGTAAATTGTTAATAAGTTGTACAGTTGAGAAAGTTTATTTTAAAAGTGCATGAGAAATGGCGTTTTTAGGAAGAGCTTTGAAGGTAGATTTGAAGTGTTTGGCGGAAGAATTAGGAGAAACTGTAACGGAAGAAATGAAAGTTCCTGCTTTAAAAAAGTTGATAGTAGCAAGTAAGGAGTATGAAGAGGTGTTCGCGAAAGAATTATTACGCAGAATAGTAAGCGAAAGAGAAAATGAAATTAAACACCAAGAGAGAGAAGATGAAATAAAGCGCCAAGAAAGAGAAGATGAAATAAAGCGCCAAGAAAGAGAAGATGAATTAGAGAAGTTGAAGATAGAAGCCTCGATGATGAGTAATGGTTTTAGAAGAGAGAGGAATTCTCAGAATGAGGAAATACAAGAACACGTACCAGTTGGATTGCAAAAATTAATGCGTACTTTTGACCCCAAAGAAGGTGATATAAGTTTTTACCTAATACTGTTTGAAAGACAAGCACGAAGATTCCATATTAAGGAAGAAGATTGGGTAACGAATCTTGTTAGACTATTGCTGTTAGAAATGGCGAATTTGATCGCCAGGGAACCAGAAGAAAAGGCAAATGATTATGAACATATAAAAGGTATGTTATTAAAAAGATTTAAATTGAGCCCAGAAGCATTTAAAGTAAAATTTAAGAGGCATTGTAAATCGGCCGAGAACACTTGGCGAGATTTTGGATTTGAGTTGGCGAACTACTTTAATGAGTGGATTTCGGGACTAAAAATCTACGATTCTAACAGGCTGAAACAACTTGTCAGTGTAGAGCAGATGAAGGAACAGGTTTCCAGGGATATACAGCAACATTTTATAAATGACTGGAGTAGAATTGTAACAGTTGACGATCTTACTGAGAAGTTAGATGATTATGAAAACGCAAGGCAATATAACCAGGCCACTAAAGCTACTTTGTCTCAACCGTATAGAAATTCCTATCGAGAAAACCTAGCATGGGCAATAGAAGTTGTCATACATTTGGTGAAGGATATAGACAAGAATCAAACAACCGCAGTGGATATGATACGCGAAATTCTTTCCAAAAACCAATTACATGTTTCAATTGTGGACGAGTAGGACATTTTGCGAGATTTTGCAGGGATAAGAAAGACGGGAGAGGAAAGACCGAGGGTAAAGTTGCTGAGGTAAAGGTATTTGAAGTGCAAGTGGCAGAAGTCAAAGTAGTTGAGGATGAAAGCAAAGTAGTCACAGCGAGATTCAACGGCAAAGTTGTAAGGGAAAATAAGAAATGCAGCGCAGTTCAACTAAAAATGTCTGATCTTAAAATAGTAAAAATTTCGTATGGTGGAACAGAATATGAAGCTGTAGTGGATTCAGGTGCACAAATTAGTGTGTTTAAAAGCAGTGTAGTGGGAAAGGAAGTAGATTACAAAGGACATATAATGTTGAAACCCGCATTTGGCTTTAAAGGCTGAACTAAAAGAAGTGGATATTGGTTTGGTAACGGATGGGTATATTACGCCGGTAATTAAAACGGTGGTGGCAACTGTGAATGGACTGAATACTGACATATTATTGGATATTGAAACTTATGAAGCATTATTAGAACAAGAAAGAATATACAGTCCCAGATTTATAGCCGCTATGAACTTAAGATCAGATTCCTTCAAAAAATCGTTAGATGAGAGTGTAAATACTGAAGAGGAAGAACAAGAGCCAACTATAACAGAATATGATGAGGAGAATGGAAATAACACAGAAAAATTCAAGAAACAACAACAGATTTGTGATACTCTTCAGGAAGCATGGAATTTTGCTAGGCGAAACAAAGGATGATATGTGATAGAAAACGATATCCTGAACCATGAAGAGCTATTGGGCGGAAATAGGATAAAACAGTTAGTGATTCCTGAAATGAGGAAGAGGAAAATACTAAACAATGCGCATGAATCAGTGTTCGAGCACATCTAGGAGCTCATAAAACAATTCAGAGAATGAAATTTTCGTTTTATTGGCCAGGAATAGTAAAGGAGATTAAAGCATATTGTAGTTCCTGTTATGGTTGTCAGCTTAGAAAAGTAATTCGTTCGGTTGACAAAATTCCGATAACACCTGTGTCTCGTCCTGAATTGCCATTCCAAGTAGTAAACGTTGATTTAATTGATCCTGTAGATCCGGTATCATCACAAGGACACAAATACATACTGTGTTTGATGGACCAGCATTCTAGATGGCCGGAAGCAATCCCACTCAAGTCACTAACGGCTAAAAGTACGTGTGAAGCACTGCTCGAAATATTCAGTAGAACAGGAATTCCAGAAGTGATCGTAATGGACAATGCAACAAATTTTACGGCCAGTTTAACGCAAGAGTTTTTGAAGATTTTAGGAGCTTGTCCGCGTTTTTCAACACCTTACCATCCAGAAGGAAACGGGTTAATTGAGAGATGGAACCAAACTCTCAAGAACATGTTGCACCACATTATCAGAGAGGAAGGAAGAAGTTGGCATAGGCATATATCGTTTTTACTATGGGCTTATCGTGAAGTTCCAAACGCAACTACCGGTACACCACCTTTTCTACTAATGTAAGGAAGAGATCTGAAAGGACCGTTGTCTATACTGAAGTCAATTTGGACTGGGAACACGTTGTTATCTCTGAATATGAAGGGATCAGTAGAGAATTTTTTGAAAAAGCTAAAAGAAAAGTTAGAAGTAGCAACCCACAAAGCAAAGTTAACAAGTGACGTGCAACAAGGTAGCTACACTAAATATTACAACAGGCAAGAGAAACATCGAGAATTTGCAACAGGAGATCAAGTGCTTGTTTTGATACCTGATTCGACGAATAAGCTATATGCTAGATGGACAGGTCCAGTTAAAGTTGTTAAAAGAGTAAAACCAAATTCATATTATTTGCAGATGGCTGGAGGTAATTTGAGATTACTGCATGTTAACGAGATCAGAGAATACAGAACGAGAGTTCAAACGGTTGGAGTTGTTTATGATATTGATGATGAATTCGGTGAGATATATGAAACGCCAACAGTTCCTGAAGCTGAGAAGAATGACGAAGCATTGGACAGAGTGACGTTGTATTACCTATCTAAGAAGCAACAAACTCAACTAAAGGATCTTTTACATCGACACAGGAAGTTGTTTTCTGGAAAAATAAAAAGAGCTTAAGTTGGTGAACATGTGATAAAACTGAAGACTGAGGAGGAGACGATGAAACCCAAAACTTATAAGATACCAGAAAACTTAAGAGGAGTTGGAAACCTCTCTCTTTCTCTATACTGACAATGTTAAATTGGCTGTTTTCGATGTACCTTTTCTCGAAATCTGTTTTATGCACATGCTTGAAATTTTTCATACTATTAAAGTACACCTCTCTCATTATACATTAGCTAATTTTGAATTTTTAATGAATTATGAAATATTTTATCAAACATTGCGAAATGTGACCCATTTTTACTTAAAAAAAATTTGTAAAAATTAAATTTTTGAGTTTTTTACAAAAAGCTCATTTTAGTATATATTAGACATCATTATAAATAATTCATAAAAAATTTACATACCTGTGAACAGTAGTTTCTCAGAAAAGGTACATCGCACATTAAAATTTACATTTTGAGATAAATTGATTTTAATGTATACAGTGAGACTTTTATCGTCTAGGGAAAAAAAAGTAAAAGGCTCGATTTAAAATAAAAGATACATGTTTTGGTTTATATTAGTCGTTACACTTTTGAACAAAAACAAAGTAATTTGTTTACAATTTTTGCCATTAAAATGGGCGTGGCCCAAACTCAATGAATATTTAAAAATACTTTTTAAGGGCTTCTAAATACCCTAGAGGTTAAAGTAAGATATTTTTAGAAAGGTTAAAATCTATTCAGTTTGAAAATGTAAAAAAAAATCTCAAATTGTCAAAAAAATAAGATTTTAGCTTTCCAACACCCCTTAAAAAGAAAAGTAGATGTGAAGATAGACGAATTGTTAGAGTTAGGGCTGATTGAACCTGTTGTAAGTGAAATAGCACACCCCGTGGTATGTGTTCATAAGAAGGATGGAACAATTCGGTTATGCATAGATTTCAGAAGCTTGAATGCCCTTACCATACCGGACGCACATCCAATGCAGAATATGATGGAGTTGAATTTCTTAGTAGGGAAGAAAAAATTCATTACTGTACTAGATATGTTGAAAGGGAGGATATTGGTCTATACCAAAGGAAGACAGCAGCAAACATCTAACAGCCTTCTGAACTCATCGAGGACAGTACCAATTGAATGTGTTATCATTTGGGTTAAGAAACGCTGCTGCAACCTACCATAGAGCCATGTCTAAAGTGGTTCAAACTATATCTGATATTGCATGTGCGTATATCGACGATTTAGCAATATTCTCTGATACGTGGGAAGAACATTTAAATAATCTAGAAAAAGTTTTCAAAAGATTGGAGCATTTTAATTTCTCAGTGAATTTAGGAAAGTGTGAGTTTGCAAGACAAAAAGTTAAATACTTAGGACATGTCATTGGTTCAGGTAGACATTTCCCTGACAAAGAAAGAATAAAAGCGATTCAGAACTTACAGGCACCAACGACCAAGAAACAACTGAGAAGTGCTTTGGGATTGTGCAATTGCAAAAATTGCTCTACCATTGACAGAGCTCACTAAAAGAAAGTCCCTAATGAGATTCCATGGAGAAAGGAGGCTGAAAATGCTTTCAAGGAGTTGAAGACAGTACTATGTGGAATTACAGAGTTGCAGGTGCCAGACATAGAGAAACCGTACTACTTGCATACGGATGCTTCTCAGAGGGCAGTTGGATGCTGTCTAGGTCAATTGGATGGAGAAGACAACATTCATCCCATAGCTTTTGGGAGCCAGAAACTGAACCCAAGCCAACAAAAGTGGTCAACAATTGAATGGGAAGCGTTTGCTATTATTTGGGCTCTAAAAAGATTTGAAACTTTACTGTGTGGAGCAAAGATTTTCTTACTAACCGATCATAATCCTCTAGTATTCCTCACTAGTGCTGCACCCCAATGTCCGAGATTGCAAAGGTGGGAGTTGGCCATTCAACGCCATGACATTGAAGCAAGCCACATATAAGGATCTAAACTAGTTAATGCAGATGAGCTATCCAGACTGTAAATGTAAACTGTAATTAAATAAGAACTTTAAGAAGGATTTAAGATTAATTTAGGTTTTAAACATTTTCTTAGCTTTATTGTTAGATGATTAAGTTAAGAAGAATATTTGTGTAAAATTTAATGTTGAGTATTTTTATGTAAATGTATAATATTAAGATAGTGACTAAACAGTGTTTTATTTTGTGTGTAACGTGTAACCCTAGATTGTTTTAGCCATATTTGATCTTTGGATCTATTATGACTCTCGGGGGGGAAGGTGTCAGGGTTACGCAGTAATGTTATTAAATTACTCGTTTTTGCGATCACGAGATAATATTTTGAACGAGCTACTTTTGTATCTTGTCTTTGGCAACGAGCCAAAAAGTTGTTGATGGAATTCGCTTAAATAAAATGTTGAATGTTGTGCTGTTCTTATGAAATTTTCGTTTTGAGTATAAACTGGGTTCACGACTGACATTTGCGCGGGCAGAGCCCAATGGATTTCAAGTTGTTTCCAAGATTTTTTTAAGAGAACTGTTTTGAAGAAAGGATTTTGAATTGTTCTCAAGATTAAGAATCGTGAACTGTTTTGAAACTTGGCAGCATCGAAACTGTGCTGAAGTGTGGGAATTTCAATTATATCCAACATTTAGTAGTAAGTGAACAATTTTGAATCTCTAGTAAATTGTTAATAAGTTGTACAGTTGAGAAAGTTTATTTTAAAAGTGCATGAGAAATGGCGTTTTTAGGAAGAGCTTTGAAGGTAGATTTGAAGTGTTTGGCGGAAGAATTAGGAGAAACTGTAACGGAAGAAATGAAAGTTCCTGCTTTAAAAAAGTTGATAGTAGCAAGTAAGGAGTATGAAGAGGTGTTCGCGAAAGAATTATTACGCAGAATAGTAAGCGAAAGAGAAAATGAAATTAAACACCAAGAGAGAGAAGATGAAATAAAGCGCCAAGAAAGAGAAGATGAAATAAAGCGCCAAGAAAGAGAAGATGAATTAGAGAAGTTGAAGATAGAAGCCTCGATGATGAGTAATGGTTTTAGAAGAGAGAGGAATTCTCAGAATGAGGAAATACAAGAACACGTACCAGTTGGATTGCAAAAATTAATGCGTACTTTTGACCCCAAAGAAGGTGATATAAGTTTTTACCTAATACTGTTTGAAAGACAAGCACGAAGATTCCATATTAAGGAAGAAGATTGGGTAACGAATCTTGTTAGACTATTGCTGTTAGAAATGGCGAATTTGATCGCCAGGGAACCAGAAGAAAAGGCAAATGATTATGAACATATAAAAGGTATGTTATTAAAAAGATTTAAATTGAGCCCAGAAGCATTTAAAGTAAAATTTAAGAGGCATTGTAAATCGGCCGAGAACACTTGGCGAGATTTTGGATTTGAGTTGGCGAACTACTTTAATGAGTGGATTTCGGGACTAAAAATCTACGATTCTAACAGGCTGAAACAACTTGTCAGTGTAGAGCAGATGAAGGAACAGGTTTCCAGGGATATATACAGCAACATTTTATAAATGACTGGAGTAGAATTGTAACAGTTGACGATCTTACTGAGAAGTTAGATGATTATGAAAACGCAAGGCAATATAACCAGGCCACTAAAGCTACTTTGTCTCAACCGTATAGAAATTCCTATCGAGAAAACCTAGCATGGGCAATAGAAGTTGTCATACATTTGGTGAAGGATATAGACAAGAATCAAACAACCGCAGTGGATATGATACGCGAAATTCTTTCCAAAAACCAATTACATGTTTCAATTGTGGACGAGTAGGACATTTTGCGAGATTTTGCAGGGATAAGAAAGACGGGAGAGGAAAGACCGAGGGTAAAGTTGCTGAGGTAAAGGTATTTGAAGTGCAAGTGGCAGAAGTCAAAGTAGTTGAGGATGAAAGCAAAGTAGTCACAGCGAGATTCAACGGCAAAGTTGTAAGGGAAAATAAGAAATGCAGCGCAGTTCAACTAAAAATGTCTGATCTTAAAATAGTAAAAATTTCGTATGGTGGAACAGAATATGAAGCTGTAGTGGATTCAGGTGCACAAATTAGTGTGTTTAAAAGCAGTGTAGTGGGAAAGGAAGTAGATTACAAAGGACATATAATGTTGAAACCCGCATTTGGCTTTAAAGGCTGAACTAAAAGAAGTGGATATTGGTTTGGTAACGGATGGGTATATTACGCCGGTAATTAAAACGGTGGTGGCAACTGTGAATGGACTGAATACTGACATATTATTGGATATTGAAACTTATGAAGCATTATTAGAACAAGAAAGAATATACAGTCCCAGATTTATAGCCGCTATGAACTTAAGATCAGATTCCTTCAAAAAATCGTTAGATGAGAGTGTAAATACTGAAGAGGAAGAACAAGAGCCAACTATAACAGAATATGATGAGGAGAATGGAAATAACACAGAAAAATTCAAGAAACAACAACAGATTTGTGATACTCTTCAGGAAGCATGGAATTTTGCTAGGCGAAACAAAGGATGATATGTGATAGAAAACGATATCCTGAACCATGAAGAGCTATTGGGCGGAAATAGGATAAAACAGTTAGTGATTCCTGAAATGAGGAAGAGGAAAATACTAAACAATGCGCATGAATCAGTGTTCGGAGCACATCTAGGAGCTCATAAAACAATTCAGAGAATGAAATTTTCGTTTTATTGGCCAGGAATAGTAAAGGAGATTAAAGCATATTGTAGTTCCTGTTATGGTTGTCAGCTTAGAAAAGTAATTCGTTCGGTTGACAAAATTCCGATAACACCTGTGTCTCGTCCTGAATTGCCATTCCAAGTAGTAAACGTTGATTTAATTGATCCTGTAGATCCAGTATCATCACAAGGACACAAATACATACTGTGTTTGATGGACCAGCATTCTAGATGGCCGGAAGCAATCCCACTCAAGTCACTAACGGCTAAAAGTACGTGTGAAGCACTGCTCGAAATATTCAGTAGAACAGGAATTCCAGAAGTGATCGTAATGGACAATGCAACAAATTTTACGGCCAGTTTAACGCAAGAGTTTTTGAAGATTTTAGGAGCTTGTCCGCGTTTTTCAACACCTTACCATCCAGAAGGAAACGGGTTAATTGAGAGATGGAACCAAACTCTCAAGAACATGTTGCACCACATTATCAGAGAGGAAGGAAGAAGTTGGCATAGGCATATATCGTTTTTACTATGGGCTTATCGTGAAGTTCCAAACGCAACTACCGGTACACCACCTTTTCTACTAATGTAAGGAAGAGATCTGAAAGGACCGTTGTCTATACTGAAGTCAATTTGGACTGGGAACACGTTGTTATCTCTGAATATGAAGGGATCAGTAGAGAAATTTTTGAAAAAGCTAAAAGAAAAGTTAGAAGTAGCAACCCACAAAGCAAAGTTAACAAGTGACGTGCAACAAGGTAGCTACACTAAATATTACAACAGGCAAGAGAAACATCGAGAATTTGCAACAGGAGATCAAGTGCTTGTTTTGATACCTGATTCGACGAATAAGCTATATGCTAGATGGACAGGTCCAGTTAAAGTTGTTAAAAGAGTAAAACCAAATTCATATTATTTGCAGATGGCTGGAGGTAATTTGAGATTACTGCATGTTAACGAGATCAGAGAATACAGAACGAGAGTTCAAACGGTTGGAGTTGTTTATGATATTGATGATGAATTCGGTGAGATATATGAAACGCCAACAGTTCCTGAAGCTGAGAAGAATGACGAAGCATTGGACAGAGTGACGTTGTATTACCTATCTAAGAAGCAACAAACTCAACTAAAGGATCTTTTACATCGACACAGGAAGTTGTTTTCTGGAAAAATAAAAAGAGCTTAAGTTGGTGAACATGTGATAAAACTGAAGACTGAGGAGGAGACGATGAAACCCAAAACTTATAAGATACCAGAAAACTTAAGAGGAGTTGGAAACCTCTCTCTTTCTCTATACTGACAATGTTAAATTGGCTGTTTTCGATGTACCTTTTCTCGAAATCTGTTTTATGCACATGCTTGAAATTTTTCATACTATTAAAGTACACCTCTCTCATTATACATTAGCTAATTTTGAATTTTTAATGAATTATGAAATATTTTATCAAACATTGCGAAATGTGACCCATTTTTTACTTAAAAAAATTTGTAAAAATTAAATTTTTGAGTTTTTTACAAAAAGCTCATTTTAGTATATATTAGACATCATTATAAATAATTCATAAAAAATTTACATACCTGTGAACAGTAGTTTCTCAGAAAAGGTACATCGCACATTAAAATTTACATTTTGAGATAAATTGATTTTAATGTATACAGTGAGACTTTTATCGTCTAGGGAAAAAAAGTAAAAGGCTCGATTTAAAATAAAAGATACATGTTTTGGTTTATATTAGTCGTTACACTTTTGAACAAAAACAAAGTAATTTGTTTACAATTTTTGCCATTAAAATGGGCGTGGCCCAAACTCAATGAATATTTAAAAATACTTTTAAGGGCTTCTAAATACCCTAGAGGTTAAAGTAAGATATTTTTAGAAAGGTTAAAATCTATTCAGTTTGAAAATGTAAAAAAATCTCAAATTGTCAAAAAAAATAAGATTTTAGCTTTCCAACACCCCTTAAAAAGAAAAGTAGATGTGAAGATAGACGAATTGTTAGAGTTAGGGCTGATTGAACCTGTTGTAAGTGAAATAGCACACCCCGTGGTATGTGTTCATAAGAAGGATGGAACAATTCGGTTATGCATAGATTTCAGAAGCTTGAATGCCCTTACCATACCGGACGCACATCCAATGCAGAATATGATGGAGTTGAATTTCTTAGTAGGGAAGAAAAAATTCATTACTGTACTAGATATGTTGAAAGGGAGGATATTGGTCTATACCAAAGGAAGACAGCAGCAAACATCTAACAGCCTTCTGAACTCATCGAGGACAGTACCAATTGAATGTGTTATCATTTGGGTTAAGAAACGCTGCTGCAACCTACCATAGAGCCATGTCTAAAGTGGTTCAAACTATATCTGATATTGCATGTGCGTATATCGACGATTTAGCAATATTCTCTGATACGTGGGAAGAACATTTAAATCATCTAGAAAAAGTTTTCAAAAGATTGGAGCATTTTAATTTCTCAGTGAATTTAGGAAAGTGTGAGTTTGCAAGACAAAAAGTTAAATACTTAGGACATGTCATTGGTTCAGGTAGACATTTCCCTGACAAAGAAAGAATAAAAGCGATTCAGAACTTACAGGCACCAACGACCAAGAAACAACTGAGAAGTGCTTTGGGATTGTGCAATTGCAAAAATTGCTCTACCATTGACGGAGCTCACTAAAAAGAAAGTCCCTAATGAGATTCCATGGAGAAAGGAGGCTGAAAATGCTTTCAAGGAGTTGAAGACAGTACTATGTGGAATTACAGAGTTGCAGGTGCCAGACATAGAGAAACCGTACTACTTGCATACGGATGCTTCTCAGAGGGCAGTTGGATGCTGTCTAGGTCAATTGGATGGAGAAGACAACATTCATCCCATAGCTTTTGGGAGCCAGAAACTGAACCCAAGCCAACAAAAGTGGTCAACAATTGAATGGGAAGCGTTTGCTATTATTTGGGCTCTAAAAAGATTTGAAACTTTACTGTGTGGAGCAAAGATTTTCTTACTAACCGATCATAATCCTCTAGTATTCCTCACTAGTGCTGCACCCCAATGTCCGAGATTGCAAAGGTGGGAGTTGGCCATTCAACGCCATGACATTGAAGCAAGCCACATATAAGGATCTAAACTAGTTAATGCAGATGAGCTATCCAGACTGTAAATGTAAACTGTAATTAAATAAGAACTTTAAGAAGGATTTAAGATTAATTTAGGTTTTAAACATTTTCTTAGCTTTATTGTTAGATGATTAAGTTAAGAAGAATATTTGTGTAAAATTTAATGTTGAGTATTTTTATGTAAATGTATAATATTAAGATAGTGACTAAACAGTGTTTTATTTTGTGTGTAACGTGTAACCCTAGATTGTTTTAGCCATATTTGATCTTTGGATCTATTATGACTCTCGGGGGGGAAGGTGTCAGGGTTACGCAGTAATGTTATTAAATTACTCGTTTTTGCGATCACGAGATAATATTTTGAACGAGCTACTTTTGTATCTTGTCTTTGGCAACGAGCCAAAAAGTTGTTGATGGAATTCGCTTAAATAAAATGTTGAATGTTGTGCTGTTCTTATGAAATTTTCGTTTTGAGTATAAACTGGGTTCACGACTGACATTTGCGCGGGCAGAGCCCAATGGATTTCAAGTTGTTTCCAAGATTTTTTTAAGAGAACTGTTTTGAAGAAAGGATTTTGAATTGTTCTCAAGATTAAGAATCGTGAACTGTTTTGAAACTTGGCAGCATCGAAACTGTGCTGAAGTGTGGGAATTTCAATTATATCCAACATTTAGTAGTAAGTGAACAATTTTGAATCTCTAGTAAATTGTTAATAAGTTGTACAGTTGAGAAAGTTTATTTTAAAAGTGCATGAGAAATGGCGTTTTTAGGAAGAGCTTTGAAGGTAGATTTGAAGTGTTTGGCGGAAGAATTAGGAGAAACTGTAACGGAAGAAATGAAAGTTCCTGCTTTAAAAAAGTTGATAGTAGCAAGTAAGGAGTATGAAGAGGTGTTCGCGAAAGAATTATTACGCAGAATAGTAAGCGAAAGAGAAAATGAAATTAAACACCAAGAGAGAGAAGATGAAATAAAGCGCCAAGAAAGAGAAGATGAAATAAAGCGCCAAGAAAGAGAAGATGAATTAGAGAAGTTGAAGATAGAAGCCTCGATGATGAGTAATGGTTTTAGAAGAGAGAGGAATTCTCAGAATGAGGAAATACAAGAACACGTACCAGTTGGATTGCAAAAATTAATGCGTACTTTTGACCCCAAAGAAGGTGATATAAGTTTTTACCTAATACTGTTTGAAAGACAAGCACGAAGATTCCATATTAAGGAAGAAGATTGGGTAACGAATCTTGTTAGACTATTGCTGTTAGAAATGGCGAATTTGATCGCCAGGGAACCAGAAGAAAAGGCAAATGATTATGAACATATAAAAGGTATGTTATTAAAAAGATTTAAATTGAGCCCAGAAGCATTTAAAGTAAAATTTAAGAGGCATTGTAAATCGGCCGAGAACACTTGGCGAGATTTTGGATTTGAGTTGGCGAACTACTTTAATGAGTGGATTTCGGGACTAAAAATCTACGATTCTAACAGGCTGAAACAACTTGTCAGTGTAGAGCAGATGAAGGAACAGGTTTCCAGGGATATACAGCAACATTTTATAAATGACTGGAGTAGAATTGTAACAGTTGACGATCTTACTGAGAAGTTAGATGATTATGAAAACGCAAGGCAATATAACCAGGCCACTAAAGCTACTTTGTCTCAACCGTATAGAAATTCCTATCGAGAAAACCTAGCATGGGCAATAGAAGTTGTCATACATTTGGTGAAGGATATAGACAAGAATCAAACAACCGCAGTGGATATGATACGCGAAATTCTTTCCAAAAACCAATTACATGTTTCAATTGTGGACGAGTAGGACATTTTGCGAGATTTTGCAGGGATAAGAAAGACGGGAGAGGAAAGACCGAGGGTAAAGTTGCTGAGGTAAAGGTATTTGAAGTGCAAGTGGCAGAAGTCAAAGTAGTTGAGGATGAAAGCAAAGTAGTCACAGCGAGATTCAACGGCAAAGTTGTAAGGGAAAATAAGAAATGCAGCGCAGTTCAACTAAAAATGTCTGATCTTAAAATAGTAAAAATTTCGTATGGTGGAACAGAATATGAAGCTGTAGTGGATTCAGGTGCACAAATTAGTGTGTTTAAAAGCAGTGTAGTGGGAAAGGAAGTAGATTACAAAGGACATATAATGTTGAAACCCGCATTTGGCTTTAAAGGCTGAACTAAAAGAAGTGGATATTGGTTTGGTAACGGATGGGTATATTACGCCGGTAATTAAAACGGTGGTGGCAACT
Source organism: Trichonephila clavipes (assembly GCA_019973935.1). Lineage (NCBI taxonomy): Eukaryota > Metazoa > Arthropoda > Arachnida > Araneae > Nephilidae > Trichonephila > Trichonephila clavipes. Next base: position 54,030 of record BMAU01021141.1, read on the forward strand.
GTGAATGGACTGAATACTGACATATTATTGGATATTGAAACTTATGAAGCATTATTAGAACAAGAAAGAATATACAGTCCCAGATTTATAGCCGCTATGAACTTAAGATCAGATTCCTTCAAAAAATCGTTAGATGAGAGTGTAAATACTGAAGAGGAAGAACAAGAGCCAACTATAACAGAATATGATGAGGAGAATGGAAATAACACAGAAAAATTCAAGAAACAACAACAGATTTGTGATACTCTTCAGGAAGCATGGAATTTTGCTAGGCGAAACAAAGGATGATATGTGATAGAAAACGATATCCTGAACCATGAAGAGCTATTGGGCGGAAATAGGATAAAACAGTTAGTGATTCCTGAAATGAGGAAGAGGAAAATACTAAACAATGCGCATGAATCAGTGTTCGGAGCACATCTAGGAGCTCATAAAACAATTCAGAGAATGAAATTTTCGTTTTATTGGCCAGGAATAGTAAAGGAGATTAAAGCATATTGTAGTTCCTGTTATGGTTGTCAGCTTAGAAAAGTAATTCGTTCGGTTGACAAAATTCCGATAACACCTGTGTCTCGTCCTGAATTGCCATTCCAAGTAGTAAACGTTGATTTAATTGATCCTGTAGATCCAGTATCATCACAAGGACACAAATACATACTGTGTTTGATGGACCAGCATTCTAGATGGCCGGAAGCAATCCCACTCAAGTCACTAACGGCTAAAAGTACGTGTGAAGCACTGCTCGAAATATTCAGTAGAACAGGAATTCCAGAAGTGATCGTAATGGACAATGCAACAAATTTTACGGCCAGTTTAACGCAAGAGTTTTTGAAGATTTTAGGAGCTTGTCCGCGTTTTTCAACACCTTACCATCCAGAAGGAAACGGGTTAATTGAGAGATGGAACCAAACTCTCAAGAACATGTTGCACCACATTATCAGAGAGGAAGGAAGAAGTTGGCATAGGCATATATCACGTTTTTACTATGGGCTTATCGTGAAGTTCCAAACGCAACTACCGGTACACCACCTTTTCTACTAATGTAAGGAAGAGATCTGAAAGGACCGTTGTCTATACTGAAGTCAATTTGGACTGGGAACACGTTGTTATCTCTGAATATGAAGGGATCAGTAGAGAATTTTTTGAAAAAGCTAAAAGAAAAGTTAGAAGTAGCAACCCACAAAGCAAAGTTAACAAGTGACGTGCAACAAGGTAGCTACACTAAATATTACAACAGGCAAGAGAAACATCGAGAATTTGCAACAGGAGATCAAGTGCTTGTTTTGATACCTGATTCGACGAATAAGCTATATGCTAGATGGACAGGTCCAGTTAAAGTTGTTAAAAGAGTAAAACCAAATTCATATTATTTGCAGATGGCTGGAGGTAATTTGAGATTACTGCATGTTAACGAGATCAGAGAATACAGAACGAGAGTTCAAACGGTTGGAGTTGTTTATGATATTGATGATGAATTCGGTGAGATATATGAAACGCCAACAGTTCCTGAAGCTGAGAAGAATGACGAAGCATTGGACAGAGTGACGTTGTATTACCTATCTAAGAAGCAACAAACTCAACTAAAGGATCTTTTACATCGACACAGGAAGTTGTTTTCTGGAAAAATAAAAAGAGCTTAAGTTGGTGAACATGTGATAAAACTGAAGACTGAGGAGGAGACGATGAAACCCAAAACTTATAAGATACCAGAAAACTTAAGAGGAGTTGGAAACCTCTCTCTTTCTCTATACTGACAATGTTAAATTGGCTGTTTTCGATGTACCTTTTCTCGAAATCTGTTTTATGCACATGCTTGAAATTTTTCATACTATTAAAGTACACCTCTCTCATTATACATTAGCTAATTTTGAATTTTTTAATGAATTATGAAATATTTTATCAAACATTGCGAAATGTGACCCATTTTTTACTTAAAAAATTTGTAAAAATTAAATTTTTGAGTTTTTTACAAAAAGCTCATTTTAGTATATATTAGACATCATTATAAATAATTCATAAAAATTTACATACCTGTGAACAGTAGTTTCTCAGAAAAGGTACATCGCACATTAAAATTTACATTTTGAGATAAATTGATTTTAATGTATACAGTGAGACTTTTATCGTCTAGGGAAAAAAAAGTAAAAGGCTCGATTTAAAATAAAAGATACATGTTTTGGTTTATATTAGTCGTTACACTTTTGAACAAAAACAAAGTAATTTGTTTACAATTTTTGCCATTAAAATGGGCGTGGCCCAAACTCAATGAATATTTAAAAATACTTTTTAAGGGCTTCTAAATACCCTAGAGGTTAAAGTAAGATATTTTTAGAAAGGTTAAAATCTATTCAGTTTGAAAATGTAAAAAAATCTCAAATTGTCAAAAAAAATAAGATTTTAGCTTTCCAACACCCCTTAAAAAGAAAAGTAGATGTGAAGATAGACGAATTGTTAGAGTTAGGGCTGATTGAACCTGTTGTAAGTGAAATAGCACACCCCGTGGTATGTGTTCATAAGAAGGATGGAACAATTCGGTTATGCATAGATTTCAGAAGCTTGAATGCCCTTACCATACCGGACGCACATCCAATGCAGAATATGATGGAGTTGAATTTCTTAGTAGGGAAGAAAAAATTCATTACTGTACTAGATATGTTGAAAGGGAGGATATTGGTCTATACCAAAGGAAGACAGCAGCAAACATCTAACAGCCTTCTGAACTCATCGAGGACAGTACCAATTGAATGTGTTATCATTTGGGTTAAGAAACGCTGCTGCAACCTACCATAGAGCCATGTCTAAAGTGGTTCAAACTATATCTGATATTGCATGTGCGTATATCGACGATTTAGCAATATTCTCTGATACGTGGGAAGAACATTTAAATAATCTAGAAAAAGTTTTCAAAAGATTGGAGCATTTTAATTTCTCAGTGAATTTAGGAAAGTGTGAGTTTGCAAGACAAAAAGTTAAATACTTAGGACATGTCATTGGTTCAGGTAGACATTTCCCTGACAAAGAAAGAATAAAAGCGATTCAGAACTTACAGGCACCAACGACCAAGAAACAACTGAGAAGTGCTTTGGGATTGTGCAATTGCAAAAATTGCTCTACCATTGACGGAGCTCACTAAAAGAAAGTCCCTAATGAGATTCCATGGAGAAAGGAGGCTGAAAATGCTTTCAAGGAGTTGAAGACAGTACTATGTGGAATTACAGAGTTGCAGGTGCCAGACATAGAGAAACCGTACTACTTGCATACGGATGCTTCTCAGAGGGCAGTTGGATGCTGTCTAGGTCAATTGGATGGAGAAGACAACATTCATCCCATAGCTTTTGGGAGCCAGAAACTGAACCCAAGCCAACAAAAGTGGTCAACAATTGAATGGGAAGCGTTTGCTATTATTTGGGCTCTAAAAAGATTTGAAACTTTACTGTGTGGAGCAAAGATTTTCTTACTAACCGATCATAATCCTCTAGTATTCCTCACTAGTGCTGCACCCCAATGTCCGAGATTGCAAAGGTGGGAGTTGGCCATTCAACGCCATGACATTGAAGCAAGCCACATATAAGGATCTAAACTAGTTAATGCAGATGAGCTATCCAGACTGTAAATGTAAACTGTAATTAAATAAGAACTTTAAGAAGGATTTAAGATTAATTTAGGTTTTAAACATTTTCTTAGCTTTATTGTTAGATGATTAAGTTAAGAAGAATATTTGTGTAAAATTTAATGTTGAGTATTTTTATGTAAATGTATAATATTAAGATAGTGACTAAACAGTGTTTTATTTTGTGTGTAACGTGTAACCCTAGATTGTTTTAGCCATATTTGATCTTTGGATCTATTATGACTCTCGGGGGGGAAGGTGTCAGGGTTACGCAGTAATGTTATTAAATTACTCGTTTTTGCGATCACGAGATAATATTTTGAACGAGCTACTTTTGTATCTTGTCTTTGGCAACGAGCCAAAAAGTTGTTGATGGAATTCGCTTAAATAAAATGTTGAATGTTGTGCTGTTCTTATGAAATTTTCGTTTTGAGTATAAACTGGGTTCACGACTGACATTTGCGCGGGCAGAGCCCAATGGATTTCAAGTTGTTTCCAAGATTTTTTTAAGAGAACTGTTTTGAAGAAAGGATTTTGAATTGTTCTCAAGATTAAGAATCGTGAACTGTTTTGAAACTTGGCAGCATCGAAACTGTGCTGAAGTGTGGGAATTTCAATTATATCCAACATTTAGTAGTAAGTGAACAATTTTGAATCTCTAGTAAATTGTTAATAAGTTGTACAGTTGAGAAAGTTTATTTTAAAAGTGCATGAGAAATGGCGTTTTTAGGAAGAGCTTTGAAGGTAGATTTGAAGTGTTTGGCGGAAGAATTAGGAGAAACTGTAACGGAAGAAATGAAAGTTCCTGCTTTAAAAAAGTTGATAGTAGCAAGTAAGGAGTATGAAGAGGTGTTCGCGAAAGAATTATTACGCAGAATAGTAAGCGAAAGAGAAAATGAAATTAAACACCAAGAGAGAGAAGATGAAATAAAGCGCCAAGAAAGAGAAGATGAAATAAAGCGCCAAGAAAGAGAAGATGAATTAGAGAAGTTGAAGATAGAAGCCTCGATGATGAGTAATGGTTTTAGAAGAGAGAGGAATTCTCAGAATGAGGAAATACAAGAACACGTACCAGTTGGATTGCAAAAATTAATGCGTACTTTTGACCCCAAAGAAGGTGATATAAGTTTTTACCTAATACTGTTTGAAAGACAAGCACGAAGATTCCATATTAAGGAAGAAGATTGGGTAACGAATCTTGTTAGACTATTGCTGTTAGAAATGGCGAATTTGATCGCCAGGGAACCAGAAGAAAAGGCAAATGATTATGAACATATAAAAGGTATGTTATTAAAAAGATTTAAATTGAGCCCAGAAGCATTTAAAGTAAAATTTAAGAGGCATTGTAAATCGGCCGAGAACACTTGGCGAGATTTTGGATTTGAGTTGGCGAACTACTTTAATGAGTGGATTTCGGGACTAAAAATCTACGATTCTAACAGGCTGAAACAACTTGTCAGTGTAGAGCAGATGAAGGAACAGGTTTCCAGGGATATACAGCAACATTTTATAAATGACTGGAGTAGAATTGTAACAGTTGACGATCTTACTGAGAAGTTAGATGATTATGAAAACGCAAGGCAATATAACCAGGCCACTAAAGCTACTTTGTCTCAACCGTATAGAAATTCCTATCGAGAAAACCTAGCATGGGCAATAGAAGTTGTCATACATTTGGTGAAGGATATAGACAAGAATCAAACAACCGCAGTGGATATGATACGCGAAATTCTTTCCAAAACCAATTACATGTTTCAATTGTGGACGAGTAGGACATTTTGCGAGATTTTGCAGGGATAAGAAAGACGGGAGAGGAAAGACCGAGGGTAAAGTTGCTGAGGTAAAGGTATTTGAAGTGCAAGTGGCAGAAGTCAAAGTAGTTGAGGATGAAAGCAAAGTAGTCACAGCGAGATTCAACGGCAAAGTTGTAAGGGAAAATAAGAAATGCAGCGCAGTTCAACTAAAAATGTCTGATCTTAAAATAGTAAAAATTTCGTATGGTGGAACAGAATATGAAGCTGTAGTGGATTCAGGTGCACAAATTAGTGTGTTTAAAAGCAGTGTAGTGGGAAAGGAAGTAGATTACAAAGGACATATAATGTTGAAACCCGCATTTGGCTTTAAAGGCTGAACTAAAAGAAGTGGATATTGGTTTGGTAACGGATGGGTATATTACGCCGGTAATTAAAACGGTGGTGGCAACTGTGAATGGACTGAATACTGACATATTATTGGATATTGAAACTTATGAAGCATTATTAGAACAAGAAAGAATATACAGTCCCAGATTTATAGCCGCTATGAACTTAAGATCAGATTCCTTCAAAAAATCGTTAGATGAGAGTGTAAATACTGAAGAGGAAGAACAAGAGCCAACTATAACAGAATATGATGAGGAGAATGGAAATAACACAGAAAAATTCAAGAAACAACAACAGATTTGTGATACTCTTCAGGAAGCATGGAATTTTGCTAGGCGAAACAAAGGATGATATGTGATAGAAAACGATATCCTGAACCATGAAGAGCTATTGGGCGGAAATAGGATAAAACAGTTAGTGATTCCTGAAATGAGGAAGAGGAAAATACTAAACAATGCGCATGAATCAGTGTTCGGAGCACATCTAGGAGCTCATAAAACAATTCAGAGAATGAAATTTTCGTTTTATTGGCCAGGAATAGTAAAGGAGATTAAAGCATATTGTAGTTCCTGTTATGGTTGTCAGCTTAGAAAAGTAATTCGTTCGGTTGACAAAATTCCGATAACACCTGTGTCTCGTCCTGAATTGCCATTCCAAGTAGTAAACGTTGATTTAATTGATCCTGTAGATCCAGTATCATCACAAGGACACAAATACATACTGTGTTTGATGGACCAGCATTCTAGATGGCCGGAAGCAATCCCACTCAAGTCACTAACGGCTAAAAGTACGTGTGAAGCACTGCTCGAAATATTCAGTAGAACAGGAATTCCAGAAGTGATCGTAATGGACAATGCAACAAATTTTACGGCCAGTTTAACGCAAGAGTTTTTGAAGATTTTAGGAGCTTGTCCGCGTTTTTCAACACCTTACCATCCAGAAGGAAACGGGTTAATTGAGAGATGGAACCAAACTCTCAAGAACATGTTGCACCACATTATCAGAGAGGAAGGAAGAAGTTGGCATAGGCATATATCGTTTTTACTATGGGCTTATCGTGAAGTTCCAAACGCAACTACCGGTACACCACCTTTTCTACTAATGTAAGGAAGAGATCTGAAAGGACCGTTGTCTATACTGAAGTCAATTTGGACTGGGAACACGTTGTTATCTCTGAATATGAAGGGATCAGTAGAGAAATTTTTTGAAAAAGCTAAAAGAAAAGTTAGAAGTAGCAACCCACAAAGCAAAGTTAACAAGTGACGTGCAACAAGGTAGCTACACTAAATATTACAACAGGCAAGAGAAACATCGAGAATTTGCAACAGGAGATCAAGTGCTTGTTTTGATACCTGATTCGACGAATAAGCTATATGCTAGATGGACAGGTCCAGTTAAAGTTGTTAAAAGAGTAAAACCAAATTCATATTATTTGCAGATGGCTGGAGGTAATTTGAGATTACTGCATGTTAACGAGATCAGAGAATACAGAACGAGAGTTCAAACGGTTGGAGTTGTTTATGATATTGATGATGAATTCGGTGAGATATATGAAACGCCAACAGTTCCTGAAGCTGAGAAGAATGACGAAGCATTGGACAGAGTGACGTTGTATTACCTATCTAAGAAGCAACAAACTCAACTAAAGGATCTTTTACATCGACACAGGAAGTTGTTTTCTGGAAAAATAAAAAGAGCTTAAGTTGGTGAACATGTGATAAAACTGAAGACTGAGGAGGAGACGATGAAACCCAAAACTTATAAGATACCAGAAAACTTAAGAGGAGTTGGAAACCTCTCTCTTTCTCTATACTGACAATGTTAAATTGGCTGTTTTCGATGTACCTTTTCTCGAAATCTGTTTTATGCACATGCTTGAAATTTTTCATACTATTAAAGTACACCTCTCTCATTATACATTAGCTAATTTTGAATTTTTTAATGAATTATGAAATATTTTATCAAACATTGCGAAATGTGACCCATTTTTTACTTAAAAAAATTTGTAAAAATTAAATTTTTGAGTTTTTTACAAAAAGCTCATTTTAGTATATATTAGACATCATTATAAATAATTCATAAAAATTTACATACCTGTGAACAGTAGTTTCTCAGAAAAGGTACATCGCACATTAAAATTTACATTTTGAGATAAATTGATTTTAATGTATACAGTGAGACTTTTATCGTCTAGGGAAAAAAAAGTAAAAGGCTCGATTTAAAATAAAAGATACATGTTTTGGTTTATATTAGTCGTTACACTTTTGAACAAAAACAAAGTAATTTGTTTACAATTTTTGCCATTAAAATGGGCGTGGCCCAAACTCAATGAATATTTAAAAATACTTTTTAAGGGCTTCTAAATACCCTAGAGGTTAAAGTAAGATATTTTTAGAAAGGTTAAAATCTATTCAGTTTGAAAATGTAAAAAAATCTCAAATTGTCAAAAAAATAAGATTTTAGCTTTCCAACACCCCTTAAAAAGAAAAGTAGATGTGAAGATAGACGAATTGTTAGAGTTAGGGCTGATTGAACCTGTTGTAAGTGAAATAGCACACCCCGTGGTATGTGTTCATAAGAAGGATGGAACAATTCGGTTATGCATAGATTTCAGAAGCTTGAATGCCCTTACCATACCGGACGCACATCCAATGCAGAATATGATGGAGTTGAATTTCTTAGTAGGGAAGAAAAAATTCATTACTGTACTAGATATGTTGAAAGGGAGGATATTGGTCTATACCAAAGGAAGACAGCAGCAAACATCTAACAGCCTTCTGAACTCATCGAGGACAGTACCAATTGAATGTGTTATCATTTGGGTTAAGAAACGCTGCTGCAACCTACCATAGAGCCATGTCTAAAGTGGTTCAAACTATATCTGATATTGCATGTGCGTATATCGACGATTTAGCAATATTCTCTGATACGTGGGAAGAACATTTAAATCATCTAGAAAAAGTTTTCAAAAGATTGGAGCATTTTAATTTCTCAGTGAATTTAGGAAAGTGTGAGTTTGCAAGACAAAAAGTTAAATACTTAGGACATGTCATTGGTTCAGGTAGACATTTCCCTGACAAAGAAAGAATAAAAGCGATTCAGAACTTACAGGCACCAACGACCAAGAAACAACTGAGAAGTGCTTTGGGATTGTGCAATTGCAAAAATTGCTCTACCATTGACGGAGCTCACTAAAAAGAAAGTCCCTAATGAGATTCCATGGAGAAAGGAGGCTGAAAATGCTTTCAAGGAGTTGAAGACAGTACTATGTGGAATTACAGAGTTGCAGGTGCCAGACATAGAGAAACCGTACTACTTGCATACGGATGCTTCTCAGAGGGCAGTTGGATGCTGTCTAGGTCAATTGGATGGAGAAGACAACATTCATCCCATAGCTTTTGGGAGCCAGAAACTGAACCCAAGCCAACAAAAGTGGTCAACAATTGAATGGGAAGCGTTTGCTATTATTTGGGCTCTAAAAAGATTTGAAACTTTACTGTGTGGAGCAAAGATTTTCTTACTAACCGATCATAATCCTCTAGTATTCCTCACTAGTGCTGCACCCCAATGTCCGAGATTGCAAAGGTGGGAGTTGGCCATTCAACGCCATGACATTGAAGCAAGCCACATATAAGGATCTAAACTAGTTAATGCAGATGAGCTATCCAGACTGTAAATGTAAACTGTAATTAAATAAGAACTTTAAGAAGGATTTAAGATTAATTTAGGTTTTAAACATTTTCTTAGCTTTATTGTTAGATGATTAAGTTAAGAAGAATATTTGTGTAAAATTTAATGTTGAGTATTTTTATGTAAATGTATAATATTAAGATAGTGACTAAACAGTGTTTTATTTTGTGTGTAACGTGTAACCCTAGATTGTTTTAGCCATATTTGATCTTTGGATCTATTATGACTCTCGGGGGGAAGGTGTCAGGGTTACGCAGTAATGTTATTAAATTACTCGTTTTTGCGATCACGAGATAATATTTTGAACGAGCTACTTTTGTATCTTGTCTTTGGCAACGAGCCAAAAAGTTGTTGATGGAATTCGCTTAAATAAAATGTTGAATGTTGTGCTGTTCTTATGAAATTTTCGTTTTGAGTATAAACTGGGTTCACGACTGACATTTGCGCGGGCAGAGCCCAATGGATTTCAAGTTGTTTCCAAGATTTTTTAAGAGAACTGTTTTGAAGAAAGGATTTTGAATTGTTCTCAAGATTAAGAATCGTGAACTGTTTTGAAACTTGGCAGCATCGAAACTGTGCTGAAGTGTGGGAATTTCAATTATATCCAACATTTAGTAGTAAGTGAACAATTTTGAATCTCTAGTAAATTGTTAATAAGTTGTACAGTTGAGAAAGTTTATTTTAAAAGTGCATGAGAAATGGCGTTTTTAGGAAGAGCTTTGAAGGTAGATTTGAAGTGTTTGGCGGAAGAATTAGGAGAAACTGTAACGGAAGAAATGAAAGTTCCTGCTTTAAAAAAGTTGATAGTAGCAAGTAAGGAGTATGAAGAGGTGTTCGCGAAAGAATTATTACGCAGAATAGTAAGCGAAAGAGAAAATGAAATTAAACACCAAGAGAGAGAAGATGAAATAAAGCGCCAAGAAAGAGAAGATGAAATAAAGCGCCAAGAAAGAGAAGATGAATTAGAGAAGTTGAAGATAGAAGCCTCGATGATGAGTAATGGTTTTAGAAGAGAGAGGAATTCTCAGAATGAGGAAATACAAGAACACGTACCAGTTGGATTGCAAAAATTAATGCGTACTTTTGACCCCAAAGAAGGTGATATAAGTTTTTACCTAATACTGTTTGAAAGACAAGCACGAAGATTCCATATTAAGGAAGAAGATTGGGTAACGAATCTTGTTAGACTATTGCTGTTAGAAATGGCGAATTTGATCGCCAGGGAACCAGAAGAAAAGGCAAATGATTATGAACATATAAAAGGTATGTTATTAAAAAGATTTAAATTGAGCCCAGAAGCATTTAAAGTAAAATTTAAGAGGCATTGTAAATCGGCCGAGAACACTTGGCGAGATTTTGGATTTGAGTTGGCGAACTACTTTAATGAGTGGATTTCGGGACTAAAAATCTACGATTCTAACAGGCTGAAACAACTTGTCAGTGTAGAGCAGATGAAGGAACAGGTTTCCAGGGATATACAGCAACATTTTATAAATGACTGGAGTAGAATTGTAACAGTTGACGATCTTACTGAGAAGTTAGATGATTATGAAAACGCAAGGCAATATAACCAGGCCACTAAAGCTACTTTGTCTCAACCGTATAGAAATTCCTATCGAGAAAACCTAGCATGGGCAATAGAAGTTGTCATACATTTGGTGAAGGATATAGACAAGAATCAAACAACCGCAGTGGATATGATACGCGAAATTCTTTCAAAAACCAATTACATGTTTCAATTGTGGACGAGTAGGACATTTTGCGAGATTTTGCAGGGATAAGAAAGACGGGAGAGGAAAGACCGAGGGTAAAGTTGCTGAGGTAAAGGTATTTGAAGTGCAAGTGGCAGAAGTCAAAGTAGTTGAGGATGAAAGCAAAGTAGTCACAGCGAGATTCAACGGCAAAGTTGTAAGGGAAAATAAGAAATGCAGCGCAGTTCAACTAAAAATGTCTGATCTTAAAATAGTAAAAATTTCGTATGGTGGAACAGAATATGAAGCTGTAGTGGATTCAGGTGCACAAATTAGTGTGTTTAAAAGCAGTGTAGTGGGAAAGGAAGTAGATTACAAAGGACATATAATGTTGAAACCCGCATTTGGCTTTAAAGGCTGAACTAAAAGAAGTGGATATTGGTTTGGTAACGGATGGGTATATTACGCCGGTAATTAAAACGGTGGTGGCAACTGTGAATGGACTGAATACTGACATATTATTGGATATTGAAACTTATGAAGCATTATTAGAACAAGAAAGAATATACAGTCCCAGATTTATAGCCGCTATGAACTTAAGATCAGATTCCTTCAAAAAATCGTTAGATGAGAGTGTAAATACTGAAGAGGAAGAACAAGAGCCAACTATAACAGAATATGATGAGGAGAATGGAAATAACACAGAAAAATTCAAGAAACAACAACAGATTTGTGATACTCTTCAGGAAGCATGGAATTTTGCTAGGCGAAACAAAGGATGATATGTGATAGAAAACGATATCCTGAACCATGAAGAGCTATTGGGCGGAAATAGGATAAAACAGTTAGTGATTCCTGAAATGAGGAAGAGGAAAATACTAAACAATGCGCATGAATCAGTGTTCGGAGCACATCTAGGAGCTCATAAAACAATTCAGAGAATGAAATTTTCGTTTTATTGGCCAGGAATAGTAAAGGAGATTAAAGCATATTGTAGTTCCTGTTATGGTTGTCAGCTTAGAAAAGTAATTCGTTCGGTTGACAAAATTCCGATAACACCTGTGTCTCGTCCTGAATTGCCATTCCAAGTAGTAAACGTTGATTTAATTGATCCTGTAGATCCAGTATCATCACAAGGACACAAATACATACTGTGTTTGATGGACCAGCATTCTAGATGGCCGGAAGCAATCCCACTCAAGTCACTAACGGCTAAAAGTACGTGTGAAGCACTGCTCGAAATATTCAGTAGAACAGGAATTCCAGAAGTGATCGTAATGGACAATGCAACAAATTTTACGACCAGTTTAACGCAAGAGTTTTTGAAGATTTTAGGAGCTTGTCCGCGTTTTCAACACCTTACCATCCAGAAGAAACGGGTTAATTGAGAGATGGAACCAAACTCTCAAGAACATGTTGCACCACATTATCAGAGAGAGGAAGGAAGAAGTTAGCATAGGCATATATCGTTTTTACTATGGGCTTATCGTGAAGTTCCAAACGCAACTACCGGTACACCACCTTTTCTACTAATGTAAGGGAAGAGATCTGAAAGGACCGTTGTCTATACTGAAGTCAATTTGGACTGGGGAACACGTTGTTATCTCTGAATATGAAGGGGATCAGTAGAGAATTTTTGAAAAAGCTAAAAGAAAAAGTTAAGTAGCAACCCACAAAGCAAAGTTAACAAGTGACGTGCAACAAGGTAGCTACACTAAATATTACAACAGGCAAGAGAAACATCGAGAATTTGCAACAGGAGATCAAGTGCTTGTTTTTGATACCTGATTCGACGAATAAGCTATATGCTAGATGGACAGGTCCAGTTAAAGTTGTTAAAAGAGTAAAACCAAATTCATATTATTTGCAGATGGCTGGAGGTAATTTGAGATTACTGCATGTTAACGAGATCAGAGAATACAGAACGAGAGTTCAAACGGTTGGAGTTGTTTATGATATTGATGATGAATTCGGTGAGATATATGAAACGCCAACAGTTCCTGAAGCTGAGAAGAATGACGAAGCATTGGACAGAGTGACGTTGTATTACCTATCTAAGAAGCAACAAACTCAACTAAAGGATCTTTTTACATCGACACAGGAAGTTGTTTTCTGGAAAAATAAAAAGAGCTTAAGTTGGTGAACATGTGATAAAACTGAAGACTGAGGGAGGAGACGATGAAACCCAAAACTTATAAGATACCAGAAAACTTAGAGGAGTTGGAAACCTCTCTCTTTCTCTATACTGACAATGTTAAATTGGCTGTTTTCGATGTACCTTTTCTCGAAATCTGTTTTATGCACATGCTTGAAATTTTTCATACTATTAAAGTACACCTCTCTCATTATACATTAGCTAATTTTGAATTTTTAATGAATTATGAAATATTTTATCAAACATTGCGAAATGTGACCCATTTTTTACTTAAAAAAATTTGTAAAAATTAAATTTTGAGTTTTTTACAAAAGCTCATTTTAGTATATATTAGACATCATTATAAATAATTCATAAAAAATTTACATACCTGTGAACAGTAGTTTCTCAGAAAGGTACATCGCACATTAAAATTTACATTTTTGAGATAAATTGATTTTAATGTATACAGTGAGACTTTTTATCGTCTAGGGAAAAAAAAGTAAAAGGCTCGATTTAAAATAAAGATACATGTTTTGGTTTATATTAGTCGTTACACTTTTGAACAAAAACAAAGTAATTTGTTTACAATTTTTTTGCCATTAAAATGGGCGTGGCCCAAACTCAATGAATATTTAAAAATACTTTTTAAGGGCTTCTAAAATACCCTAGAGGTTAAAGTAAGATATTTTTTAGAAAGGTTAAAATCTATTCAGTTTTGAAAATGTAAAAAAATCTCAAATTGTCAAAAATAAGATTTTAGCTTTCCAACACCCTAAAAGAAAAAAGTAGATGTGAAGATAGACGAATTGTTAGAGTTAGGGCTGATTGAACCTGTTGTAAGTGAAATAGCACACCCCGTGGTATGTGTTCATGAAGGATGGAACAATTCGGTTAT